>OZ038385.1:58583918-58900274 GCA_964036045.1 Eutreptiella sp. 'Long Island Sound 2002' | reverse complement strand
GAAGGGCATAAAGTGGTGCATACATGTGGTGGAAGGGCTAAACTCGGTCAAAACGGCTCAAAACGGGCTAAAAACACTTGTTTGAGCATCCCAAATGGTCTGGGATCACTTTTGGAAAAACGCGTTTTTGACCCATTTTTGACCCATTGTTGGTCCCAAAACGGCCCATTTTCAAGGCATTTTGGAGTTTCCAGGGGCCAAAACCCGTCCCCACGGGCTCAAAATGGGCTAAAACCACTTGTTTGAGCAACATAAATGGTCCAGGATCACTTTGGAAAAACGCGTTTTTCACCCATTTTTGACGCATTGTTGGTCCCAAAACGGCCCATTTTCAAGGCATTTTGGGATTTTCCATGGCCCAAAAAGCGCCACCACGGGCTCAAAACGGCCTAAAAACACTTGTTTGAGCATCCCAAGTGGTCTAGGAACAACTTTGGAAAAAATCTTTTTTTCGCCCCGGGGACCCTGGTGGACCCACCGTTGGCCCCCATTGTGCGTGGGCTGGCCGGCCCTCCGGCTGCACCAAGTGACCACTAGTACGGGGGTCTACGTGTCTCGTTGGGCCATTCCGAGGGGTGGAAAGCACAAAAAGTGGGGGGTTGCGGGTGGAGTAGGTGCCCTCGGAATTGGATTTTGAGCCACGTAGCCCAAGATACGGCCCGTCCTTGGTTTCGGGGTGCTGGTGCACATTGCGCAGTTTTTGGGGCTTTTTGGCGCCTTTTTGGGCCGTTCTCGGACATATCGTGGAGTTAGAGGGTACCAAAGGTCCCTTGGTCACGAGAAAGGCAAGCCGCACGTGGAGTGTAGCAGCCGTTTGCCTTCGTTTGGCTATTTTGAGCCCTTACTAGGGCCGTTTTGGGCGAAAAATGGCTGTTTTTGCCCAGAACTGCGCAGATTTGGAGGGCACCTCCCGACTTGGCGCCCCCGCCCCGGGCCGCCACCGGTGAGTTTTTGGCTCAAAACTTGGATTTGGCAAGGGCACCACCTAGGCTGTAGGATGGCTAAAATGGAGTCAGGCCCGAGGCGATGGGAAGGTGCAATGGCCAAAACGGCACGGAGACGTGTTGTTGCTTGCTTGCTTGCTTGCTTGTTAGCTAAATTTAAGGGGAGAGGGGTGTAGTAATATATATATATATATATATATATATATATATATATTACTACACCCCTCTCCCCTTAAATTTAGCTAACAAGCAACAAGCAACAACAAGCACGTCTCCGTGCCGTTTTGGCCATTGCACCTTCCGAACGCCCCGGGCCTGACTCTACTTTAGCCATCCTAGAGCCTAGGTGGTGGCCTTGCCAAATCCAAGTTTCGAGGCACAAACTCACCGGTGGCGGCCCGGGGCGGTGGCGCCAAGTCGGGAGGTGCCCTCCCAAATCTGCGCAGTTTTGGGCCAAAAACAGCCATTTTTCGCCCAAAACAGCCCTAGTAAGGGTTCAAAGCAGCCAAACGAAGGCAAACGGCTGCTACACTCCACGTGCGGCTTGATTTTCTCGCGACCAAGGGACCTTTGGTGCCCTTCAACTCCACGATATGTCCGAGAAACTGCCCAAAAAGGCGCCAAAAAGCCCCAAAATCTGCGCAATGTGCACCAGCACCCCGAAACCAAGAATGGGCCGTATCTTGGGCTACGTGGCTCAAAAACGAATTCCGAGGGCACCTAGTCCACGAGCAACCCCCCGCTTTTTATGGTTTCCAAGCCTCCGAATCGCCCAACGAGACACGTAGACCCCCGTACCAATGGTCACTTGGTGCAGCCACAGGGCCGGCCAGCCCACGCACAATGGGGGCCAACGGTGGGTCCACCGGGGTCCCCGGGGCGAAAAAAATGATTTTTTTCAAAGTTGTTCCTAGGCCACTTGGGATGCTTAAACAAGTGTTTTTAGCCCGTTTTGAGCCCGTGGGGGCGCGTTTTGGGCCATGAAAATCCCAAAATGCCTTGGAAATGGGCCGTTTTGGGACCAACGATGGGTCAAAAATGGGTCAAAAACGCGTTTTTCCAAAAGTGATCCTGGACCATTTATGTTGCTCAAACAAGTAGTTTTAGCCCATTTTGAGCCCGTGGCGACGGGTTTTGGCTCATGGAAAATCCCAAAATGCCTTGAAAATGGGCCATTTTGGGACCAAAAATGGGTCAAAAATTGGTCAAAAACGTGTTTTTCGAAAAGTGATGCCTTACCATTTGGGATGCTCAAACAAGTGTTTTTAGCCCGCTTTGAGCCCGTTTTGACCGAGTTTAGCCCCTTCCACCACATGTATGCACCACTTTGTGCCCTTCGCACGTACCTTAGAGCCGTGTGGTGGAGCCACCTAGAGTTGGGAGAGGGGTGTAGATTGGAGGATATATATATATATACGGCATAACGTGCAACGGCCCCCCCCCCGCCCACCTCCGTGACTTGGGGAGGACTGGAGGGCAAGTAAGGACCACACCCCCTATTTTAAGGGTGGGGAACACAAATAAACACCTTTGAGAAGGTTTTTGGATAGTTGGGGTGGAGCATTTGGTCGCACAAAGGTGTGGGTAGGGCTAAAAATAGGGTATGACATCACCAAAAATAGGGTCCTAACCAGTGAACTAAAAATAGCAAAATATGCAAGGTAGGCTCACAAATTGGTACGCTGGGGTGTAGGTGCCCCTTCCCCTGCCCCTAGTGGGGCAAAAGGGTGATGAATGGATCCAAATGAAGGCATTGACGGCAATGAGCTGGGGGTTTTGTGGGTTTTGTGAGGTGAATAGGGCAATTTTTAGGATTTTGAGGCTATTTTTGGGGATGATGTCACTCGGTAAGAAATACCTATTTTTAGCAACTTTGAAGGGTCATAGCATCCCACCACTGTCCCAAACGGCTCTAATTCCTCTTTTTTTGAATTCCTCGACCCAAAAATAGGGGGGGGGTCCCTAACCCCAACCAACCCCCGGCCGGTGGGTCCCTAGGGGGGGGGGGGGGCGTTGCACGTTGTGCCATATATACCTATATATATATATATCCTCTACTCAAATACGCTGAAGCACGTGAATCTCCGTCACAAGCAATGGCACCATGCAATTGGTACCGTTGGTGTCGGCCGGAAACCAAGCCAACACTACAATGCACTGTATGGTTTCATGACAATGAAAGAGGATATTTTGCGTGATTACCAGAAGCCCAAGGACAGTGAGCAAACTCTAAAACGTACGATAAACAATTCGGTAGCAACGCGGGTGTACTCTTAACGGAGTTACCTTCACTTATTTTCGTTCGTTTCAAATCATCCATGACAACCCACGTTAGTATAAGCTCAACAACGCTCAACAATGCACAAACAAGTGTTTTGGGCCCATTTTGAGCCCGTTTTGATCGAGTTTAGTCCCTTCTGCTATGTGTATGCACCAAGTTGTACCCTTGGCGCGTACCTTAGAGTGGACCCACGTAGAGTATGGGAGAGGGGTGTAGATTAGAGGATATATATATACATATATATATATATATATATATATATATATATATACACACACATATATATAGGCTTGGGAAGGAGGAGCATAACGAGTCCTTCCCAAGCTTGGTCACGAAACTAATGCCATGGATAGGTTTGTGGTTTCTTTCCCCGTCTCTTTCCAATTGTCGGTGCTATTTTTTTTGTGCAAGATGGGTAAAGGACTGTCCCAAGTTATTCTTCTTTAGTTTGTATTTTTTTCTAATCATGGATCGCACAACGGTAGAAGGGGTGGTTGTGGGCAGGCATCGTCGCATGTAGTGATTTTCTCTGCACGGTACATTATCGTTGCGGTTGCAGAAGAACATCATTTGCACCGAAATCGTTCTATGCAAGAAAAGTATTATCTGACGAAATCGGCATCACCAATCAAAAACAATTATGAATTGTGGTTCTTTTTTTGTCCGTTGTGTTGATTAGTTTGTCTAAAAGAATAAGATACAGGCATAGGGGCTTCAACGCAGCTGTGGGCTCCCAGCAGCGTAACAATTATGCTAGAGCCTCCTGTATCGCCCTGTGCGCGTATACCACCTGAAATCAGCCTATTTCCTCTGCGAAGCTGCCATTGCAAACATTCTTCTGCCGGTGTTGAGTTGTTTGTATTCAGGTTTGGCATTGTTTGGAGTCTCATACCGCTGCAGTGTGCTGACACATGTTCAGAGTGTGCCCTAATCGGCGATTGGTTGGGGGATTACGTATTGGTAGGACATTGTTGCCAGCTGTCGGGTTGCACCTGCAGTTCTACCATAGTTCCGCCGGATCCACCTTACTTGTTTCGCAAGTAAGGTGGATCCGGTGGTGCGTCAAAGTGGGGATATGCGGACCATTTTAGGGTTGCAGTGCCCCTGCAAGCAGTTAAGTGTTGTCCACCGGAAGGTAGGGTAAACCCACCAACAGTCAATTAATGTCCACAGACAGTGGGGCCTCACCAGCGCAGTTGAGTAAAATCAAGAACTGAGTCTTTCGCTTGAATTGTGCACCTTGTCATACGGGGTGCAGACTCCCCGCGCGTGCCTTGTGCGCAACACCACCACCCCCTCCATGCTTGTTGTACCCCCCCCCCCCCCCGTGCCAATGGCCCGCGCCATGATTCTCCTTTTGAGACGGGGGGTCCATTAGCCAAGGGGGCCATGTTTCTTCTTTCGAGAGGGGGCCTAGTGCAGGGGCCTTGGGCACGCTTATGAGACACAGCGTCCAAACCCTTGGTGGTCACTGCACACAACCAACCAGGGGGTGGGCTCATACGAGTCCCTACCTCCGAGGCGTCGACAGCCCGGAGTGAAGTCCTCAAAAGGGGGAGCCCCTCAGCAGCCCAAAAAGCAAAAGAGCAACAACGCAAAGGGGGGGGGGGGGCGCATCTGCGGACAATGACAGCAAGGGGGGTTTTACGTATCCCCTCCCTCTTTCGTTGGCCAAATTTTTAGGCAAAAGTAAGGTTTTCATATAACCACACCCCCCCCTGTTTTTGGGTGAAGGGTTTGCTTCGTCCACCTCACACTTCCACTCTAGTTGGAGAAAAGTTGCCCCTTGTGTTGAGGATATGGACTTTTATAGCCAATGAGCCACTGTTGGGCCACTTCTGATCAGGGCGGTCCTTAAGGATTAATTTCTCTTCGGGGCCGTCCTTAAGGACCATCCCTCAGAGCATTTTACAACCGACGACCCGGCGTAGGCCATCCTTGTCCCCTTTGCAGAATGCAGAACGCAGGGGTTACGTAGCACTTGTGCCTTCATGTGCGCCCCCGAGAAGGCAGGGTGAGGTGGCCACTTTTGATTATGTCCCCTTTGATGGGGACCCCCGAGAACGCAGGGGTTAGGTAGCACTTGCGCCCTCAAGTGGGCCCCCAAGCAGGCAAAGGTGAGGCAGCATCATGTCGCTGCAACTGTTTGATTGAGGATTGTAATATTTTCCTGTGTTGTACCGTGTGACACATGACATAGGTATAGATACGGTGGAGTTGTACTGTGCACTGCGTGAAAAAGGTGAAGTCCTTTTTTGTCATGCTTATGATGGATGTTGGAAAAAAAAACACAAAAACTGGGTGTGTGACTAGCAATTGTTTGTTTTACCATGTGGTGCGTTGCAGTTGTATTCCACAATTTTCATGTATATGAGCATCTATTTTACAAGTTTTGAAAACTGCAATTTCATGGTTGCTGCATGGGCGGGTCCATACACTCTTTTGAAACTGTAACCACAGCACACTTTTCGATTGGAGCCCCTAGCGAAAGAAGCCGTCTAAAAGCCACTTTTGAATGTCCCCTTTGATGGGAACCCCCGAGAACGAAGGGGTTACGTAGCACTTGCGCCCTCATTTGGGCCCCCGAGAAAGCAGGGGTGAGGCAGCCACTTTTGATTCTGTCCCCTTTGATGGGGACCCCCAAAAAGCACCCAAACAGAAGTCGAGTAGCGACTCCAAAAGGCCGCGAAAGTAGACAATTACTTGAGGTGCACATGCATGTACATAAGACGTTACACTATGGCGGGGGGCCTGGGACGAGCGCAGTGCAAGCAGTGCCTTGAGAAATGGATATTGTAGTGAAATTGTACACAGATCTATCCCCTACGGTGCTTTTTTTTTTTGGGTGCGAAGTTCATGCGTCAACCGGTTCTGCGCATTGCCGTAAGACACATAATAATACACAACCATAGCGTGACGGACGATGTACGTGTTGTTGGCACAACCGAAGTTCCGGGATTGGGAACCCTATGAAACACAAAACAACGCGACACGACCGTGTTATGGGTGGCCAAGGAGGATGTGGTGGTGGCCAAGGAGGACGTGGTGGTCCCCCCAACAATGCTGAGAAGCCTAAGGAACCCCAACCCTACGCCAGGGGGGACGCCTACGGGAATCCCTGGCCAGGCGAATTCAGCACCAACTACACTGTTACCTGCAGGCAAGTGGACTGGGCACCCCATGAAGCGGAGATGTGAAACGCGAAATGCGACGAAACGTACGGCTTGCAAGATTGGGCATCTGTGAGGCACCCTCTTCGGTGTTGGGCCGCGCCGAAGAGTAATCGTCCAATCTCCCCCTCCCGGCTGGGGGTGTGGGCGCTACAACCACCATTGCATTGGTGAGGAGGTAGAGTGGAGGCCTCTGTTGTCGTATGCTAACCCCTTAGGCCACTGTGTCCCGCCACACCTAATACGTGAAACAGTAGCATCAAGTAAGCATGCAGAGAGCCGTCACTTTTGAGGCAAAAGACCCCCCAATTTCCTTTTGCATCCCCAAAAAATGCACAAATACACACTTCTGCACATCCGGGGTAACCCCCCGCGGCGCATTTTGGAATGATTGAGTTGCGCGCAAAAAGGGTATACCCCCCCTTTTTTCGAAGTGGCCAATTTTAGGCAAAACCCCATGACTTCACATTTCGCAGAAAGCCCCCCCCCCCCCTGCAACAACGCACTACATTCACCCAGAACAACCCCAACAAACACAAGTGACAAGCTAGGTTGTAGATTTGGAGACATGTGCAAAAGTGCCCGGGGCCCCTGGTACCACCCAGCTGCAAGTGGGACAACCCGAAAGCCACAATGGGAGGCAAGGAGCGACATGTTGCCCCCGTGGTGCGGCACACTAGCAGCGGTGAGCACAAGGGAACACATGAGGTGCGAGCACTGCAAGAACCACCAAATGCGGTGCACGCCGAGCGAGCCATCAACAAACACCCCCACCCCCTCCCTCTACAAGGTGCCCACATACCCCACAAGGGCAGGGGTTGTGCCCCGCACGCCAGGGAGGTGCCCGCCACGGGGGTGGCAACAAGGCCGTGACCAGCCAACCGCGCACAGGACAGTCCACGTCATACGGAGATGTGAAATCATCGTACGGGGGGTGGGGGGCGGGCGGGGGCAGGAGTCGGTGCGCGACACAGGCACCTAGGAGCGCCAACAAAAAGGGGGAGGAGCAACACACACACACACACACACACACACAAAACGCGGGAGCCACACCAGGAGGGACAAGGGCGAGCACAACAAACAAGGAGGAGGGGCACAACGGGGTAGGAGAGGCAACCACAATAGTGGGAACAGGGACCCAGAATGGAGGGGATGGCAGAGCGTGCGCATGGGAGGTGGCGGCAACAATGGGGATGGCCTGGCCAGCCAGCCCGGTCGCTACTGGGTGCTAGGGTAACCCCTACTCAACCAGCATCATGTGGGGGGTGTCTCCCGCAGCCGACATGGGCTGTTTGCGCAACAGGAGCGGGAGCCCATTGAGGGCAGACCAGCCGTGAGGGGGAAAAGGGCATATGGTGGAGTGCTGGGACAACGCGTGGAGGAACAAGGCACCTAGGCCTCACACACACAGAAACACAGCGAGGCAGGCTATGCACGGCCTGTGGATAGAGGCGGATGCGCAGCAAAAACAGTCAAAAGACACCGGCAACAACCAACACATCCTCATGCGCCAACTATTGGACGGCACTGACACACAAACGGCACACCATGCCACATGCAGAGCAGCCCCAAGACACCAACTATTGGGCTCCGCGAACGCGAAAACGACACTAGCAAGAGCACCGGCCGCAACGGCTGACACAGAACAGCAACCGGACGCAACATGCGAAGGGACGAACGGCGGGTGATTGTCTAGGGCCCCGTAAAGGAACAACAACTAGACGGAATGTCACACAAGGGGTCCATTGGCAAGGGCATGGGCACTAGCTTGCCTACGGGTGGGCAGGGCACACTGTTCCACCACTGTGAAAGGATGCACAACGGCAGCATAAACCTCCCCCCTTTATTATCAAGCGTCAAAATAATATCAAGCACCACATTCTTGAAGCTGCCGACGCAAAAGACATTGCACGATTGCACGGTGACTCAGATTTTCAGCATCATGGAGTACACTCATTTGTTGGCTAAGAATGCAGACATTGTTAGTTGACTTGGTGCAGCCTTAGGTTTTGGCTTTGCAGCACTTGGTGCACGATCCGCCCCTTCAACCTGCTGCTGTGGAGGCACAAACGGAAAAGGGACACGGAATTTGGCCTCTTTGAGAGCAATATAGCCCAATTCATGGAAAATCTTGGGCACATTCAGGCCCTGTGTAGCTTCAGCAAGCCCTCTATAGCATGAATCCACAAGCAGGTTTCGTGCTACAGCTGCAGCTAATTTTTCCCCCTCTACATGGGACATGTACAACTTGTGGTGTGCAGTTTTGTACAATGCAGCTAGGGCTGTATCAATGCTCTGTACAAGCATGGTTAAGCCCCCTGGTATGACTACCCATCGGAAGCTAGCAAGCCTCAGGGCTGAAAGCACTAGGGGGGATATATGTGCAGAAGCTGAATCAAAACTTTCAATTGCACGGGCATTTATCTGTTGCAGTTGCAGCTTCAGATGGGTCTTCCTGACCACAATGTGGTGGCGCCTATGATATTTTTCAAGCTAACGGCGTGAAAGCATATGTCCTCATTGCCAGTGTTGGCTTCAGAAAAGTGCTCAACAACAAGTTCATCATGTTGACGAGCCTCAGCCATGTCGACAACAAAGGCGTCCGTGTCATTTGACGCCATTACAAAGGAAAAAATGCTATGCGCAAAATTATATCAAGCACAAAATACTATCAAGCGTCAAAATAATATTTAGCACTTGGTATGATAAGGGGGAGGGGTTTGCTGCACCACCTTGCTTGAGGTTGGGCAGGGCACATTCGGCAAACACCTTCCACGCTACTCCCACGCGCATGACATTCTCTGGATGTGAAGCAAGGTGCAAAATGGAGGAAGAGACAAGGCATTGAGCGCAAGACACAAAACACCACATAGTCGTACCCGCCGCACCATCTGCGGACCTCACGGCGCACCTCCGCACCAACACAAAAATGGTGTGCCCCCCACCACATGCCACTGTACACCAAAGAAACAATAAAAAACAGCCAATTTGTGTGCAATTTGTTGAACAACCTGGTCCAGAAGCCCGGCCCGCCCACGTGCGACAAGATTCGGCGGGGGTGGTAGTTCATCCTCCATGTCAGCCCGGAGACATTTATACATGTAGAGACATTTAGACAAGCGTACCTTTCGGCTTGTTCGTTTCTTGAACCATTGATACAGTTCACTTGGTGCCAGGGCTACGTGCAACCCCAAAATTTGTGTTTTTGGACATCAGGAAAACAAAAGAATGGAGCTGAGCGGACGGGGGGGGAGCAACATGGACAAGGGAATGCATCAATGCCTGTGCAGTCACCCCCTAGCCCCGCCCAACGGAGGTGACATATTAAGAAAGGGGTGAGGAATGCGCCAGGCTGAAGAAAAATTTGAAGAACAAGGGTGGACTACTGTTCGTAGTCGTCCACAGAAAGCGTTGACAGCAACCCGTCATAAAATACCTCCTGTCTGAGGGTTTCTGTCAAGAGATGTGAGTCCCAATGTGCATGTGAACACGTGCAGCTGCAAGTCAATGTCAGATTTGTGCCACATGGCATACCCACTGTTCCACGCAGCGGTTACGTGGTGGTAAACTGCAGTACACCTCCGAAATCAGACCTTCGTTCAAGCACCGCGATGTGCCCTACAAAGATCAATGCGATGCATCCAATATTGCTGAAAATCATTCCAAAACTCAACAATAGAACCCATACTAATGGGGACCAACTCATTCAAAACCTCCGAACCCCAAAACTCGTGCTTTACATGTATGGTGATAAATCAACCCTCAGGGGTCTAAACTGGGCTGGCGGACACACCACGCATTAATTAAGAAACATCGAGGAACACGTCACCCTGGGGCCGCAGGGTGTTCGCTGGTCCAATGGGCGAAACATGCTGCATTCATAAATTGACCCAAAGAAGGTGCGTAATTTCCCGCACGCAGAATGTACCTGTCTTGACCAAAACAGATAAGTCCTTAAAGCCTCTTTGGGGTGGAAAAAACAGCCCGCCCATCTGTTGGGCCACAGCCACCAAGGATGTGTGTGAACACTTTGTGACAAAACGGATGGTGTACTGGCAGACACCATAGCTTTCTCGTGCTTCAGCAACCTTGCGCTCTGTGGCCTGGATAAGCGCATTTGAACGAGACCGTGATCAAATATTGAAAGCCTCTCACCATGGTATATACCAGCCATCAGCTTTAAGAATGGGCTCTTGGGTTCACTGTTGTGATTTGCCTGAGGTATGCTCTGGTGCAACACCACCAAATGTGTGCGGGAAGGACTTGGGGGTACGAACCTGACATCCCGGGCCGACGGGGACCCCGAAAACGGGCAAAAAGTTTCACCGTTGGCCTGTGTGGCCAACAGTAAAACTGACATAAAAATTCAATTTCCCAAAACTGCGATGTGGGGGCCATATTTCATAATGTTTCACTGTCAACAGTGAAACAGCAACTGACATAAAAGCATTGAGGTGTGATGGACGGCATCCCCAACACCCCCCCCTCCATTCCATCCCATGTGCGGCTGTGGACCAGGTGCAGCCACGAACAACTTCCCCCTGTGACAAACGAGTGTGTGCAAAGGAGCAACACAAAACACAGGTAGGGCACTTGTGCACACAGTGTACCTCCATGTGTAGAAGCATATCTGTAATGAAAAATACTGTCAGTGGCAAATGACATCAGCAAGGGAGAGAGTCCCCCTGTTAACAGTGAAACAGAGTTTTATACTGCACTCCGAGGTGCAACGTGGAAACAATACACCAGATATATGACCCTGTTGGTGAAACTGACAAAGAAGATAAACAGTACGTGGGTCCTGCGGTGAAGTACAGTGCAAATACTCAGGGACAGTGTCATATGTCCATGCAGTCCAAGACAGAGGCTGAAGGGTACAGTTTATGGTTTATAAATGATTGTTCCTGTCTATTGAAAAACAAGGGCACATAGTGGACTTCCGGACCAAACTGTGCAGTAGGTCATCATAGAGCAGTGCAGTGACAGGAAAAAATCTAACCCCGGTTTCCGGCATTTCGGGCACAGGTGTCATTATGGCAGTGGGTTTCACAGTTGACAGTGAAAGTACAGTGTGATAACCCAGCAAACCAGCAGACGTGGTCAGGGCAGCAACAGCACAGCTAGAAGCAGTTCTCCAAAAAGCATAAGTGACAGGTCCTCCCATTCAGCATACTGCTTTGCACTGCGGGTCCTCCGGGAAGCCTGCTCAAGCTGAGCCACACTGGGGATGGTCACGGCTTGTGCTTTGGGTTTGCGTTTCAGCCCTGGAGCTCCTCGTCCGCCAAAACCCGCATTGTTGGCAGCCTCGATCTGCGCTGCAATCGCCTGCTGCTAGGCCTTGTCAATACTCTGTACATCCACCCTAGCCTCAAGGTCCATCTGAGTGAGGGTGGTCTGCTCAGTCTGCCCCTTTGCACCTTTCTTGGCAGTGGTCTTGGACTTCGCCTTCTTGTTCGCAGGAGCTGGCTTTGGAGCTGGCTTTGCATCGGCACTGGCAGCATGGAAAGCAGGTTCCAGGTCAGTTGGGGGCACATGAACCGCAAGATCGACAACACTGGATGAGGCCGCTTCAGGAACGACACTTTCATTGTCAACAGTAAAACCTCCTCGGACAGTCCGGTTTTCCAGGAGTGGTGGTGGCACCGAATGGGCTGTCGAGGAGCCTCTGATGCTGGCTTCCTTGCCAGTGTTCAACAGCCTTTGCACCATTCTCCTTTAGTGACTTTTTTGCCGCCGCCAGTTCATCCTTTTCCCCTTGCTTCAGAACCAACTTCCGCCTCTTGCGATCTAGTTTCTCTGCCGATTTGACTTCATGTCGGAGGTTCTTATCAAGCTGGCGCAGGTGCTGCGCATTCACCGGCGTTCCGGCCTGCCACAGCTCTTCTTCGGCTTGCAAGTCTGCTGCTGGTTCCCGTGCACATTGCTGTACAGCCCGTACCAGGTTTTGCTTGACTGAGTTGGTCCCACTCCCCATGCATCCGGTACCCAGAGCCGCAACAACCAGCCAGGCAAGCAGGCAATCGGTGCTGCTGTAATCCCATACACTTGTGTCGGTTTGCGGAGGGCGTTGAACATCACCACAATTGCCGGCAGCTCTGGTGTACTTGGTACCACAAGTCCTCAAGCCACCAATCAGAGGAGCCAGCGGAACCACGATGACCTCCACTCCACTCCACTCCAGCAGCGTATGGCGGGTGCTGTGCAATACTTCCGGGTTTCACTAGGATAGCGCACAAGGTTCGTGTCGTCAATTGTTCAGGCTTTTTGCTTGTGAACAGCAGGTCTTCTCGGAGGGTGTACAGCCGGATACAGGTGTACCGCCATTCCCGCAGTGGTGCAGCCTCTTCGAACAGACACGCCAGGGTGTACTTCACATTTGGACCGTACATGATTGTAGGAACACCTTTAGCGGCAAGCTTCTTTCCGAATCCCGGCGGCACAAATGATGTCTCACTTCTTTATGGGACTTCAATATACAGGAGGTGGGCCTTGGCAGACAAATGCTTGCCCACGTCGCTAGCGAAGTGGATCGTCCTCTGGGTTCCAGCAAAGGCAGCAGTGCACACTCCGTTTAGTTCAGATGCAGCTCCCCCACTACCAGCTTTAGTCTCCTCGGCACACAGTGCTTCACGCAGTGACTTGCGCGTGTCAGCGAGCAAAGGGTCCTGCCACAACTTTGCCTTCCGCAAATTTTGCCATGTCGGTTGACCAGTCCCTAGCCGGTACCCCGCTGCCTCGCGGCCTATCGCACCCAGTGCCCAATACCTCTCATCCCACTTGACTGCGAAGGGGTCTGGCACAGTTCTGTGGGATGATACTGGATGTTGGCAACAAGTTCACCCAGGCTGTTGCGGTGTTTGACGAGAAGAAATGCTTCAGTCATGCTGCCTTCAAGGAAAGTGTTGGGCTACCGCGGTCGTACTGTTTGGAGTTTGTCAAGTGGGTGGTGAGTCCAGGGTCCACAATCAACACCAATACAGTCTCCCAAAACCTCAAAAACCTGAAGTGCCTCTATCACGTCCGGAGTCATGTGTTCTGCCAAGGCAATCCAGAGATCCACGACAACCAACGTATGCCTGTTGTTGTCTACTCACATTCGTTGTTTCCTAGGTCCACTGCCTAACGTCGCACTGTTTCACTGTCAACCGTGAAACTCCTTTAGTGTCTCATTGCAATGCAGGAATTGAGGCCACCGTGCAGATGCTCTGTAACCACTCATTGACGGCCTTGGTACGCTGACAGCAAGCACGAGGTAGTTTAGAGAGCAAGACAGAGGTACTTTCACTGTTGACAGTGAAACTTAGTGGAAACACGGCCCTTTCAGTGCCAATTCGCTTGTCACATACCGTTGTGTCAATGTCCATATACTCCTTGTGTGGCACCCCAACATCTTTGACCACTTCCCGGATCTCACCAGCATCGGGCCTTGCGTACTTCTGGCCGTTCCTCTTCACAATTTCAGCACAGCGTTGCAGAAATGCGGCAGCCACCTCAAAGAAAGTAGTCTCATAGAAATCCCTCTGGACCCTTTGGTGCAAGCCGGCGGCAAGGCGGCATATTTCCAGTGGTGTTTCTTCACGAAGTATAACGCCATAGATGAATCGCATTTCTCAAGGTACATCACTTTCAGTTACAGCTTGACCCCCCTCCTCAATCGGTGATGTCAGTGCGAGCTAGAGTTCTTTGACAATGGCGCACATGTGTTGTCCGCCGAGCACTAGCCGGATGTCTCCTCAGACATGGGCCGCAGGACAAGAGACTTTCAATGTCAACAATGAAACGATCGGTACAAGACAGGAGACTTTCACTGTCAACAGTGAAACGATTGATATAAAAGCCTGCACTGGTTGGGGCATATACCTCCTCTGTCTAGTAGATAACCGCGCACCTCCTCGATCAGCCCTCGGTGGGCGACACTGCGACGGAGTCTTGCGAGGCGGGGGCACTGTACACGTCGTGACTGACCGTACTTCAGCTCTTCATCCCAGACCAACTTGCTGACATGAACGTATTTCCTTGCGATGATGTATTTTTTGACCTACTGAGCCTCTGCATCTCCACCTTCCAGGATGCACGGTCGCGATGGTATTTTGGTCTCGTCATCCTGCTCCGGCTCAACTTCCTCCTCTTCCTCCTCTTCAGACTCAGAACTCTCCTCCTCCTCCTCCCCCAAACCACTTTCCTCACCATCAGCATCTGCTTCACCGCCAAAACTGCGCTCCGGTTTGTCATCTTCTTGTTTCTCATATGCAGGCACTTCACCAGATTCCGCCTGGTCTCGGTGCTCAGGCTCCACATGGGGGTCCTCCATTTTACTGGATCCTGCAGAGAATAAGGAGGAGCCACAAGTAGGAGAAAATTGGCCGACGGCGAAGAAGACCAAGGGGCAGTCGATCCGATTCCAGGTCCTGCACAATAGTCAAAAACTAAGTGCCCGAGTCCTGCATATGCAGTGCCACGTCCTTGACCCGTGTTGTCAATTTCGGTGCGGAAGGCCACCCACCGTACGACAATCTCACCGACAGGCCTGTGAGGACAGCGACGGCAGTGCATGACAAGGAGATGTCCCGTGGTCCATCTGGATTTTTGCTGTACTGGCTCTTGCAAAACTGGTCTGCCTATGTCGCATAGCATCCTTGTGTCATTTCTTGGCGGATCCGCTCTTGTGCAAGGGCAACCCGGTTGGCCAATGGTAATCCCCGATGGAGTATAAGCCCACTTCCCCGCAACTCAAGACGCTCTTCCTTGGTCAATGTTGTCATAACCCCTATATTGGGGGCCGTTTCTGCCACTTTCATCGGCTTTGCCAGCACCAGCATGCAGCAGAAGAGCTTGAACGCAGCAGGCACGAAGCGCAGTAGCCATTGCTTAGACCCACGACTGGGCCAGTCCTGCTTCAGTTCCGCAATACTTCGTCTTGTTCGAGGATTTGGACGCAACTCTAGGGCCATCTCCACAAGAGTCAAAGCTGGTCCTCCCCCCAAGAGCGCATTCCACCAGTGAGTCCCCGTCTTGGTACATGTCAGCCCGGTCGAGGACGTCATACAACCCCGAGCACAAGTCTCGTAGACTGAATGGGGAGGTACCGCTGTCAGTCATAATGCCCTCTGGCGCGTCAAAGATAGATCACATACAGACAGAACACGCAGACAAGGCCCATAGTGCCCCCTATCGTTTTTCCAAAAGAAAATTTATGTCGTGCACAGAGCCTAGCCTTTCTGCTGCATAGCCAAGCGTAACGGAGGGGTGGTTCCCATCCTGGGTGTATGGGGAGGAGGAACGACGCGCAATTTAGTGGTGCGAAGCAGCAAAAAGGCACCATTTTGGGCCCCCACAGCATGCAAGCGCAGCCACTGTTTTTTCCAATTTTGGAGGTCTTAAATGCCGAAAATGGACCAGTCACACCATAAAACTATGTTTCACAGTCTGATATCACAAATGGAGCACGTGTTTGGCAACAGCACGTGCTGCGGTTCTTCTAGCACCCGTGGTATTGTAACGGCAATGATGACCTTATATGCACCGCCTGTGAAGAAGGTGTCCCCTATCACAACAGAGAACAGCACCTGCATGAAAGGAGGGTGCAACGTAGCATTTTTGAAAGGCCCGGCTCTGCAGAGCCCAGCAACATAAAATTCACTGAAAACAGGGGTAATAATACAGGGTTGTACACCAACACAACAATGTGCAGGCAAACAGGTAGTAACAGGGCCTGCAATAGGGAATTCCAACTGGCTGGGCTCTGCACAGCCCAGCTCCATAGAAACAACGTAAAGCACCCATGAATTACGCTAATGATAAACAAGCCGGACCACCACTTTCGAGATGACGGCCACGCTGCAACCCTCTGAACACCATGCAAATTTGACTAAGACAGTATGCTGGGCTCTGCAGAGCCCAGCAGTACAAAATCTGTCATATTTAGGGGCAAATCAATCAAATTTGAAAGGCTGGGCTCTGCAGAGCCCAGCTGAGTGCAAAAGGAAAAATTGACCTGCAAATTCAATCATAAACACATACTGACATACGGAGACAAACAAGGGCACCTCATTCACTATCCCATGGATGGAACAGCTCTTTGGGACTGCACAAGACAGGCCCACTCACATCAGGCCTTCACAAGTCCAACAACGAAGATACTGCTGCGTCACTGGTCGATGGGACCGGTAACGTTACACGGCCTGCAACCTCATCTTCTTCGGTATCCTGGCCGACAACCGGTACATCCACCTGTGTACGGCTAGCACGTGGAAAATCAGCCATGGGTGTTGTAAAAAGAAGATAGCATGTAACATGTACTTATCATATAGGACGTATGACCACATAGTAAATGTAAGAGCACTGCACGGTATGCATAAATGTCAACTGCAATATATTAGGGTATGTTGCAAAAAAAGTGTCCTAAAACTGCAGTACAATCAGACGCAACACAACAATACGAACATCACTTCAGCAAGCTTGAACTACACCTGCGTGCAAACAGTCTAATGGTTGTTGTATAGTACTCCTCATCGGCTATTGACGGTCATACTTCCTCAATACCACGGTGACACAATTGTAAAACACAATACAACAATACCGCAGCAGAAGGGCATAGAAAAATATATTAGCAGACCACATGTAGAATAAGTTTCAAATTGTCATAATGCTATTATGTCACACCAAAAGGGGGTCAAAATGGGAGTTTGTGAAGGTCTAGGCTCTGCAGAGCCCAACCAACAGGGAAACCCTAATAAGCACCCCCCAAGTACCAAGTTTATGAATGCTGGGCTCTGCAGAGCCCAGGTTGTTGAAAAATCCTAATACAGACCTTGTTTTGGCGGTTCTATCTAGATGACGTAATGCCTGGTGTGGCATTAGTCATCTAGCAATGCCCACCGGTAATGCGCGTAGGAGTTGTATCCTTGACTCCTGTTACTGCTAACCTATTCGGGGACAATGCTTAAGCTGACTATGCTACAGTGTCGCCGTGAAAGGTAGTTGTGAGAAGGTGTCAGTAGGTACAATAACAAACTAGCGGAACTTGTGCAGAGGAGGAAAGACAACATGTGGTACTAACAGGAAGTGGCTGCAAGTGGTGTCATTGTTGACAGTGAAAGTCCTTGTGATCCAGTGTTGTGCATGCCTCCCACCTGAAAGCAGGTGGACAACAGAGTGAATGCAAGTACATTGGGGGGGGGGCATAACGTCAAAGACATCCTCACCTGGCAAACAAACAACCAAGCAACGGTGAGACAATGCAATATTTGGTCTTCACACAGAACAAGGTGAACCGATTATCTAGCATGATAGTGACAAAGGAAAACTAGTGCCCTGTTGATAACCAAAGACACATACCGCTTTGAACCAAATGACCTACAACACACTTTCACCGTTGACAGTAAAACACCGTTCCAAAAGGTCACCAATGATTGGGACCGTGATCAAAGCCTTTTCAAATCCTCAAAACCACGCAAGCGGTAACCTCTTTTTGCCCAATCCACTCCAAATTCTTTCCAATGAAGGCGCAAATGAAATTACCAAGAGTGATATTGTGCTAGCCACAGACCCCCAACAGGCAGTGAGGAGGGAAACCACAAGCATCATGTGCCACGCGCGTAGAACGTTGCACTGGATGCCAATCAGGGTATGCACCGTCCCCCATTTTGGACCCTTTTCCCAAGGGTTTCACTATCAACAGTGAAAGTGATCTCTGATTGTATGCTATTTGTGTCATTATGAACTCACCATTGCATAATGGTCATGTGATACATTCCCGCCTCCTTCACGTGGTGTTTCACAGTTGACAGTGAATGTCGGTCCCTGTCCCCCATCCTAATGGCAATTGCACTGGGCACAGGCATCAGCAAACGCGGGGTACGTGGACACAGAGTGGAACCGCAACCATTGGCAGTATGACAGGTCTATTAGCCACAATATACATCCGTGTTTCAAAGCATTGCCAGCCCTACCCAACTAAGATACAGACGTCATCATGGCTTTCAGAATCAACATAGCACAACTCATTGTCACCCAATGCCACGGCATCAAGGTCGGCATCATCGCCGGAGTCTACCTCAGACCCGTCTTGGTCACCAACGCCACCTGCTCTTTTGCGTTTTCTGGGTACCTTTTCCCAAATGGGCAATCCCAACGCCATAGCATCAGCAGGCCTATGCGCTTGCCAGCGCCAGACGACGTCTGCTCGCCAAAGGATAGGAATTATGGAGAAATATGGGGAATGATGGGGAATTATGGGGAATTATGGGGAATTATGGGGAATTATGGGGAATTATGGGGAATTATAGGGAATTATGGGGTTCTATGGGGAATTACGGGGAATTATGGGGAAATTTTGGGGAATTATGGGGAATTATGGGGAATTGTGGGGTTCTATGGGGAATTATGGGGAATTATGGGGAAATTTTGGGGAATTATGGGGAATTATGGGGAAATTTTGGGGAATTATGGGGTTCTATGGGGAACTATGGGGAATAATGGGGTTGTATGGGGTTGTATGGGGAAGTTTCATGATGCGTGTGCAACACAAGTCCGGAAGACATTCATTCACATGGCCTCATGTCAAACGCCCATAGGCGGCGGAACAATACCGTTCATAACGAAACTTAAGCGTCCCAAATGATGCGCATCTCCCAAGGAGTGTTGCTTGTCCGTGCGGGTCAGTTTGTAAAAGCTATTGCACCGCTCAACGTCGGCGGCAGTTTGCGGGATGGATAACGTGCGAATGGCAAGCGTTGCCATTTGGGGGAGTTGGCGTTTCATGCCTCTCCACCATGCCATTACGTCAAGCTGAGCGGGAACAGCGGGTAGAATCCAATAGAACTCCCACTCAGTGGCCAGGGTGGCAGCCATATTTCCTGGTACCACCCTTTGGACCTTATCCGCGGTCACATAATTTTCAATTTCTTTGGGCAATTGTTCACGCTCGCGGGGGTCAAAAACCCTGGCGGATTTGGCATACGCTAGTAATCCGAGGTACTTATCCGATCTTTGTACCGCGGCGTTCAACACAGCTTTTAAGCTCTCGCGATCACCAGCTGTGTGCCACCTCCGCCCATCAGTTTCTTTTTTCAGCAAAGACTCCGTGGCCGGTCCAAAATCTGTGGTATAACTATTGAGCCGGGCCCGCAATGCACTCAACAACACCCATGCTCTGTGAATGTGTGGTTTGTGCACCCTCGGATCCCGTAGCGTGCCCACAGCCCTTGCCTGTGAATGTTCAATTTGTGCATACATTCACTTCATGACCCTAGCCAGATGACCCTGCGACAGGTACTCCCTGGGGGGTTTGTAAAGGTACGATAAACGAACGTACAAGACATTGTTGAAAGCATGAAAATTTGAATGTGACATGTCTGTGGGGAAGGAGCACAAAAGGAATAAGATAGACACCAGCAACAGCAGCAAAATTCCCCATAATTCCCCATAGAACCCCATGATTCCCCATAATTCCCCATAATTCCCCATAATTCTCCAAATTTCCCCATAATTCCCCATGGATGAACCAAAATTGTCCCATAATTCCCAATAATTGCCCATGGTTGAACCATAATTCCCCATAATTCCCCATAACTCCCCATAATTCCCCATAATTCCCCATAATTCCCCATAATTCCACCCAACGGTCCCTACGCGCCATTGGCCGAGAACCACTCCCACAGTACCCCTTTAGGAACTATGGGAAATTTACTCGCCAAAGCCAAAGCAAGTCCACTCGCCAGGCTCGCCAAAGTTTTGGCGAACGCATAGCCCTGCATCAAGTGGTAGCATTCCACGTAGGCGTGCAGCTGTTCCTGCATAGTCATCAAAAAAAGAACTATAGTCACGACCACGGGGTGGTTGCTGATGCTGGATCATCTGACCAGCTACAGTCCGGCAGTCAGCCTTGTCAAAAGCTTTGCCAGAGGGGTAAAAAAAAAAGAAGAAGAAGAGTGTGAAGGCGTTGGTGCAGTAGGATGTACTCCGACTCAACTAGGCTTGTGGAGTCCATGAGGGCAAGTGGAAATTTGAAACTGTCTGGGCAAATGTTGGTATCTGTTACACAGGAGGCCTTAGGATTATCCTCCATCTCACTTGTTCCGATATCCACAAAGGGGGCCGTGCTTGAGGTCAAACGTTGCAACAGGTTTTGCAACCTACCCTGCACCGTTTGGACACATCCCAATGTTATATGGGGCTTCTGCTGGAAGCTGGTTCCTCGTCGAGCCTTTCTGATGGTTAAAAACAAGGACTCATATTGCTCGAGTGTGGTAGCACTGAGATCATGCTTTGATGCTTTCACAAGACAAGACAGCGTAGATTCCCCTTTCTCATCAACATGTGCAGTACCTGGCAATGCATCATGGAAGGAACTCCACAGAAGGAGAGCAATGCGGATACTGTTTTTATAGTTGCCGCCACTACGTGTCGGCTTGATCTTCCGCAGCGGACCCAGGCTGCATTCTAAAACCTTGCGTGCTGCAACACCAGTGCCAAAGGCCCGATGTCTCCAGGAGCAGTCATGCACCATTATCCAGTGCTGCAAGACAGCAGGAACATAAGCCTGCAATAATTCCCGCAGGGCCCCCCAGCGCTCCTTCCAAAAGGAAGTTTCACTATCAACGGTGAAACTCCGGAAGCACGGTCGAATTGAGACTATAGTGCGGGATACGCAAGGTAGCGCGAAAGAATGAGCCTCTCCAGGACAATGAGAGCGGGGTACTAGTACACACGTGTGGCAGTTGGATCCATTAAGAAGCCATCATACACCAGGCAGATAAAAAAAGGTTAAAAAGCCTTGTATAAAGCAGTGACAGAAGCCTTGTAAGCGTGCCAAATCCCATAGACAGGGCATATGTCACGGAGCGCACCGCGTACTAAGCAACATGCTCCCTATTGTACACAACCTTTGCAACCGTCCACCACATGTTTATGTCACAAAGTGATACCTTCACCGGGTTCCGGTTCCCAGGATTGTCTTGCAACAACCTTGGGAGGCCTTAATTGCCCGGGGAGGGGGGGGTGCGAAATGAAGGCCATTCATGGGGTGAAAAAAAAGGTGAATTCCTACCCCCAATTGCACACAGCGCACAAGGTATGAAGTTTTTGACTGGAATCATGCCCCATATTGTCCAATTGGACCATTTTGCCTGCAATTGAGGAAACTGCAAACCATCCAAAACAGGCATTCAAATTCAAAGAAATAGCACTCAAGGACAAATTGCATTGTCCATTGAAGGGGTTCTGTTGTGTTCAGAGGACACTCTGTGAAACAGTACACTGATGTATGGTGCAACAGACCCCCATTTTCATGGGATTTCATCGAGACGCGAAATTTCGCCACATTTGGCAAAATGCAGTATAATGAGGTATGAAATACTGTCAGTGCATGGCCTGCTTGCTACAGTACAAGATTGATACAAAATATCACACACATACGATTCGAACCATAGGGAACTCTTTATAATCAATCAATACACAAAAACTACATCAAAGAAATTACCAAATGTTGCCGACAAAAGGCAATTCCACGTGCCAACACCCACAAAGGGTGTGTCAGAATAACAAATCAAATAAAGTTAGACACAAATTAAAATTCAAAATGACTGCTCAGAGGATGGTGGTTCCGCAGTCACCATCGTCTCATCATGACAGTCAACACCAAATCACCGTCGTCGTTTGTTCCCCAAACGCGTTCCTTTTTGAGGTTGTTGTTGTGGCTGGGCTGCTGGTGCAGTCCCACCACTCACCAAATTCGCAAAGTTCTCCGATCCCGCTGGTGACGGTGACTGTCCTTTCGGCTCAAACAGTGGATGTGTATTGCCTTTGTGTGGCGTGGCCAACTATTGACTCTGCTGATGTGTCTGCTCCTCATCATCTTGTGCCGCTGGAGCCTCAACAGAGGGTGATCGAGCCCTTTTCGTAGGCGTTGCTTGGGGCTCGGCACTGCCACCTGCATCGACACCGGGGGGATTGTTGTTGGCCGCCCCATTCTTCGCCTTTGGCTTAGATGCCTTCGGCTTTGGGGTTCCCTCGGGCTTGGCATCCACGGCCGGCATACTATCCATGCAGTCTTGTTCATCAGGGTCATCAGGTACATAAGCCATTCTAGTCCTGTCGAGAGGCACACCGTTGTCCAGTTGTGGCAACACAAACGCCCAGTAGATTGGGGCCAGAGAGTCAGCCTCTCTTGAAGTACCAGTTGTGAGCTCAACAGTTTCTTTCGGTAGTTCATCAACCACAGCTTTGAGGAAACCAAATGTAACCGAAATTTCCGACTTGAGACGAGTGTGAAGCTGAACAGCCAGACTTGGAGAGCAAGACCCCACCAGCACCCAGTTTGTAAGATTCACAGGGACTTTCAGAACATCTAGCACCCAATGAACAGCGTCTGGACAGAGGATACTGGGTAATGGGCCTTCACTGAACATAACGTACATCGGCTGCTAAACAGATGGTGCAAATTGGGCAAAATGGCGGGAGTGGCGAAATTTCGCTGCATTTTTCGAATTTGGGGTATCAATTCACACGGGGCAATGTACCTTCCTTGGAATTGGAGTCAACGTGACAATTGTCATCACTAATTGCATCATAGTGAAATTTGGACTGCAGCTGCCATTGTTGTACACCATGACACTCACCTGATTCACTCCCTCCTCAGCTAGGTCAGTCTGCAGCTGGCTCATGATGATTCGAACGTCCGCCAGTTCACCAGCAACCACCAGTGGTTTCCCCATTGAAACATGTCTCACAGCAAGAGGTGGTAGACCCATGGACCAGCCCTTTGGAACCTCAATGACAGCCAGTATGAACGGCAACCCAACGACAGTAGCATTCAAAATGGTAGTAGGATTCAAAAGACAATGCTGAAAGGGGGACTCACCGCCAGTAGCATCTGCACCAAAACCAGAGACTGTCTTCAAGTGAACCACATTCCCTTCGGAGCTGGCAATGTCAAAAGAATTCCGAAGTCTAGCCAGGTGGCTCCTGCAGTCTACGTATTTTGAGGATGTCCAAAATTCGGCCTTGCACACAGAGTCCCAGGGAGGCATAGGCATGTCATCAGTGTACACCCAGTCTGCACAACGGAACTTCAATGCACCAATCCCCTTGATATGACGCTGTAGGGTAGCAATCTCGGATGTACTTCCTGTTATAGAGAAAAACTGGGTGTCCATACCATGTTTCCACCTGAGACGCGAAATTTTGCCAATATCAGCAGAATTCGATGTTTTCATAGTGCAATTCAGGATGCCTGCACAACATACTGCGGGATGGGTGAACCAACTCCTCTGGACAGTCAGGATGCATAACAACCCAGCCCCATCGCATTTCCCGTTGGCATTCACGTGCCACTTTAGCCAGTCCTGCAACAGTAGCTCGTGGAGTCTCCATGTATCTGGCACACTGTGCAAGGTGTGGTCCAATGAGCCCCTCCAATGGTTTGAATGATCCAACTGCCAAGGGGATCCTCCTGTTCTCAAAATTGCGTACTCCATCAATTGCTGTATAGCCAGTTGCATCAATCATTCTAGCCAAGGGTAGCCAGCGTCGTGCAACAGAATCCTACAGTGCATACAACCAAATTTTTTCGGGCTCAGGACAGTAATGCGCATCACAGCAACAGTCACACACCAGGCTTCCTTCATCGGCTGTCAGTCCAGCCTCCTCCAACATCTGGCGGCACACGTCAGTGAGACTGAGATCAGCATTCTCAGGCTCCTCCAAGTTCTCCATCAGCAGCCTTGCCCTCCCACTCATGCATGCTCCTGTGCCCGACAGTTGTGCTGTCTGCTGGTGGCCGGCTAGGTGTCTCCTCTTGCGCAAGGGAGTATCCCACTTCAGAACCATACACTCAAACTCCAGTTGCCATCTCAAAGGGTCCAGATTGTTTTTCACACGTTCACTGGCCAGTCTCCTCGCCGCACAAAAGACATGCTGACCACCAATGATCCCGAAGCTACCCACTGAGGCAATAACAGAAGAAAATTCGTCCCGAGGCCAGTACACAAACGACAGACGTGTAGAAGCAAGTGCAGCAACATACAATTGTCAGGCCAGACCAGTACTCCCTTGATGATCCCCACGGGAGGTACCCTTGCCAAATCCTGCAGCGGCAGCTTTAGTTTGGTCTCGCTGACCTTCCGGATTTGCCCATGCTCACGGTTGACATCCACCCGCAGGACCTTGTGGGATAACACCACTGTCTTCTGGACGGCATCTGCTAGAGTGACTGTTTTCGGAGTGGCCTTCTTGTTCCCCCGGCTGTGCGGATTCCGTTGACTGGGGCCCTCGGAGGACCCATGCAAGGTTATGATAAAGAGGGTGCCTCTGGGGCCACAGGCACGTTGGTGTTTGATTTTGGGGGTAGAGATGACATGACAGTTGGGGCCTAGAGGAAATCAGGGTATTCTGGGCATGGATCACATTGACAGACAGTGGTGATTTGGTTGTTTCCGGACGAGTTATTCCTAAATTATAGCCTTTGCAAGGGGAAATCCACGAATGCTGCAGAGAGCAGCTGAAATCACACATCATGACAGTCTCAGCAAAATGTAATACGCAAAGTCATGAGAGTCGGGATCATACACAAAAATGAATAGCACATTAGTGGTACAAGTGGCAGCAGCGTAACAGTACCCTGTGGGACACAGGCTCAAAACACACAAAACCCAAAAGCAAGCGAAATTTCGCGTCTCAAACCAAAAGGTGCTAAAAACAACATTGAAAACACCAAACATCTCCAATGTGGCGAAATTTCGCCACTCCATGCAAAAACACGAGCATCAAGGGACAATATCCGGTACATTGTGAAGACAACAGGTATGTCAGTCCCATTGTGAAGTATCCTGTCCAAAAACCTCCTCTTCATCCAAAATGGCTACTATGTCGCAATCATCCGACACATTACTGTTATCACTGTCACTGTGGCTTGCAAACAAGGCCACCTCGGGTCCATCATCCTCGTCATCGCTCGCATTGTCCGCACCTGCCCCCCCCCCCCCCCATTCGGATGATGCACCCTATTCTGCGGCTGCCGTGGGCCAGGTTTGGCTGGTGGTTTTGGATTCCTTGGGGCAATTTTGGCGATGGGTGCACCGTGTCTCGGGGGGGGGAGGGGGGCACCTAGTTGTGCAACCGGTTTCCCTGGTTTGGGTTTGGGTTTGGGTTTGGGCTTCGGCGGGCGGGTAATTTGCATCACTCTCTGGATATCCGCATTCCGTTGCCCGGCAATCGTTCATGGAGGCACTGTTTGCTGTAGAACCGTAAGAAGGTCATCGCTTGGGGGATTCTTACGAAGAAGGGTCCTAATATATTTGTGGAACACACCAAAAAGAATGCTACGTGGTGGAACGGCTGCAAACGTACTAGGAAACCGAAGGTCATCTACACTACGCAACACAACTGCTTCTACTTCCCGAAGGGGTGGCGGCTTCCATTGTACAATGGGCAAGCATGCAACGGACACACTCAGAATAAACTTCCTCAGATTGGACCCATACCGCTTCACACACTTCTCTATCAGTGAGAACCGCAGGTGCTTCCTCCCTGTCAGGGTCTTACTCAACGCTACAAAAGTTTTAGAGGTGCCACTCAGGGATGTGATGGTAGTCCATATCCGGCACTGTGCACACAACTTGCTCAACATAGCCTCCCCATATCCCTCTCTGTGAATACAACCGGGCGTTCGAGAGTGCCAACACTGCCATGTGACCAGAGCAGCCACCAATGTCTTGATGTACTCCACATTCTCCCATTGATCCCCCACCAAAGAAAGCATAACCAACAAACAGGACTCCAGCACTGCCAAGGCATTCTTCCCACTTCCGGGATCTCTACCAGCCCAATTGCAGTCTCTCACAAGGACACCAATCCTAAATGCAGCACGGCAATACTCCTTTAACAAAACCTTCAACCCCAAAAGTAGCTCCTTGCCTTTAGACTGCATATTCGTCAATGGTCCATTGTGTGCCGCAACGGCAAATGCATCAAGTTTTGCCTGAACTCTTGGTAGGTAAGTGCCAGCATTCACACAAAGCGCCAGTATTGTCTTCTCCATATGAAGGAGCTTCACCTTTGTTGGTACTGCATCCCCTTCCTTGAAATCGGTGTGTACTCTCTCGATCAGACAGATAATGGGCAAACAGTTGCGGTAAAGCATGGTGATCATATGCGTGTACGGGTGCCAAACCCCGTAGATGAGGGGCAGGCTTGACCAGTGCAGCTAGAAGTTCCATGATGTGTAACTCTGCCCATACAGGTATTTCAAGAGCTCATAGTGAATCTTCATATCCACACACAGTGGTAAATCATGACGAGTTGCCTGCTGCACATGCCGGATTGCATTTAGCAGTTTCAAGTGATCCAGTTTTGGTTCCACACCGTAGTTGAGACAGCATCATTGGTTGCCAACGGAGAGATAGCACATTTTGCTGCACAATGTCCAGGGGGACTCTGACAAAGGTACGCTAAATCATGTCAGGAAGAGCATAAACCCGCCGAAACAAATCCGCATGACAAAGTTGTAAAGCATCAACACGCGCCCCAATTGTCTGAATGGCATCAAGTAGTGAGACATGACCGAGAAATGGTGGTAGGGCTGGCAAATGTAACACGGCCACAACTGTGCAATTTATGGAGTGGTCAGGATGCAGCGGGTCCAGCCAATAATTCTTTTTCACCCAATTGTCATACCAGAGCGCCATTTGGTGGTTCTGCATGCTTTGCCAAAGCCAAGTTGCTTGTTGTCGCGCATTGGCAGTAAGTGAGGGCATAGCTGCATGCACAAGTCATGTGGGAGCCAACAATCGGCGGGTCCTCCGGCTCAATGAAATAGGTATTGGTACATCCTGGGACTGTGCATGAGGGGCTGCCATCTTTCTCAGAAGTCGCCACAAGCATAGCAATTGATTTGAGAAAACAGTGTACCAACGGGGCTTCTTCCATATTCCATGGGCAAACAGCAACCGTGTAAAGTCCTTCCGTAATCGTTGATTTGTCCGCATTGCCAGGGCCCACACAGCCAATAACCTTGCACAGCCCCCATTGGCAACATCCGTCATGAGGTCATCAACGTTCTGAAACTCACGACTTGCCACAAACCACCCTTAGCAGTGCCGGATCCATGTCCTGTGGTCACCTCAAAGCAAGTACTCACATATTTGCCTCAGAACACGGAACATACTGCACGTCAAGATTGTCGGAATGTTCATAAAATTCATCAAAGGCACAAATTTCGGGACAAATGAAATCAAATTAGCACACAAATATACAAATACACAATAAGGGTATCAAAACATCAAATAATGAAGGAGTGGCGAAATTTCGCGTCTCATGAGTCAAAAAATGCATGAAAAAGGGGTATGATATCGGCCAATTTCAAAGGAGTGGCGAAATTTCGCTTCATTTTTGGAATTTGGCTGATTTGGGGGTTGAAATTGACTATTTAGAATTGGAACCTTGGTATGGTGCACAAAAGGGCTTTTAAAACATAAACTAAAACAGTGACCCCCCCCCCCCTGCATTTCATACCCTAAAAAAACACCCCATTTCAGGGTAACAAATTCGACTTCTTGAGGGTCACCAGGGCAGGCAATTAAGGCCTCCTAAGATAACCGGACCAATACGTCCCCCAATCCCGCCGTCTTGGTGACATTGATGTCCCATAACCCGTATGGCGGCCATGATGAAGTCCTGGGGTTGCCCCGGCGAATATCCAACGACCGCACTGTCCCCCCATGCACCACATCCACAAGGAAGCCTCCAAGTCCTGGTGGGGTACTTTTCCTACACCCATGGCTAGAAATCTGGTGTCTCACTACATGGTCACCTATATACTACAAAACATGCCTAAAAACTACCGGTTTGGTAGTACTAGTAGTGTACCCCCTCTGCAACGGGGCACTTACCATGCCTAGTGGGTGACCATGTACTGGTGTGGTATGCCACAGGGTGGCTAGGATGGGGGATCTAGTGGGAATCGAACGCACCCCCTAGTGGTACGGGACGAGGGTTATACATTGGACAAGACGACGGTCCGGCGATATTTCCGGTTCCGTTTTTTACAGGCCTCTTCCAAAAAATGAAATTCACTTTACCCGCTTTTCCAGTTTAACCCTGGACACCACAATGTGGGAAACAGTTTCACTGTCAACACTGAAAGCGCTTGATGCCTGTTACCGTTTTCTCAGTACACACACATGCGCCACGGCATCACAACTAGTTTCACTGTTAACAGTGAGACTATTTCCGGTCATCGAGTTCCTGCAGCTATGTGCTCCAGTCGTTGATACTATGTCATATCCTCCGGAGTAAGGCAGAGTTTCACCGTTGACAATGAAACTACCCTGCACTAGTAAGCACACCCAGGTGCTCATATAATCCATCCCACCCAAAATGAACCACCACCACCATCCCAAGGGGGGTATGTAGACAGGCGTAAGGGGTTGCATACAGCCCAGAGTGTAGTACAACACAGTCTTGACCCCAGGGTTTCAGTGTTGACGGTGAAACCCTGGGCAGGTTGGGGTGTCACAAGAGGAATCCCCAAAACAGTGTTGGTTGAAAATTGGTGTGTTCGGAAATATAAAGATTTGTTGGGGGTTTGTGGTCATTTTTCTGCAACGGTGAAACTGCCAATCCCGGGTGGAGGCCGAGACCTTCGGATGTCAGGTTTGTACCCCCAAGAAGGAGGGGAGTGGGGACACAAATACCAAGAAACTCCACTTCTAGGCGAGCAATGTCGCTTGTTGTGCACATTCCCTACCTTTCGATGGCCGATTTATCAGTGGGGAAAGACGCTGCTATTCGCTTCCGGTCAATTCATACCAAGGGAGGATAAATGGTGGGGATGAGATGAGTTGGTGGGTCAAAAGAAAAAACGAAAACTTTCGAGCGCTTCTCCGGGCAAACCCTGAATGGATGAGATCAATACAGGAAGCGATGTGGGGTCACAAAGTGGTTCACAGCCAATTACTGCACCAAAAATTTAGGTGCAAAGCCTACCCTGTGATACTTCATCACATGTGTAATGGCATCGTGCGTTTGCCCTCTAGATGGGTCACATCTCGACAATCCAACTATTGCATCCTTAGGATCGGCTTTGAATCTCCTAGCTAGTAACACTTTCCGCCCACTGCCGACAGCCGTAGTTGCCCTGAAACTAAACGTGAGAATATAGCATGAAAACAGCTGGCCCAAAACCACATGGACAAAATTGAATTCAGGCTCAACTCAATGCCCATATCCAATGGAGACTAGGCAATCCGATCCGCGGTAGATCGGAGGTCCCGGAACCCCCCCCCCCCCCCCAGGATTGGCGCGGAACGTGGATTGGAGGTCTGAAAAAACGCCCCCCAGCCCCACCTTGCCTAGGTGTGCGGACCGAAAATTTCAAAACCCAACAAAACCCCCCAAACGCAAAAGACGAAGGCACGGAAGGCACATCAAGCAAACACAACACCACAAACTGAGAAATTTGGGCTAACCTCACAAAACCCTGTGAGTGGCATGGGGGGAAAGGGGGTCCCACTGTGCATGCATGCACTATGCATCGTAGTTTTGAGCACATAAGCTGTTAGTTAGGGTGCTTCTTGAAAAAAAAAAGTTGTTCAAAATGCTTCCTGTGTTGTGGTGTGGCATGCAAGCTTAAAGCACAAAACAATCCACAATCGCTTCTTGGAGAAAAATTGTGCAAATTGCATCCGGTGTTGGGGAGTGGCATGCAAGCACAAAAGGAAAAAAGATTGTTTTTCAAATGTTTGTACAATGTATAATGTATGTTGCAATCACAATCCAATTGACAACCTGTCTCCTCACTCTACGTTGTCCATGGCAGTGGATCGCCCCATAGATTGTACCATGGATCGTGGATTGGAGCCCCCGGAAACCCCCCCCAGCCCCAAGCCAAGGAACACCGCGGATTGTGAATTGGAGGTCCAGAACGCCAAGCCCCCAACCCCCGAGCCCCCCCCCCCCCCTCCCCCGAGCCCGTTGTCTAGTCCCCAATGAGCTGCTCCACAACCTATTAATGAATGTACTCCATTTTGCTTGGTTTCTTTGCACACACAACCATGAGATGTGGAGAACTCTGCTACTGGTGGTGGTGGTGCGGGCTGGGGGGCACACACAGGCGGCCCTACCCCGCCATATATGACTCAAATAGATTGCCTCGTGACACTGACAACGATGAGCCAAGTAGCATGTGGAGTGTTTATTTGGTGGCCCACTCTAAAAATTGGCTCAGTGGCGACACCAATTTTAAAAAAGTTGCAGTGGGAGGAGTAGGTTGGGGGGTTGGTGGCACCCATTGGCCCCGCGGCTGCCATCATGGCCGGGTTGTGTAATGTGCAGTAGGACCCACACAGTTGATACAATTCCATGGAACCACTCCGATTGTCACTATTGGGCAAAGCATGACCCCGTGTACCCTAACCGGGATTTATCTGTTGGATTCCTCTTACACTGATATTGCGCTTTTTGGAAAAATTGGCACGACATTCATCTGTAGCAATGTAGAAATGACAATATGCAGGAATCGTGCCATGAGGTGGCAGCAACGGTGCTGGGCATGCAGTGACAGCATTGGCAGGGCACGCATGCATGGCGGCGGTGGTATAGGCAGGGTTGCATTGGGAAAATACGAGAGATTTGATTCTTGGGGGACTCTGGATGCTTCTCATTACTTCCTGGAGGTTTCTGGGCGCTTGCTGTATTTCTTGGACAGGGGGCATGTGGATAGTGTGGTACGCAAGAGGGAACACAAAACTATACAGAAACGTCACATCCTGAAACATTTGGTCACTGCCGGATGACTGCAGAAATGCAAAATGCAACACGAGCTCAACTCAACTAGGGGCAAAGGGGGGGGGGTTGAACCTGGGAGGGGGGGGGGTTACCTCCTCCTTACACAATTTGCGTTGTAATGCAGCACTGGGTACAGGGCATGTGGTGGCAGCAGTGGCGGGGAAGCATGATATGGGAGCAAATACGCAGTGCCTGCCGCGACACAGTGCAAGCCGGGGCCGCAGTGGTACAAGGCATGCAGTGGCAGCAGTGGTGCAGAATATGAACTGGTCGTAGTGGTACAGGTCATACATCAGCTGAGCAGGGCATGCGGTGGCAGTGACACATGCCATGCAGTGCAGTGGTGCAGGCAGGGACAGCAGTACTGCTGACCATGCAGCGGCAGCAGTCATACCAGGCCTGCATTGGCAGCAGTAGTAGAGTGTGGCAGGTGCTAGTGGCAGTGGTCAAGGGCACGGGCAACTGTGGTACAGGATACGCAGAACATCAGTAGTCACATGAAGCAAATAGAAATGGCTTGCTACTGCAGACAGGGAAGGTGGAACAGGGCACCGGCAGCCACGCAGAGCGACAATTAGCCTACAAGGGCAGCAATGGAACACGGGGCCAAATGTGGCACAACAGTGATGCGGACTATCTTCAGTATTGGTCACAAGCGTGTCGTGTCACTGACACAGGGCACGCAGAGTGGTACAGCGAATGTGGGCTGTAGGACATGCGGACAGCAATCCGACTCCACTGTGTCCCTCCCGCACAACTTGCACTTTCTCGCAACCGTGTCACTCCTGCATTGATAGTCAGTCCACTGTCACATGCATCTTGAACCGCAAGAAGCGATTTGAAGAAACCCCCACCAAGAATTCCCCTCACTACTCGACCCGGGACGAGTGTAAGAAACGGAAGAGGTGTAGTAGTGGCGGCCTAGGGACAAACTTGCAAAAGGGGGAGGGCCACGCCGCGTGGCGACAACGGGAACGCCTCGACTTCGTCGTCGTCGTCGTCGTCGTCGTTGTCCGACGGTTCCTCCACCGATTTCATGCCGAAAATGCTGTCCGGGTCCTCATCCTAAAAGAATGCAGCCAAAAAATTGCTTTCGTAGCTCTAAGGATGCGAGGCCCATCTCCTCCCATGTCGCTTGCCGGTGGCTTGCTTGGATCAAATGATAGAGAGGGGCACGAATTTCCACACCACTTGGGATAGACATCCGAGCGAGTCCAACACATCCAAATATGTCTCAACAGTGGCTCCAGGGTCGTGAATTCCCAATAAACGGGATAAGATGAAGAGACACTCGTTCTCGGACAAATGGTGATGCGACGTGAGTTTGCCGATCATGTTGCGCGCTCGCGTTCTTGACAGGCGCCCTTGATAAGGAGCATCAAAGATATCTGGGCACGGTGAAAGCCATGACAATTATCATCATTGATGGCACCCACCAACACATACACACTCAATGCAGCAAAGCACCATTAACTCGTACCCATTGAAACTCAACGTGAGTTCCTGTAAATGTTTGTTGATGTATTCCGCTATGTGTGGGTGTTTGCGTTCAAATACGAGGCGACATTGGTGAGCACCACCAAACGAGCTCAATGGACCAACATTTGCATGCATAACAATGTTAATTTTGCACCATGGATCAAAGCGAAAGAGCTCCTTGGACAAAGAGGAGCAGGCACCACCAAAACAAGTCCTCCTCCAGCGCCCTTCTCAGACCCAAGCCCACCACATAGGAGAAACGTGGTGGCTCTTCAATGCTCTAGCTATGCAGAACCATTAGAAGTACAAGACAGTAGTAATTGAGAACAACACCGTAGTATGTCTACCGAGACTTTGGCATTACGGTCACCATGACATGACATTGGTGTGACATCTCACTGGCATCGCTCAATTCTATTAGGGGCAATTCACAGCACCGGGGGTCCAGTCGCTTTAAAACAGGTAACACCACAGTGTGGTATCAAAGCAATGGTGTACAAACAACCATAACTTGTATGGTTACAATACTTGCACACATGGAGCAACAAATGCATTAGGGAGGACCATGCTCCATTTGCGAGGGAACGAAGACGTGGTGGGGCAGTTGGTACGGAGAAACAAAGATAGCAACCAACGAAGAGCCACAAAAGCACATTAGCACAACTTGCTCGTGCCTCACCCAGCTCGATAAAGAGCCGCAACTTCAGTCCAGACGCGTGCACACAAGGCAATGTATTTCGAGACCAAACACCCCAAGGTAGTAATTGTCGTAGAAATGATGATGGTAATTGAGCATAGCGGAGGATTCTGCGGATGCTCGCCTAGAACCCCTCTACCCCCCAACCCCTCCCCCCACAGTTCGGTGTTCCCCTTAACGGGGAAGGGGCCTAGAAGCTCTATTTTGGCCCAGACAACCTTTGTGGAGAGGATTGGGTGAACCATGGGGAAATTGTAGCCTCCGACCTACAAGGGGCTGGCCTGGCAGTTGAAGAGGAGCTCCCAGACATGACCCCCCCCCCCCATTCAACCTAGCAATATTGAAATTGCAAAAACTGGGGCATAGAATTACCTGTCACGCAAGCCGGTCACTTGTATCCCTTTTAGTTGCACCATGCTCCTGGTTCACGAACCTTGTTCTAAGGGCCCCCCATGGGTCAAAAGGATCATGTGGAGGTTTCCAAAGCATGTGCTATTGAGGAATGTCGCAGTGAAGTGTGCTTTCATGTCCACGGTTTGTGGAAGGGGCACGAGGGAAACATACAAAACAAACACAATTTGGCAAGGGAAAGTGGGTTCTAGAGCGGACAATCAAACGAGTCTCGCCGTGGCCTCAAAGCTTGCAACCATTGGTGTGCCTTGCACATTGGGGAGACCCACCATCCCAGGGTAACCACAATGATTGAACTCTCACACAATGTGACCAAACTTGGATTATGGGGACTTTGGATCCGTGCTAATGGATGCTGCCACTGCCACTGCTCAAATGTGGTGCAATGCAAGTGCTAGGATCAAGGCAACACAAAATGGTAGGGTTGGGGGTGAGAAGGCCTGCTAAAGCTTTGTTTTTTAGACCCATTAGATGTTGAGTCCTCACATTGGACTTGAAGTTTGAGACCGGGCCATCCGCAATGAGGCTACAATTTTGATGCCCCATGGCACAAAGGACGTAGGCAGCATAAGGCACATATCTGCATCCTTGGGACTTAACCAACTGCAGGTCCCTTCGCTTGATGATGCAGTTGATTGCTGGTGAAGTGAAGTAGTTCAAAAAATTCAACAGTACCAGCTTTAGACACTGTTTTTCTACTGCACATACGATATAGGTTAGCAGCGATATCATCAAGTCAACCAAAGATGGGAGCAATGATGCGGGAGATTAGAACTCCGCAATCATGGTTAAGATTCAGGCCATCCGGTGATTGGCGGGTTAGGACTTGCTTGGATTGGTATACACACCTGACCGTTGCTCGTCAACTTGGGGTCCACAAACATCCTCACCAAAGGGGACGCTCATTATGCCGCAACTTGAAGAAAAGTCCTAAGAGTGGTAGTGGATGTGCGTAACACATAGCGTAATGGGTGTTAGGCACGCCGTTCCGTTCCGCTGCACGTGAAGTCCCGGATCCTACCCCCCCATGGAACGGGGTTTGCACGGTGTAGTTCCGGACCAATCTCAACCCCCCCTCCCGCCACTACACCAAAGATGGACCTTGAGGAGTGTTTCGTGACTGCCGGCCCCAGTGCCTTGTCACAAGACAACTTGCAATGTCCTTTCCTCGGAGCCATTGGTCTACCGCCCCCCGCCCCCCCCCCGCCCCCAAAGGCTTTGAATTGCCCCCTTTTTACGGGCGAGCCACATGCAAAATCCTCAGTGACCGTCTTTCGACAAAAAACAATTGCTGAAATCGCACGTGGTGATGTGTGGTGACATGCAAGTCAACACGAAGCAATGATCCACAATGACCCACAACAAAGTTCTTGATGCACACCAAAGTTTTTGATTGTTAAAGACAAAACTAACATGAAGTTAACATGCCACTACAAAGCACGCAAACAAATTGCAGCACAACTACACATATGTAACCATGACAGTTCTTCTCCTTCAAAAAAGGTGGAGACCAACATCGGCTTGCTCATTTGAGGGAGTTCGATTGTAGTCCCCCGACAGAGGACGGAGGGAAGGCGATGGCACATCAAAAGGCGCTATCTTAGAAGGGTCTCACGTCGTAGCCTTACGGGGGACCCAGGCGCTGATGACTCCCTCTAGCGAATGTGCCCAGGGAGGAAGAGTGGACGAGCACGGAGCACAAAACCACACGTTTTTTGTTGCCGGCAGGTGGCGGATAGACTTGGGTCTCAAAGATGGCTTATCAATGTGATATTTCCGGTGTGGTGGCAGCTAGCGAGCCTTTTCCCCTTGGATTTCATGAAAACTGGAGTCGTTTCGTATCTGCGTTTCCGAGCTCGGCGCGTGAGTTGGACCCGGGTTAGGCCTAAGTCATATTCCCTCTAGTAAGCATGCCGAGGGAAGTGAGGGAGGCAAAGGAGCGGAGCACCAACACCATGGACCCTCCCACCCATGAGGCGGCGGGGTTTTCCAAGCCCCGCCAACGACCCAAGCGTGCGCCTCTTCTTGCAGGTGGCGCTCTTCCGAGCGCATTGCCTCGCAGGTGTCTTCGGGTGAGCGCCACGTGTATGTCTCCAAGAAAAGGGTGCAAAAGACGGGAGAGACCTCCGGTCCACCCCGCAAGAAGGCAGTGGAGATATGCTCGGGGGTCTTGGTGCTCACACTCCCTCTAATAACCATGCAGAGGGAGGAAGGGGAGAAGGAGCGGCGGAGCACCAATCGGTTGGACATACACGTTGTGATGGTTCGGACATTTCACTTAACAAGCCGGCAACAATAGAGCTGTGTCCAAGCACTTCGTGTAGGGAGGGGCGCGGTCTGGGCGACATTTTGAATCTGCCAGATCGTCTGAAAATTGAAATTTCGGTAAAATTTTTATTAAAAATATGTATGAATTTGTGAAAAATAAGGGGGGCTACAAAATTTTGGAAAAATACGCCTGCTGGCGGGAATCCCGTCCTATGGATTTCCTTATCACGTGCGACTACAATTTACTTTGAAATTTGAAATAGTGCAGGCGACTCCGATCCTGGGCTACCTGGGCTTGCACAACGGTTGGAAACCTTTTTTTAACTAGCCGAAAGTGGACACAAATTGCCAAAAATCACCACCGGCACCGTGGGCCGAAATTTTTTGCTGGCGGGTCACCTTGCACCTTTGGGAGATGGGGTCCACACCTACGGGCAACCCACCTGGCCTGTACTACCCGGACCGGCACCCTTTCGGGTCACCCAGGTCCAGTCCCCCCTGTGCCCCCTTTCACCGCGGTTCTACGGGTCTTCTACTACCCACCGGATGATTTTCCTGGTCCACAAGTGCGCTATTTGTTTGCAAAATCCATTGCAATTAAAGGAATAGACGGTGTGCAGGTTGAATTTTGGGTTCGGGTGGCCACCGGGCCGGTGTATGCACCTCCTGGGACGTTTCGGACATGTCCCGGGGGGGGGGGGGGGGGGTACACGGGGGGTTTCAGAGGCGGGGGGGGTTCCTCGTTTACGGCTGCTCCATCAAATCCTTTTGCATTGCCAAAACTTTGGACGCTGTGTATTTTGCTGCAGATGGTGTGGGCTTGGGGCATGTGCCGTTGTGTTCTGGTGGTCTTTGGATGCAGTCCTGTTGGATTCTGGGTGGTTGCTGTTCCGTTCTGGTGGCCCCTAGGTACATACTGTCAAATGGTGGTCTTCTCTGGGTCCCTACTATTTTTGATCCTCAAATTGACCGTGAATACGTGACCCTTTTTGTTTTTTTACTCTCACGCTGATGGATGCCACAAAAAGGACGCTGGTTGGATCTTTTCTTGGACGTGAGGAGGTTGGGACAGAGGCCCTGGGGGGGGGGGTTTGTGGCACTAATACTTCCCTGCCTCGCTGATCACTACCCACAGACCGCAACATTGGAGCAACGTGTACGCAACACACATGCTGTAACTATTCCCAGTTGCTGAGAATTGCTGGCAATGCTCAGCAGATGGCTAGCCAGCTTTTGGGAGCTGGGCACATAAACACCATGCTGGGATGACGTGGGCAGGCACAACTGTTGAGCTGGGAGGGTCAGACTTCAGACTCTATTGGTCACAACTCTATTGGTCAAAACTCTATTGCAGAAGCGAAGGAAGTACAAACAGGCACATCTCTCTATCATTTTGCACAGACAGGGTCAGATTTCTACTGGGTCAGATATCTATTGCAGTGCCACAGCCACTGTACACAGGTCACAAACTCTATTTGGTGCTACGAATGGGCTCGTTTCTTGGTTCCCTTTTTGGATTGCGACTCCTCAGTCTCCCCACCAACATCTTCTTCACACGCATCGGAGCTGCCGAGGAGCTCCAGAACGCCATGATGCTCTGCAAACAAATTCGTGCTGTTCAGCCAGTTTCAACAGGAACTTCTCAGGGTCGTAACCAGAGTGATGCGCTAAGACTTTCAGGATGTGTCCCAGTGATTCAACGCCCTGGCATCCGACTGCCCCTGGGCCTACACCACCGCAGAATGTGAACAGATACCTGGCAGATCGTTCTAACTTAGCGTCGATTTGATGCCAGTATGGAAACATTTTCTCTGGCGTGGGGTGCAGTTTGCGAAAATTATGTGCAAATTCTCTCCCTGCTGCTATCAGCTCCTCCAGTTCCCATTCCTTCAGAAAGAATTTACTCAGCAGGGGTGTGAGTGGTGAAGGACTGCAGGCCTCCCAGGCTGAACAAACAGGCCAGGTCAGCACTCATGTGGGGGACACACACAACAACAGGCCTCCAATGTCCCAAATCCAGTTCCCTTCCGTTCCCTTTAAAAGAGAACACATCGGCCATCACAGTGGCAAGGTACTGGAGCATCTCGCTGGTGCTGTCCTTAGACTTACCGGCATACAGCGCTAACAGATGCCTCATCCAGGGGGATCTCGACACTTCACCGTACTGCAGCAGCGTAAAGCTCAGATGAGTGGCATTCTTAGGAATCACTGTGGGCTGGTGAAGGATGGGGAGTGCATCTATACCACAAAGAACATCTAGTCTGGCAACTGTGTCCCCCAGAGTCACACCCATCGCCTTCCTCATTTCCGAACATCGCAACAGCCGGGGGAGGACCTCTGACAGCAGCAGCCTGTACCTGTGGAATTTGTCACCTTTAAACGTACAGAAGGCACTGAAGGTTTGACAGACCTGGTCCACTCGCTCATAACTGTGGACTACCTGTGGAAATCGGGACCCATCAGAGAATTTGAGAAGATTGCCAACAGAATCCTTGTTGAAGGATTGGTATATCGTATCGTATTGGTGATGTCTTGCAGAGGTTGCAGCTGTTGCCTCTGTGCACCTTGACTCTGTGAACCTTGACTCTGCGAACCTCCTTCAGTTTGGGAGCATGGTGGTTGTGACTCATAGCGTGACATTGATGGGACATGTGATTTCGCATGGCCTGTACATGTGATGACTGGCTGTTCTGTGTCAAGACCTTTGAAATGAAGTGACAGAGAATTCAATTGCACATTACCCGGATCCGGCGCAGTCCATCCGCGCGCTCGCAGCACGTGCTGGAAGCTGGTGCGGAACATCTCCAGGTTTTCCCCACAGGCTCGGCAGAGCAGATACGGCGGAGGCAGGGCCATCTTGAAGAACTTCATGGCGTCCTGGAGCTTGTGGTGCGCATCGGCATGGCGGGCGAGTTGGAGAGGACCACGTCCACAGAAGCAACAGTCACCAGATTCGCGTTTTACCATTCTTGGGTGCGAAGTGCAAGAGCTAGGGCGGCGGTTGGCGCACGGCTTTCGGCCCACAGCGAAGAGGTTCAGGTCGCGGCCGTACTGATTACGCCAGAATCCCCAAACGCGGATGGTGAGGGTCTTGCGCCGGCTGTTCCACAGGAATTGGAGGCGCCGGACCGTGCGGACTTTACCACACTTGTTACGTTTGGAGCACTGCAAGAGTCGCGTCGCTGTCCGGTTCACTGGACCAGGGCTGCTGTGGCTCACGAAGAATTTACAATTCGGACCTTAGACTCTGTGGGTCACCTGGAAGCCTGATCGTGGGCGTAACAAGTTCGAGGACGACGCACGTAGATTAAAAAATGACCGGCGTACGCGAAAGAAGGCAGCGAGCGGCATTCTCCCATCAGCGGTGGTACGGTCTCGCAGAATGAACACTCATCAAGAAAAATGCAAGACAGCATTGGTTTTTCAGTGGTGTGTGGCGCTGGGCCTCTGTGGATCTGGAAGCCTGATCGTGGGCGTAACAGGTTCGAGGACGACGCGCGTAGATTAAGAAACGACCGGCGTACGCGAAAGAAGGCAGCGAGCGGCATTCTCCCATCAGCGGTGTTAAGGTCTCGCAGAATGAACACTCATCAAGAAAAATGCAGGACAGCATTGGTTTTTCAGTGGTGTGTGGCGCTATGAACACAGAGACCTGTCTGCAACACGTCGAACTCCTCTCTGGTACAGAAGGTCCTCGTAGCGGCGTACCTGGCAGGAGGACGACCGCTGATCTTGCGAAGGTAGGTGGGCAGCTTGGCCGTGAGGATCCGCTCCAAACTTCCTGTCACTGCCTCCTCCAACCGGGCCTGCTGGTCTGTAATGTGCCTCACCAAAGCCTGATTCCGCTGGACCAGCTCTCCATTAACGGCACACGCTGCCGACAGGAAGGTGGCCTGTGTGAACGCGACAGTAGCCAAAAAAGACATCCCGGCCTGAAATGTGGTGCATTCGGCTTGCATTGTGGAATGTGCACACTACATGCAATTGATTTTTGACCGGTGACTATTCGGCTGAATTAGGGAATCCATATCAAACAACTACGACCAAAGGCTCCGGCACAGGAGTATGTTTCATCAATGTCCATTTTCCAGCCATGTCGTCAAATCCTTTAGATCCTACTATTTACTATACTCAAATGTATCAATTCGGTGCTTCTCTTTTCAAAACCGCTTGATTCTGGAGCCATGTCCCTCAAATTTCAACTTTGGAGGGGTCGAAAGTGGCGTCTGGGCCGAAATCGCGAAGGCGGGGCGATAGACTTAAATCGCCATTTCCGATCGCTGTGTGCTTTCGGACATACCGTTTCGTCTTGTACGTATTTGGTACAAAGAAGGACAGCTTAAACAGAGGCTGTCGCCTCGATTTCGGTTTGCGGGTCCTTGAACTAGTTGAGTCGAAACTCGAAACTATGTGTTTGCAGATTAATGCTTTTTTAAGCTGTTGAGCCTCTGCTGTGCATGCTTGCATTTTGTTTGACAAATATTTTGTTCCCTGACTGTTGATTGTCGGTGCGTACCTAGCCATGGAGGGGGGGGGATGGTTGTTGTTGTGTCGTGTCACGTACCTAGTTGTTGTGTTGTGTCACGTGCCTAGCTCATGATGTGTTGCACGTCATTCGTGTCCTAGGATGAGTGGCATTTGTGTCATCTGTGTCGCCTGTGCCAGTTGTGCCACCGTGACATAGAGGGGGGGGTCATTGGAAAGTGTGCCGCGACACGTGTTGTTCCTTTTTTACGGATCTCGGATTTTTTTACGGATCTCGGCTTTTCTTCGAATTTTAGTTCGAATTTTTAGTTCGATGATTATTTATTCGAGGATTGCATATTCGATTTCTCTGTGGGATGCAGCGTTCTAGGGCGTGGTGCGGAACCCCCCCAATTTTGGGTGTTGTTAATATGGTTGGAACCCGGAATTTCACATGTTACAAGGGTGCACTATGATGCAACAATGTGCCTTCCATGTATTGTTTGCTCGATATTGCCCGTTTTGCACTTTTTGCGATTTGATCTTTGTGTGCTCTAACTAGTTATCGCGGGGTTAGAACGGGGTTAGAGCACTAGTTATCGCGTGGGTTATCGCGCGATAACCTAGTTATCGCGGGGGTTATCGCGGGGGTTATCGCGCGATAACTAGTTATCGCGTGGGTTATCGCGTGGGTTATCGCGCTTCATTTTATGTTTCCCCTTTTCGCTTTAGCTCTCAAAGCCTTCGTATTCTTTGATAATGGCCCTTGCTGCTGCCCACGCTTGGTGCGAGCACCATCAAAAGCTCCTTGGGGTCCGTCGCCTTGGCGGTCCTGAGGGGTTTACGATGGGTGATGCCAATGTGAGGCGCCCTGTGGCGACCCGCTTTGAACATGGTGTGGACTTTGGACTCCTTGTCCATAAGTCCCCCTTCATGGCGGACGACCGAGACCCCCTGGTTCTCAGCAACTACATCTTCGAGTTGCTAGAGGTAAATCCAGGGGTTGCTGGATTTTTGATCCAGCTTCATCCGGACGATGTGGACGCGGTGGTGGAGTCCGTCACCGCCCATGCCGAGAAGGGTGCGGGGACGAAGACGACCCTCTATGTGGGTCAGGAGGAGGAGGAAGTGGAGGAAGTGGAGGAGGAGGAGGAGGATGCGGGGGGGGTGGGGGCTGGGGGGAGGAAGGAGAAGCCCCACAACCCCCTCATGATTAGTGTCCAGAAGGTAAGGATCCGACCGGGTAAGGGGAAGGGGCAGTCGGATGGTTGGTTCCCCCAACCCCTCACCCACAACACCCGCCGGGTCTGCACTGACGACCCCGAAAACAAGCTCCCCATGCACTCCCTTTGCCCCACAAGGGAGTGGGAGCGTGAGTGGTATGGGGTCACCACTCCCAACATTGTTTCGGGGCAGGGGGTGATTCTTTTTCCATTTGGGGCAACACCCCCCCTTATTGGGGAGGCGGAGGAGGTGGTTGCCGCCGAGCCCTTGGGGGCCTTTAATAGGGACCCCAATGACCTTGTGCTCACGGTGGGGGGGAAGCTGGTGGTCAACCACCTCCTGGAGCACGATTTTTTGAGTGCTGTGCAGCTCCAAAGTCTTTTGGATGATTTGGATAGGGTGCCTCTCTCAGAGAAGGCACCCATTTTCAATGAGAACCCCCCCATTGTCGGCAGGCCCCAAGATTCTGGGACCCGCCGTACATTGTACGGCAACTATGGGGGTGCCAACCACCACAGGCACAACCCCCACAAGCTCCATGATCTGCCAGTCCTCAAAAGGGTGGCAGATCGTGTGCTTGAGACGGCGAAGAAGACTGTGGTGGGGGGGGTTGGATGGAGCTGCACCATCCTTGACATGGCCGAAATTTCGAGCTATGACCACACCCCCCAGCACCTCCATCGCGACGCCCCCCCCTACACCATTCCTGAAGGCACATTGATTGTCAATTGCCTTATTATGCTAACCCATAATCATGAGGAGGAGGATGGGTCACATTTTCTTTTTGTGCCCTCCAGCAGTTCGGGGTTCCCTGACCCTTGGGTGGAGAGGGCTGTGCCATTCAAGAGGGGCACTGCCTTTTTTTTTAATGCCCTTGATGTCCACAGGGGGTCGGGGATTCCCAAGGCCTCCCCCACGGGGGTGTCCCACCCCCGCCTCATGGCATTTTTTGCCATTGAGCTTACCGTGGGGGGGAATCTTCGATTCCCCAACCTGCACGTGACCCAGTCCATTAAGAGGCCCCAGCTGGGGGCACCTGGTGGCCGGGTGGCCAGGACAGTCCAGTGTGATGGGGCGGTTAGGTGTAGGGGGAAGGTGGTAGCCAATTGCTACGGATGCAATCGGCTGATTTTGTGCACCGCCCACAAAGATGGCCTTTGTGTGCCATGCCAGGAGGGGGAGGAGGTGGAGGGGGGGGAGGAGGAGGAGGTGGTGGTGGACCCCAATGGGGTCAGCATTGAGCAATCTGCTCAGTGCTTGCTCCCGGTGGGAACAACCACAGGGCATTTTTTGTTGTCGGGGTGGGGGGTTGGGAGGGAGGTGATTGCCCCCCTCACTAATGAGGAGGCGGGGGCGGTCGCAGGCCACCCCGATCAGTGCCCCTTGGCCAAGGTGTGCCATGGGGAGGCACTGCCCTGGCCCACCCTGCAAGGGCATGTTGGGATGAAGGTGCCGGCGGGCACCATTTTGGTGGTGAGGAGGGGGTTGTATGGGGGAGTGGCAAGGGTGGCCCCTGAGGCGGAGGGGGTGGCCCAGGTGGTGGAGTGGCGGCAGGTGGGGGAGTATGCGGCCGTCACGGACTTCGTGTGGCTGCGGAGGCTGGGCCTGGTGCTGGACGACGCCAAGAAGGAGGGCCAAGGCATGTGTCCATGTCACCAGGTGTGAAAACCTCCCACAACACCCTGCTCTAACCCCTGCTCTAACTAGTTATCGCGCTAGGTTATCGCGTTCTAACTAGGTGCTCTAACTAGTTATCGCGCTAGGTTATCGCGTTCTAACTAGTTATCGCGGGGTTATCGCGGGGGGTTATCGCGGGGGTTATCGCGCGATAACCTAGTTATCGCGGGGGTTATCGCGCGGGTTATCGCGTGTTTTTTTTTTGTTTCTTTTGTTTTTTTCAGGCCACCATCTTGCAGCTGCCCCGCATCTTCGTCAAGGACGACGCCCAGGCAGCCGACGCAGCGGGCGGAGCGGCAGCAGCAGCGGGGGCACGGCCCGCCAAGCCGGTGGCGGCCCGGTTGGAGCTGGAGGGGGAGAAGAGGCTGCCGGAGGGGGCGTCGTGGCGGTTTGGGGAGCCTGGGGATGAGGCCTGCAGGATGGGGGGGACGGGATGGTACCGGCAGGTCACCATCACAGAGAAGGAGGGGGGGGTGGAGAGGAAGACCAACCTCACCCTCCCCTCCTATGTGTGGGTTGGGGGGGAAACGGCCAAGTGGCCGCAAGCCGCAGAGGGGGAAACGGTTGCGGCTTTTTTGTGTTTGTTTGGGATGAGCGACCCCCCCCAAAGGAAATCTTATTTCCTTTTGAGGGTGTGTTTTTTGTGGGAGGGGGAGTATACGGGGAGGGAAGTGTGGCAGAAGCTGCACAGGGGGGGGGACATCCACCAGGTTGGTGGGTATGACCCCCCCCCTTCTGTGGTGGACGCCACTGCCGATTGGGTTCGGCAGTATGCACCCAAGGGGGGAAGGCCGGGAAAAGGCCAGACGAAGCGGGGACCAGACGTGGTGGTGGTTGAGCCGGATGCCCCCCCCCCCCTTAGGGGTAAGGGCCAAACCCCCGCCCCCAAGCCCTCCCCCAAGCCATCGAAGGTGGCAAAGGTGGCGGCAGCCCAGCCCCCCCATGAGGCCCTGGACGTGGAGGCCTTGGGGGCCAGTGTGGCCACCCACGTGACGGACGCTTGCCAGGTTTTGGTGGAGCAGGCGGCCGCCACGGGGGTCGAGGCCGCACTGGCCAAGGGTCGGTCGGCCGACCACAGGTCGGCCTTGGCAAAGGCCGAAAAGGCCCAGGGCAACACCCAGCGTGCCCTGGACCAGGCCCTCAACCTGGCCGCCAAGAGGGGGGAGGAGGTGGAGGCGATGAGGGAGGCCCTGAGGGAGGCCCAGGAGGGGAGGCGGAAGGCGGAGGTGGAGGTGGCCCAGCTTAGGGTGGAGGTGGAGGGGCAGCGGAGGAGGGGGGATGACCTTGGGCAGCGCTTGGGGGTGGCTGAGGCGCAGGTGCGCAGCCTCACCTCCACCCTCTGTGCCTCCTTCGGGGCGCAGCAGGCCCAGCAGGGGCTGGCGCCGCAAGGGTTGCAGAGTCAGGGTAGCGGGAGTAGGAGTGGGAGCCAATGACTAGTGGATTTGCTCAGGGGGTTGCCCAAGGGCATTTTTCGTGGGGAGGAGCGATATGGGGCCCAAGTGGACATGTGCCACTTTGGCCTCGTGGGAAGTGGAAACCCCAACCCCTCTAATTTTAGGGCGACCCACATGGCCGCTGCTACCCTCAGGCCTGCCCTCACCCCCTTGGTAGCAGACCTCAATGGGTATTGCACCTCCAATGCTCCACCATGGTTCACATGGTGTAGCATCCAAATTGTTCGCCCCCAAGGGACGGACACCATGGGCCTCCACTCCCATTTGCGGGATGGGGCGCCCATGGCGCTTATTGTGTGTGTGGGGTCTTTCACGGGGGGTGAGTTTTGGGTGGAGAGTGGTGGCCTGCTGAATCCCTCCTTGAGGGAAAAAAAGCGGCACACCCGTGTGTGCAAGGGTAGGGCGGTGGAGGGTTGGGCATGCACCGCCACCCCCCAAGCCCCGGTGTTGTTCAACACCAGGGCACTACACGCTCCATTGCCATGGGAGGGCGAGCGATGGAGCGTGATTTTTTATAGTGCGGGGGCAGCTGCTGTCCATGGGTTTTAGGGTCCTCTAACCCCTCCAGCTGATTCGATTATTGTTCACTATTTCTATTACTGTCTAGCCCGGAACATGTCCATTTGACTGATTTGAGAGGCACCCTATCCAAATCATCCAAAAGACTGTGTGACTGATTTGAATTTGTGATTGTGGCGCCATGTACCCCGTGCCTGCACATTGTTGACATCTCCAAGGTTTCCTGGGTGCAAAATCAACGTTTGTGAAGGTTTTAGGGTGCCCAACGCTTGCTCTAACACCACCAGTTAGTGCGCACTAACCCCTGCTCTAACTAGTTATCGCGGGGGTTATCGCGCTCTAACTGGGTGCTCTAACTAGTTATCGCGGGGGGTTATCGCGCTCTAACTAGTTATCGCGGGGGGTTATCGCGGGGGTTATCGCGCGATAACCTAGTTATCGCGGGGGTTATCGCGTGGGTTATCGCGTGTGTTTTTTGGGCCCTTGCTTCAAAACCCTCCCTCATTTCGCGCCCAGGTCCTCTTATTCTTCATGGACAATGCTGTCAATGAGGCCCTGCGGGCTCTCAACACAGCCAACCTGCGGCGGTACACCGATCTGCAGTGCCCCAAGGCCCGGCGGCGGCGTTTGAAGGCGGTTCAGCGGCTGGTGCGAGTTCTATTGGGTGACCCAGACGTCGTGTGTGGCACCAACACCAAAGGCGAAGTTTGTTTAAGTGGTGGGGCGTGCACTGCCCTGTCTGGCCCACTTGGCGGCCATCTTGCATTAACAGCTTAGGAGCATGAGGCCCTGAGCATGCTACGCATGGCATGCAGCATGCATCTCTCCCAACGGGCCCTTTTGCGAATGCCCCGCCGTTGCACACAACGGGACCTAAGGACCGTTCGGCAACGGATCATGCCCTACTTTCCCCAAACCACCATTGTAAAGTCTACCACAGGCCGCAATAGGGCAGCTGCCCATGTGCCTTTGCAATCAATTGTGCAAAATGCAATATCTATGGCCCGAGTTATTGGGAAACCCCCCCCTAGTGGCGTTGCCATTATTGTTATTTCAGTTGATGCGACTTCCTTGTGGAAGGCATCCTCCACCCGTGCGGATGTATGGGTTAATGTATGGGGGGGGGCAAAATATGCTTCGAAGGTGAAGCTATGGGCCTCATGGTTTTGCATGGATGGCGGGGATGAACAGGCTTTTTTGAGAAGCCTTGACATCTCCGCCAACCTCAACCAAGAGGTGAGGGATGTGGAAGAGGACGTTGTCCTCTTTCAAAACCAATTTTTGACTTGCACTGTCATTTTGACAGGGGATGGGAAGGGGATGCAAGCAATGGGGGGGGCTGGGTCTAAGTGTTGGTTGTGCAAAGACCCCAATGGGATTGTTGAGCAAATGGGGGTGGAGTCCACCTCAAGATGGGGGTCATTCTTGAGAAGTGTGACCCCTGATAGGCGGCCGGGGGACTACCAACATGCAGCATGCCGCATCCTAAACGGCATTGCAAAGCGCATTGAGACCACCCTCCAGGCCCTCCCCCCTAGTACCCCTGGTAAGGCCCAAGCTCTTGCAGCTTTGCAGGCCTTCAAACAAGCCCTCAAGGATGAGACCGCAGGCATCCCTCTTAGGGAACGCCTCCCTTCGGCCTCGAGGGCCACAGAAAAAGATTTCGATCTAACCAGCACCAAAGTTTTCCTAACCTCCCCCCCCTTCCAAAGGCAATTTGTGGAATGCCTCAAAGAGCATGTCCCCACAGTGAGGACCCCTGGGGGACCTATGTTATGGGTTGTTGTGCATGTCATGGTGAAATGCATTGAGGGTTTGTATGAGCTTTGGAGGGTGAGGGAGTTGTACACTCTAACCCAAGTGGAACGCCACCGTGCGTTGACCACAAAATTTTCAAAAGCGTGGGGAGACTCAGGTTGGTCCCCCACCAGGTGGATCCATTGGTGCTTGGCACATTCCACCTTTTTTGCCGAGAAATGGAGGAACATTTTTCAGTTTTCCTCCATCCCAACGGAGTATCGGCATGGGCCTTACAAGAGGAGGCTCAAAAATTGTTTTAAGGGTTGGTCTTTGGTGAGGCCAAGTATGTCCCTCCGCCACATGCACCATTGCATGTCCATGAACGCCCTGGAGCAAGGGCTTTTGGGACTGGAGGCAGCCAAGGCCTCAGACATTGATGACTTTGTATGAAAAACGACCACAGATGCTTTGTGCCAAGTGTTTTGTGTTGTTTGTCCTAGGGAGGGAGGGAGGAGGGGTGCGCGATAACTACCCGCGATAACTGCGCGATAACTGAGTTATCGCGCGATAACTAGCGCGATAACTAGTTAGAGCAAGGTGCTCTAACTGCGTTCTAACTCTGTTCTAACTGTGCTCTAACTCTTTGACCCCCCCCCCAAAAACCACCCCCATGATGCGGGTTATGTGGGGAAAGAAAGGGGATGGGGGGTTTTTGAGGGTGCTGAATCCATTTTTTTAGGTGGTTTGCCCCAAAATTGAGGGTAGGTGGGTGTTCCAGAAATTGCGTTCTAACTAGGGGTTCCGCACCACGCCCTAGAACGCTGCATCCCATGGTTGTGGTGAGTATGGACAGCCCCTGCGTGCGCGCAATGTTGCATTTTTTCCATAGTGCGCGCAAATTTTCAAAAATACGACCTTTATAGCGCGCCTATTGCGCGCGCTCTACCGCGCTATATTGTCTTGTTTTTCAAATTTTTCAAAGCCGGAAAATGTTTCAAAACCATGCTTTTTCCAGTGTCCTGCGTTTCCCAAAAACCCCTTGCTTTTCAAAAACATTCCCTGTTGCTCATTCAACCCAAGACACATGCAAAAACACTGTCTGAAAGGTCTGAAAAGTGTGCAACAGTACAGGTCCTCACGGACGAAAACAGTGTAGCGCGCGCAACATATTTACAGCGCGCGCTAGCAGCCTTATGGCGCGCGCTATACCAGGTATAGCGCGCGCTGTCATTCAGTGATATCCTTAATGGTTTGGACCACCACTTCGGCCTCCCACTCCTTCTCCCATTCGGGTCTGTGGTCTTCTGCCCCAGTGGCAGCTGGGGCTGCATCCCCTTCTTTGTGGTCTTCTGCCCCAGTGGCAGCTGGGGCTGCATCCCCTTCTTCTTGTGGGCTTGGGTCGCCTTCTGGGGTTGCTCCTTCTGGTGCCTCTTCTTCTTTCGGGGCTGCTCCTTCTCCTTCTTGTGGCGTGGCCGCTGGTGCCTCTTCTTCTTGTGGTGGGGCTGGTGCGTCGTCTTCTTGTGCTGCTGCTGCTGCTGGGGCTGGTGCCTCTTCTTCTTGTGCAGCTGCTGCTGGTGCTTCTGCTGGTGCTGCAGCTTCGGCAGGTCCCTTGTCTCCTTGTGGGGGGGCTGGTGGCTGGGCTGGTGGGTCTCCTTGGGGCTTCTTCTTCTTTGGGGTTGGTGGCTTGGACGGGGACATCCTCATGGTCTTTGGGTCGGGGCAGAGGTCCTCAATGTCATCGGCCTCGTACGTCTCCCACCACGACTGCCACTTGCCCAACTCCTCATACGCTTTGCTTTTGGCGGAGAACACCTGGCAGCTGGGCATGAACTCCGACCAGTCGTCCTCTTCCTCCTCCTCCTCCCCTTGTTGGCTGGGGCTCCACTGATCGTTGGGGATGATGACGGCCACGTGGTCCTGAGGGGCCCTCCTGGCGCCTGCTGGCTTGATGGGATGCAGCGTTCTAGGGCGTGGTGCGGAACCCCCCCAATTTTGGGTGTTGTTAATATGGTTGGAACCCGGAATTTCACATGTTACATGGGTGCACTATGATGCAACAATGTGCCTTGCATGTTTCGTTTGCTCGATATTGCCCGTTTTGCACTTTTTGCGATTTGATCTTTGTGTGCTCTAACTAGTTATCGCGGGGTTAGAACGGGGTTAGAGCACTAGTTATCGCCACGGGGGTCGAGGCCGCACTGGCCAAGGGTCGGTCGGCCGACCACAAGTCGGCCTTGGCGAAGGCCGAAAAGGCCCAGGGCAACACCCAGCGTGCCCTGGACCAGGCCCTCAACCTGGCCGCCAAGAGGGGGGAGGAGGTGGAGGCGATGAGGGAGGCCCTGAGGGAGGCCCAGGAGGGGAGGCGGAAGGCGGAGGTGGAGGTGGCCCAGCTTAGGGTGGAGGTGGAGGGGCAGCGGAGGAGGGGGGATGACCTTGGGCAGCGCTTGGGGGTGGCTGAGGCGCAGGTGCGCAGTCTCACCTCCACCCTCTGTGCCTCCTTCGGGGCGCAGCAGGCCCAGCAGGGGCTGGCGCCGCAAGGGTTGCAGAGTCAGGGTAGCGGGAGTAGGAGTGGGAGCCAATGACTAGTGGATTTGCTCAAGGGGTTGCCCAAGGGCATTTTTCGTGGGGAGGAGCGATATGGGGCCCAAGTGGACATGTGCCACTTTGGCCTTGTGGGAAGTGGAAACCCCAACCCCTCTAATTTTACGGCGACCCACATGGCCGCTGCTACCCTCAGGCCTGCCCTCACCCCCTTGGTTGCAGACCTCAATGGGTATTGCACCTCCAATGCTCCACCATGGTTCACATGGTGTAGCATCCAAATTGTTCGCCCCCAAGGGACGGACACCATGGGCCTCCACTCCCATTTGCGGGATGGGGCGCCCATGGCGCTTATTGTGTGTGTGGGGTCTTTCACGGGGGGTGAGTTTTGGGTGGAGAGTGGTGGCCTGCTGAATCCCTCCTTGAGGGAAAAAAAGCGGCACACCCGTGTGTGCAAGGGTAGGGCGGTGGAGGGTTGGGCATGCACCGCCACCCCCCAAGCCCCGGTGTTGTTCAACACCAGGGCACTACACGCTCCATTGCCATGGGAGGGCGAGCGATGGAGCGTGATTTTTTATAGTGCGGGGGGGGTTCTGCACTGCACGCCTGTGTGGCGGCAGCAGCTGCTGTCCATGGGTTTTAGGGTGCCCAATGCTTCCTCTAACCCCTCCAGCTAGTGTTATTTGTGATTCGATTATTGTTCACTATTTCTATTACTGTACTCTGTGGACTCTGAGGAGGGGCAACTAGCCCGGAACATGTCCATTTGACTGATTTGAATTTGTGATTGTGGCGCCATGTACCCCGTGCCTGCACATTGTTGACATCTCCAAGGTTTCCTGGGTGCAAAATCAACGTTTGTGAAGGTTTTAGGGTGCCCAACGCTTGCTCTAACACCACCAGTTAGTGCGCACTAACCCCTGCTCTAACTAGTTATCGCGGGGGTTATCGCGCTCTAACTGGGTGCTCTAACTAGTTATCGCGGGGGGTTATCGCGCTCTAACTAGTTATCGCGGGGGGTTATCGCGGGGGTTATCGCGCGATAACCTAGTTATCGCGGGGGTTATCGCGTGGGTTATCGCGTGTGTTTTTTGGGCCCTTGCTTCAAAACCCTCCCTCATTTCGTGTCCCGGTCCTCTTATTCTTCATGGACAGTGCTGCCAATGAGGCCCTGCGGGCTCTCAACACAGCTAACCTCCGGCGGTACACCGATCTGCAGTGCCCCAAGGCCCGGCGGCGGCGTTTGAAGGCGGTTCAGCGGCTGGTGCGAGTTCTATTGGGTGACCCAGACGTCGTGTGTGGCACCAACACCAAAGGCGAAGTTTGTTTAAGTGGTGGGGCGTGCACTGCCCTGTCTGGCCCACTTGGCGGCCATCTTGCATTAACAGCTCAGGAGCATGAGGCCCTGAGCATGCTACGCATGGCATGCAGCATGCATCTCTCCCAACGGGCCCTTTTGCGAATGCCCCGCTGTTGCACACAACGGGACCTAAGGACCGTTCGGCAACGGATCATGCCCTACTTTCCCCAAACCACCATTGTAAAGTCTACCACAGGCCGCAATAGGGCAGCTGCCCATGTGCCTTTGCAATCAATTGTGCAAAATGCAATATCTATGGCCCGAGTTATTGGGAAACCCCCCCCTAGTGGCGTTGCCATTATTGTTATTTCAGTTGATGCGACTTCCTTGTGGAAGGCATCCTCTACCCGTGCGGATGTATGGGTTAATGTATGGGGGGGGGCAAAATATGCTTCGAAGGTGAAGCTATGGGCCTCATGGTTTTGCATGGATGGCGGGGATGAACAGGCTTTTTTGAGAAGCCTGGACATCTCCGCCAACCTCAACCAAGAGGTGAGGGATGTGGAAGAGGACGTTGTCCTCTTTCAAAACCAATTTTTGACTTACACTGTCATTTTGACAGGGGATGGGAAGGGGATGCAAGCAATGGGGGGGGCTGGGTCTAAGTGTTGGTTGTGCAAAGACCCCAATGGGATTGTTGAGCAAAGGGGGGTGGAGTCCACCTCAAGATGGGGGTCATTCTTGAGAAGTGTGACCCCTGATAGGCGGCCGGGGGACTACCAACATGCAGCATGCCGCATCCTAAACGGCATTGCAAAGCGCATTGAGACCACCCTTCAGGCCCTCCCCCCTGGTACCCCTGGTAAGGCCCAAGCTCTTGCAGCTTTGCAGGCCTTCAAACAAGCCCTCAAGGATGAGACCTCAGGCATCCCTCTTAGGGAACGCCTCCCTTCGGCCTCGAGGGCCACAGAAAAAGATTTCGATCTAACCAGCACCAAAGTTTTCCTAACCTCCCCCCCCTTCCAAAGGCAATTTGTGGAATGCCTCAAAGAGCATGTCCCCACAGTGAGGACCCCTGGGGGACCTATGTTATGGGTTGTTGTGCATGTCATGGTGAAATGCATTGAGGGTTTGTATGAGCTTTGGAGGGTGAGGGAGTTGTACACTCTAACCCAAGTGGAACGCCACCGTGCGTTGACCACAAAATTTTCAAAAGCGTGGAGAGACTCAGGTTGGTCCCCCACCAGGTGGATCCATTGGTGCTTGGCACATTCCACCTTTTTTGCCGAGAAATGGAGGAACATTTTTCAGTTTTCCTCCATCCCAACGGAGTATCGGCATGGGGCTTACAAGAGGAGGCTCAAAAATTGTTTTAAGGGTTGGTCCTTGGTGAGGCCAAGTATGTCCCTCCGCCACATGCACCATTGCATGTCCATGAACGCCCTGGAGCAAGGGCTTTTGGGGCTGGAGGCAGCCAAGGCCTCAGACATTGATGACTTTGTATGAAAAAAGACCATACATGCTTTGTGCCAAGTGTTTTCTGTTGTTTGTCCTAGTGAGGGATGGAGGAGGGGTGCGCGATAACTACCCGCGATAAGTACGCGATAACTGAGTTATCGCGCGATAACTAGCGCGATAACTAGTTACAGCAGGGTGCTCTAACTGCGTTCTAACTCTGTTCTAACTGTGCTCTAACTCTTTGACCCCCCCCCCCCAAAACCACCCCTACAATGAGGGTTATGTGGGGAAAGAAAGGGGATGGGGGGTTTTTGAGGGTGCTGAATCCATTTTTTTAGGTGGTTTGCCCCAAAATTAAGGGTAGGTGGGTGTTCCAGAAATTGCGTTCTAACTAGGGGTTCCGCACCACGCCCTAGAACGCTGCATCCCAGATTTCGGCTCCCTCCACAATCATCGGCGCGATCGCAGTGGTGCAGTAGATGATCCACCGAGGCTTGTAGCCGTCTTTGTAGGACCAATCTCGGCGCTGCATGAGCTCATCTCTTGCCTCCCTTTCCGCGTCGGCTCTGCTCTGCTGCTTGGCCTTGGGAGCCGTACTGGGTGGGGTGGAACCGCACGGACCTCCTTGTTCTTGTGGCTGGTCTGGGACTGGGACAGGCTGCTTCGGTGCTGGCTTTGATGCGAGCTGCGGCTGGGGTGCCTGCTGCGGTGTCTTGCTTGCCTGGAAAGAGTAGCGCGGAGGCATAGCACAGGCATAGCACGCGCAATACGGAACATAGCACGCGCGACGAGATGCATAGCACGTGCAATGACGACAATAGCGCGCGCTGCATTACCTTTTCTGCTTTCTCCTCCTCTTTCTTCCGTCTCTTCTCCTCCTCTTCCTTCTCCTTCTTCTCCCTCTCCTTCTTCTTCCTCTTTTCCTCATCATCCTTCTCCTTCTTCTTCCTCTTATCGTCCTCTTCCTTCTTCTTCTTCTTTGCTTCGTCCTCTTTCTTCTTGGCCTGTTCCGCCTGACGTTGGACTCGGTATGCCGCCTGTGCCATCAGCTGCTGGTCGGCAGTCTTCTGGGCAAGGACCTTTCCAGGCGGGTGGGGGGGCTTAGCGGTGTGGGAGGCGGAGATGGCTGGTGGTAGGTGGCTGGTGGCTGCTGGCTCCCCGGTACGCTTCTTCTTGGGCCTTGGGACTGTCACGGATTCCGTCTCCGGCACGGCAAAGGCGTCGGCCCATTCCACCTCCAGCTCCTCCAGCTGCCGCTTAGCCCGGGCCAGCACCGGGGAGGGGCCTTGCTCCTTCCGTCCGTCAAGCCAGTCGGCCGCATGCTTGGACTGCCCGGCAATGTCCGCGGGCACGCTGATCATCAACGGCCCTCTGCGGGATCCCAGGCACAGAAGCTGCTCGAAGCTGCCCACCTACGTGACAATGGGACAGAAGGTAGGGCCGTAGCGCGCGCAAACAATCAAATCGCGCGTGCTACAACAAATGAAGCGCGCGCAACAATGTGGAAAGCGCGCGCAATGGCAAACATAGCGCGTACCTGTGGCTGTGCCAGTTGTTGTTGTCGTTGCTGATGTTGCTGGGCCATCTGCACCCGCTGCTGCTGCTGGAGCAGCTGCAGTGTTGCCTGCTGCATGGCTGCCTGCTGTTGGAGCTGCTGCTGCTGCACTTGCTGCTGCTGCGGCTGCTCCTCGTCCTTGACCGCCGTGGTTTTGACTTTGGCGCCGGTTGCAATTGCCCTTGCGGCACTGGCTCCTCTTTTGGCTGACCCCCGCATCAAACTGGCACCCGCACTTCTCACCGAGGCGCACTCGTTCTTGAAGGCCATTGCCCCCGCGTCGGTCGCGTTGATGAAGCTCGGTGGGTCCTTGTTGAAGTAGAAGTGGTGGACGGTCTTTGCGGTGGCACCCGGAGGCGTGTGGGTCCGAACGTGACCCCACCCATAACTTGCCTAGCACGAGAACAGCAGCTCGTACTCCTCCACCTTGCAGTGTCTACCGGCAGCTTGTCCTTCTTGGGTTGGCACGGAGGGGTTCAACAGGTTGTGGAGACTGCACCAGGTGCCAGTAATGCTCTCGTCATACCAGCAGGGTTTCACGGCTCCGTCTGGGATCTTGGCAATGGCCGTGGCCCTTTGGCGCCAGAACTTGTAGAAGGCCACCTCGAAGAGGTAGGCCGGTGTCACGTCCTTCAGCCATGCCCAGCTCGGCCCTTGGGCGCAGATGGTGCTGTTTTGGTTGGGCCAGATTCGGTTCTTGAAGTCGCTGCTGAAGGCGAAGCCCTAACGTGGCCCGGGTGGGGGAGACTGAAACTATGCTTGCACTTGGGGTTGGTGCTGTCTTGGTTGGACCTGCTGCTGCTGCTGCTGCTGCTGCTGCTGTTCTGGGCTGCCGACTTGCTGGGCCGCAGCCTGCACTTGCTGCTGCTGCATTTGCTGCTGCTGCTGCACTGGCAGTGGGAAGAGCACTTGTTGCACTTGGCCCACTGGAAGACTGCCGCGCACTGGGGAGCCCAAGGTGGGCGACCCACCGGGGAACAGCATGGGAGACAGCTGCTGTGAGGCACCTCGTAACGGGGACTGCGGCGCGGGCCACAGAGGCTGAGTTGGGGAGAACTGGGTCAGCTGCTGGGACAGCGTCTGCGGAAAACAGGACAAAGCACGCGCAACCAGGACGTGCGTAGTGCGCACAACGAGACAGCTAGCACGCACAATAAGAGCGTAGCACGCGCAACGGAAACAGTAGTGCGCGCAACGGAAACAGTAGTGCGCACGGCAAGTACCTGTGGCTGCATGCTCCACGGCGTCGTCGACGGCTGCTGCAGTCCCGGTTGTACAGCTGCATGTGGCGGTGGTTGCGGTGTCGCACCTGCTCCTGCGGCCCCTGCAGCAGTTGTTGGCGGTGCTGCAGGAGGCGGATACCCCAGCCCGCGGGGTGCATGGGCAAGAGGGTTACATTAAAGTACCCCTGTTCCAGCACTAATACAAAAAGGAAAATGCAGTAACAAAAAAATCGAAAGCACCAAAACAAACGGACGAAAAGGAACAAACCAATGCATTCCAAATTCCAATCAATGCATTCCAAACGCTTTAAGTGCGTAGTCATAGCACGCTACTTCCGACTATATATCGCGATTTCAAGGGTTCCGGCGCTTGAAAACAGCATAGCGCGCGCGATAGTGATCATTGCGCGCACTAGATAACATGTAGCGCGCGCTAAAAAACAAATAGCGCGCGCTACCACAGTTCCTCATCCGCAAAATATGCCCGAACCTCGTCAGCCAATTTTTGTGCATTGCACAGGTTGCTTCTGGAGTTGCCATTCCACCTTGGTACTTCAAAGTACAGGAACAGACGCTCATTAACCTGCCTGAGCATCTTAATGCGGCGCGACACCAGGGTTCCTGCCCCCCCACCTCTATCACAAAAGGAGGACCAAATGTCCTTCAGCACCCTGTTGCTCTCTTCCAAAAGATCACCCGAAAACATTCCTAGGCCATAGGGCCTTATGGCCTGAATAGTAACTGTTGCATCGTGCAACATCAAGTTTATATAAGGTGATCTTATTGCTGGACAAACCCACCTCTGGAAAGCCTGGGCAACCTCTGGAGCCTGCAATGCACCCTCTTCAAACATTGTGCCATACATGTCCCCCAGTAGCATGTACATGGCAACCACTGCTGTGTGCATTCTCATGTCACCCCCAAGGAGGGGGGCAAGGTCCTCCCAAACCTTTAGAAGGCACCAAGTCTCTTCCCCATCTGGCTCTGCCGTCCCCTGTAGTGCTATGTGACAACCAGACCTGTGAAGAATAGCCTGAACAGAGACCCTAGTACTGGGACGCACAGACTTGGCCAATCTGCGTATCAAGGCAGTGACCTGCCTCCCTACAAAAATCAGAAGGTGCAGAACACATGGTATAAGGTGACGCCGCCTCAGAGGCACCTTCAACAACCTGCTCTGGACAACACCAAATATATCCATGGGCCTGCACTTGGCCCCAGGTGCAATAAGCCCTAGCAACTGCTCATCTCGCTCGGTGGTTCTATCCACATCCTGTTGCAACCACGTTGCACCGGACTTGCACCACGTCATGTAAGTGAACAGACTACCTGCCATCCAATGTGTAGTGACACCCGACAACCGACGCAGCCAAGGGCTATCCCCACCGCAGAAAATCCTGCAGCGTCTGGATGCACCCCGGATGGGAACCACACCACTGTCAAGGGCACTCTGCAGAAAAGCAAGATTGTTAGCCCAGACCTGGGACAACACAGAGGTGGACTTCTCACCACAAAGGGCGATGTTAACAGTCCAGTGGTAGGACAACGTCCTTGCCAAGTGACCATGGTTGGCAAAGGAAATGGACATCTGGCACCACGATTCCCCCCCACAAGGCAACCCATCCCCCCTCACAATGATCCACAGCTCTCCTTGGCACTCCCTGGGGTATTGGAGGTTAGAAACAATGGAATCAAAGGAAAATATATAGTCAAAAAAATGCTGCAGGGGCCACTGCGAAAAGACTGTGACCCCATCTGTGTGCACGGCAACCTCTAAATGCTGCCTACTTGCAAGCTGGTTCCATTCTGTGGCGAAACTAGCATAGGAGGGGAGAGAAAAAAGGTGTGTGGGGACCTTACTTCTCGTCCAAGTAATCAAAACTTTGTACCTGAGGAAAATAGCGCGCGCAACATGGGGACGTAGCGCGCGCAGAAGTCAACGAAGCGCGTGCTATGAGCGGAAGTGCGCGCAATGTCACATGCAAAGCGCGCGCAATAATACCTTCTTCTTGGAATCTTCAGGAGCAGGACCAAGTCCACCACCGACAGGGGTGTGACGGCGTTGGCAGCCTCGGTCCTGCGACGCTTCTTCTCCGCTTCAGACACGGGGACCCTTTTTTCCAACCTGGCCCACAAAGACCGTTGGACGGCAGACCCTGAGCAAAAAAACTCAACTAGGTCCACCAAAAGGTCCTCGTTCTTCCACAGGGACCACCCATAGTCGGGGCCCAAAATGTTTGCAATCTTCCCTGACATTAACAGCGTCAGATGCGGTGCCGGAAGAATCTGAAACTTTAGAAAAATAGGCGTTTTTGCCCTGCTTATTAGGACATGGGTTTACAAACCCAAGACCCCGAGCCATAGCGCGCGCTATGCTGCGCGCTATAGTTTTGTAGTGCGCACTGAGCCATCGCGCGGCAATACCCTGTAGCGCGCACACAGGGGCGTGTTGTTGTTGTATGTTTGTGACAAGTGCTCACCTATCCCCAAGGTGTGACTGAATATGTTTGGATGACGATAAGCATAGACAAACGAAAGGCCCGTGTTGGGGTATGAGAGTGTGTGTGTATGGGCGAGATATCAGACCACGGGGAGAACCAACACGAGAGGGCACGGGGACCAAGGCAGCCGACGTTTTTTACACGATGGGGGACACAGCGAGCCTGCATGGGCATGTTTGTGTGCGTGCATGATATGGGGGCCTTGCCCATGGTGCCAGAGGTTAAATTAGACTTTGCCTTCCCGATGGTTTGTTACATTTCAGCCTATGGCCGGCCACTGACGAGTTTGTCTTTCGTGTGCTTGCGTGCCCGTGACCATTGTCTACACAGCACGCGAAATTGAAGCGTGCTGGTTCTCCGTTGCGTTGTTTTTATCGTGATTTCAAGTTCTACGTATTGATCTTCGTGAGCAATTCTTTCGTATTCGAGACTATGACGAATAACAAGGGAAAGCGAACGGGTGCGAGCAAAAAGAGTAAGCGCAGGGATGCTATTCGGATGTTGATGGAGGTGCTACCGAGCCTAGCTGACTCAGACTCGGAAGAGGAGCACCGAGATTCAAAGTCACAAAAGAATAAAGGCAAGCAAACGCGCCACGATACAAAGGGTCAATCTCATACGTGTGTCAACGACCTACTTGGAAATCAGGGACCAACTCGCTCACACCCATCTGCGGCTGTACCGAAGGACATCCCTGACATCCCGAAGTTGTCATCCGGTGCACGGACCGAGGACAATTCCATGGACGAGTGGAGACGCAATAATCCATGTTTTTTGGATATGCATGTCAGACACGCAGCGAGAGACCACAGGTTATCGCACAAGGAATGGGATGGACCCCTCGGAGAACGATGGCACAAAAACCGCGAGGCATGGAATGCAGTGAGAAACTTGGCACCCTTCAAGACACCAGAAGAGATAGCAGCGACCTTCAACGTTGACATTTCTAAGTGGAAACCCACTTCGAATATTGAATTGTTGATTGACGTGGCGGAGACCATGGCAAACGAAACCCGTTTGTGGGACGGCACCCCCACGACGGAACCACCAGCTCCCAAAAATCACAAGTGGCCAGACTATATGCGACCCGTACTCAGAAGTTCTGGACCAGCGTCTACCAAAGGTGGGACGGTGCAAGCAAGCGGAACTATGGTATTCTCCTCATCACCGACCCAAAAGACAAGCTGAAAAAGAGCCAGAAACGCAAGTTCCTGGTCTCTCCTGAGATCAGCCGAAGTGTACCGAGCGAGGCGAAAGCCCTCCCGCCAGGCAAACCGAATGAGGTGAGCAAGGACGAGACCGCCACACGAGATGCTACCAATGCCCTCGAGGACACAAGCCGCTGTCTTTTTCGCGAGAAAGACGCTCTTGCGGAAACCGTCGAGAAGCACGGTCAGGAGATCCACAACATCCACAATACGCTGTGGAACGTGCACGCCCAAATTGCCAATCTGCGGCTGGACATTGTGCGATCTGAGACGCTATCGAGGATCCTACTGGAGAATGCGGGCATCCCAGAGCAACTCATCACGCAAAGACTCGCTGCAGCGAATTCGGTAGCTCAGGCCCAGATTGAGTCACAGCGGTTGCAGAGTATGCGACTGCCACTCACTGGAGCAGCGACCACGGAGAACGTCTCAAATGGCAAAAATGGAGACGAAGGCGAAGGCAGTTGCAAGATGGAGGAGGACACAGCCCAGGACGAACCCACATCCGATTTTTCGATGGCCCCCCGACCTGCGGCCACCATGCGTGTTCAGGGACTTGCTATGGCCTCTCCGCAGTCCCATTTGGTTTCTGAACTTGCCTTGTCAGACCAGGGTTTTTCGGGGCTGGTGGGAACCCTTGGATCGGCTCATCGCCTCCATCTGTGTGGACGGAACTGACGTTTTAGTCGCATCTTCCACCCCCTGGGATGGTTCTGCTCGAGGCCGTCTGGCTACTATTATTCGACACACCCCGAATAGGCAAAAGGGCAAGGTAGGGGAGTTCTTTAAATGCTTTGACCCACTTCAAGGTGTGGTAGGCGAGATACTGAACCCTCCTGTGTGCCCTTTGCAGACCGCCGATCAGTTTCAGCGGCTATCTGGCTTCCCGCCACGTCCCTTTGTACTGCTCAGTAGGTATAGAGACAATATCTATATGGCTTTTGCCAATATTCCCCGACCCATCCGACCCGCCGTCCAATTTGCGTGCGCCGCCCTCCTGTGCACAATCTACCAGCTACCCCTGAAATGGGAAGAACACGGGGCAGCTGTTGTCTTGGGGGAGGGCATGATTCGCACAGGACTCCCGGGGATTGGTTTTTTGCTCCTCCGTAAAGGCACCAGCTCTTGCCTGCAACAGGTGGTCGAAGGGGAATGGAGGCGATGGGTGCATCCGCTCTCCCCTAATGCACAACTCGTCTGGCGCTCCTTGTTGCCTGCCCTTTTTTCCAAGTCGTTGTGGTACGCTTGGTCCGCACAAGACGTTATAGATAACCTCCGGTCCCTTGTGTGGAACCTGGTATTGGGGGGTTATCCACAGTCCTGGTGGAAACCATCATTCCGCCGTTGCTCGGAAAAATACCGGCTGATCAGGGTATTTCCCCTGAACCGTATGCATGATTGGATCCGTCAAGCGAGGAAGTGCTAGGGTTCCAGACGAGATCAGCCCATGATCTGTGGTGTACAGGGGCAGGTTATCTCTGGGTAAGGGGGTGGGTCTTCCTTTTTTACGGATCTCGGATTTTTTTACGGATCTCGGATTTTATTCGAATTTTAGTTCGAATTTTTAGTTCGATGAATATTTATTCGAGGATTGCATATTCGATTTCTCTGGTTGTGGTGAGTATGGACAGCGTGTTGTTGTTGTATGTTTGTGACAAGTGCTCACCTATCCCCAAGGTGTGACTGAATATGTTTGGATGACGATAAGCATAGACAAACGAAAGGCCCGTGTTGGGGTATGAGAGTGTGTGTGTATGGGCGAGATATCAGACCACGGGGAGAACCAACACGAGAGGGCACGGGGACCAAGGCAGCCGACGTTTTTTACACAATGGGGGACACAGCGAGCCTGCATGGGCATGTTTGTGTGCGTGCATGATATGGGGGCCTTGCCCATGGTGCCAGAGGTTAAATTAGACTTTGCCTTCCCGATGGTTTGTTACATTTCAGCCTATGGCCGGCCACTGACGAGTTTGTCTTTCGTGTGCTTGCGTGCCCGTGACATGGGTAAGCTCTGTCTTGCTTGAGAGCAAAGGACCTTTGCACCCCAAGACATTCCGCACCCTATTCGTGAAAATACAAGGTCATTTGATGGCAAAGTCCAGAATTTACATCCCGGATAGAATCGTGATACGGGTGGGTACCAATGCCAAGCAAGTCACTATTGCTGTCGCTGCGCATTGAGTTCACAAAAGTGCTCAACCAATGTTGCATCCCGAGCCCGTTGATAGCGCGGCTTGTTTGAATAGTATTGGTGTTTGTTTGAATCGTATTAGTGAATGGTTTTTGCCTGCTAGTTGGCAAGGCCCAGAATGTGCATAGATGGCGGACCCCATGGCCACCCCGAAAGCCGTTCAACTCGGTATGGCAAGAGCTCGGGTGTTTTCCTAGGAATTGGCCGATACTTCCACTCGGGAATCGGAGGGGTGGCAACGGTTGTACATACACATGCTACCAATGCGCTAACAACGTGGGGTTCTGCTTGGCCCTCGGATAGGCCTGGTGGGGGTACCAGTCGACGCGAGGCACAGGGCACTAGGCCATGCCGTCGGCGGCAGGAGGGGTGACGTGGGTCTTCCAAAGGCTAACAGATGGCGTGTGCGAGTGTGTGCTATGCATGAACCACAGGGCATAGTCTTGGTGCGGCCCATATGTGCACCCCGCACGCACATGCACACAACACGGTACAACCGGGCTCCATTGCCATGTCGGTTCATTTTCCGTTCGTGGTTATGGTCCATGCCTATGGCATGTTTCATACAGTTGTTGGAGTGCCCCACCAGCACGCGCACACCAGAAGCCACGCAAACAACATAGTTTCCAAACAGCCACAGACAGACGGCCACGGATATCTGCGTTGTATCCCGTGGCATATACCACGGATATCGACCGGAGGGAGATATCCGTGGTATATGCCACACGATACAACGCACATATCCGTGGTATTAGGCACAAATATTATATCCGTGGCATTCAGGCCCGAGGATATCCGCAGATATCTGTGGTATATGACCCGAGGATATTAGCGCGCAACGTTGCACACTCCCCATGAACACCCTTGCATAGGAGACACATGCAAAACACGTTTGTGAACACCACTTGGAGTAGAACAAATCCGAAATGAACTTTCTTTCGCAGAGCTTCAAGCAAGCTCCCTACAACCATGGAACATTTAGGCACATATAGATGGTCTACTGGGAGCCAATCATTTCGGTGACACAAGATTCGCAGGCCCAGGAACCATGCTTCGGATGAGACCTAAGCTTGGCACAAGACATATGATATGTATGATACGTACATAGCATGGCAAATGTCACATGTGACAGGTCGTTGGCCACCACATGCATTCTTCTTGATGGGATAATCACAACGGTAGCATTCCATTTCCTTTTACACCTGCACTTCCTTTTTCACCTTTTTTTTGGGTTGCTCTTCAAACATGGCCTGGGCAAATATTTGGTGATATATATATATATATATATATATATATGGTGATGGAATAGCTGACAAATCCTGACTGATTGGGGCCTTGGCAGGTGTTGCCGGGGCTGCCCATACACGAAAACGGTATATCTCACACCATATACAATGCTCTCCTTCTCATTGAGCTCATATTCCTTTATCTACAGCCCCATATTCCTTTATCTAGGGCGGTAACAGGGTCAAATTTGGGGTAACAGGTCATTTTTTTCAAGTTGGGTTATATGGGCGTTTTTTGAGGTGCCTGACCTTGGTAACATAGTGTCACCGTCTCATTCAACACATGTGACAGGAAGAATTGCAAAGTTTGCCTTTTTGTGCTTGTTGTTACCGCAAATGTGTTACCTGCCTGTCGTGTGTTCTGCTGCAAGCCTTGAGTTTCGCGGTAACAGGTATACGGGGTAACACCATAGCGGTTACATCAGCGGTAACAACAACCAAATGGGCAGAGGTGCAATAATAATTGAAAATAAAATTCCCTCAAGAAAACGCGACCTTCACGACCCTGTCAGTTTGATCTTAACACCCTTGCACTCCACAATGAATTTTTTTTGTCTTGATTTGACGTGCCTATTTCTTGCAAACCTAAAATTGTGCTCAATAGAGCTGCAGAGGCATCTCTCCCTCTGGGTAACAATTTTCCTGGGTAACAGGTCAGCGGTTACACCTGCGGTAACACTACACATGTGCCCAATAGATCTGCAGAGGTATCTCTCACTCTGGGTAACATTTTTCCTGGGTAACAGGTCAGCGGTTACACATGCGGTAACACTACACATGCCAATCATGTCCCATTAGGGCCCTGTTTTTCCTCATTATGCCCCTTCCACCGGTTCCCAAGAAGTTTCACAAGGAGCTGACTGCCGGATCGACGTTGTACAGTGTCCGCTGGGGTGATGTTGCCCGTGCCGGGGCTCCTGTGGTCCTTCAGGTATCCCCTTTGCACCATTGCTTGGTGTGCCCTGTTTTCAACGGGTTGGGTAACACGTACCTGTTACCGGTTACACACGTGGTAACACCCCCCATTTTTACTGCACTTACTTTCCTTGCAGTTGAAGGCCAAGAAACAAGGCCAGCCCAACTTTGTTTGCGGCTGGGTTTCCAAGGGCAGCCATTCGGCCCTGACCATGAAGACGGCGTTGGCCTACGACGTTGATGAGGGGGAATGTCTGGACATCCAGACCCTCCACGGGCCAGTGACTTTTCAGGCAAAGGAGTGTGGGAACACCTGGGGATTTTACAAAGGGGGGCAAGAGAAGGGCAAGGGCAAGGAGGTGCAGGCAACAGGCAGTGGCAGTCATTCAGCAGCAGCCAGCAAAGCCCCCACGAAATCAGCCTTGAAGCCCCCAAAACAGACCCGAACACTCACCCCAGCTTCAGTTGCAGCCAAGGCAGTCCGGCAGAGGTCCCAAATGGATGTTGACAAGGAGGTGGACAGTGATGATGATGATGATGACCAGGGACCAGGTGAAAATCCTGACGAGGAGGTGGTGGTCCAGGAGGAAGGAACCCCTGAGGAGGACGAACCAGTACCACAAACCAAGGGGAAAACAAAAAAGGCGAAAGGGAAGACGGCACACCCCAGTTTTATGTTTACCGGGCCGGCTTCTGGTGGGGCAAAGTCCATCTCTGCCCGCCCCACAAGGGCAGAAAAAACTCTTACTTCAACAACCTACCTACAACACCTTGAACGGGCGAAGTCCCATGTCAGGGAAGAGTTGGGGTCTAGCCTCAAACAGGTTGCAACCCACTACCAGCTGTGTCTGGGGGTGACAGGTGTGGCCATTGTGGCTGAAGATGGGACCCCCCTCAACGCGGACGAAGACCCCAGAGCCACAAGTGCAAGAAGAAGAGAAAGCTTTGGATGGGCACTGACTGGAAGGTGTGTGGTTCGTGTTACCCTGGTAACGGGTCAACGGTTACACACGTGGTAACAGCACATTGGTATGTTTAACTGCCATCTCACTGTTCCCCACTGTGTTCCCATGTAGGTTGGGAATCGCCATCCCTGTCATGGTGAACCGAATTGGGGCTCGAGGGGCACACACCGGAGCTTCCCCGACGTGCCTGGATCGGCTGAAGCACAAGTGGCGGGACGAGATGGGGACCGAGGGGTTGCTCAATGATGATGAAGCGCGAACTGAAGCATGTATGTTGTCTTTTCCTGTTGGGTAACGTAAATCGCGGGTAACAGGGCAAGGGTCACATGGGTGGTAACACTGTGTGTCAGGTCTTTGTGTCCGGGTAACACTTTTCCCGGGTAACAGGTCATGGGTTACATGGGTGGTAACACTGTGTGTCAGGTTTTTGTTTCCGGGTAACACTTTTCCAGGGTAACAGGTCATGGGTTACATGGGTGGTAACACTGTGTGTCAGGTTTTTGTGTCCGGGTAACACTTTTCCCGGGTAACAGGTCATGGGTTACATGGGTGGTAACACTGTGTGTCAGGTTTTTGCTCCCGGGTAACACCGGGTAACACCCATTTTATGTCCCTGGTAACATGCTTTGCACTCTTTGTCACAGTGAATCTGCTGCTGGTGGAGCTCAGCTGCGACGGGTGCTCTGCCCTCAAGGACGTGGAGGATGATGATGCCGAAGCCCCGAAGAGGCAGCCGGAGAGGCTGGGGGAGGGCCCCACAGCAGCGCAGCTCAAGGGAGGCCCCGAGAAAGCCCACAAAACTGAAAGTGCATACTCAGGTATGGTGTTGCAATCTTGGGGTGTTGAACTAACTGACCTACTTACATACAAATGTAATTGTCTGTAATGATATTCTCTGTCTGCAGGTTCGTCCCACCTGGAGAAACTCCGTGCAGGCCTGCAGAGTGGTCCCAGTATCCCCGGGTCACTGCAGCTGAGGACCCAGGACCTGGCGGAACTCAGCCAGGAAGACCTGGATGCCAGGATTGTTCAAACCTGGCGCCACATTGGGGTCATGCTGCATCTGAGGTCCACCCACAAGAGCCCACCCCCACTGGAACTGCCTGGCCAATGGCGTCCATGTCTGGTTGGGATCCTCCAGGAACAGCAGGAGAGGCTGCAGAGGTACAAGCGGAAGTACTACAAGGTCAGGAATATGCACCCAGGTGATGAGTTTGGCAGTGCAACCAGCAGCAGTGACAGCCAGGAGAGTGAGGGGGCCAAGATGCGGAGGAAGCAGCGGAACAAGCACAAGAGGGCGCGGAGGCGGGCCCGTGAGGAGGAGGCGCGGCAGCGGCTGGAGGCAGAGCGGAACGCGCTTCTGGCGAGGGTGCAGGCAATGGAAGTGGAGGCCAGACCACCAAGCCTTGGAATGTTTTTTTTCTGCTCTGTTGCTGCTGGGTAACAAAAATTCCCAACGGTTACACACGCGGTAACACTTTCCAAAGCCTGGGTAACAACAATTCTGGGTAACACCCCAACGGTTACACACGCGGTAACACTTTCGAAAGCCTGGGTAACAAAAATTCTGGGTAACACTCCAACGGTTACACACGCGGTAACACTTTCGAAAGCCTGGGTAACAAAAATTCTGGGTAACACCCCAGCGGGTACACACGCGGTAACACTTTCGAAAGCCCGGGTAACAAACATTCTGGGTAACGCCCCAAGGGTTACACAGGTGGTAACACGTACTTTGCAGAACCACTGTGTGTCTCTCTATGTTTTCAGGTGTCTCCTTGGCAAAGGCCTACTCACCCCTGACGGCGAGGGAGTTGAGCAGCGGCGAGCACGCCCAACGTCAGGCCGAGGGCACCCCAGAAGGCCTCCCAGAAGCAAAGGCTGCCCATGCGGAACGCAAGGCCGAGGAGGAACGCAAGGCCGAGGAGGAACGCAAGGCCAAGGAAGACGCCGAGGCCGAGGACGAAGGATCCACCCCATCGGCAACCGTGGACGGCAAAGTGGTGGTGTGCGCAGTGCCTTCCATTGACATGACATGCGCACAATGCGTAGAAAACGTAGCAATCGTGCATCCGCGTTTTGCATCCACACGCCGTTCTGCATCCCCGCGACGTGAAACACGTAATGAACGTTCCCGACGTTTTCAACACGTGCATCCGCCTTTTGCATCCACGCGCCATTTTGCATCCCCGTTGCGTTTTTCACCGTTTTTGACACAGGTCTACTCGCCACCACCGGCCCTGGGGGCACCGCTGCTCACGCAGGATGAGGATGCTGGCGAACCTTCGGAGACACCGGCTGAGGAGCAGCCAGGGGCCGACGATGAGACGCCGATGTGATGATGTGCAAGGGTGTGTTTCTTTATTTGTACCCTTGGTTTTGTGAATGGGGCAGTGTGGTGACACGTTACCGGGGTAACACCCCAGGGGTTACATGGGCGGTAACACACAGGTATTCACCTCCGGGGGGATGGCAACACGTTACCCGGGTAACACCCCAGGGGTTACATGGGCGGTAACACACAGGTATTCACCTCTGGGGGTATGGCAACACGTTACCCGGGTAACACCCCAACGGTTACATGCGTGGTAACATCGTCCAGCAATGATCCTCTGTTGTTCTCAGGCCCAAAAGTGAGTGGTGGAGACTCTGGATCGTGGACGTGATTGCGAGGAAGGCATGGACTTCACGGACTGATGCATCGGCGACGTCGGATGGGGTCTTTTTATTTTGATCAGGCCTGTTGTGGCCTCTATGTTTGTACAATGGTTGGAATGTCAGTGGTGAATTTTACCACCCTTGTATCCCAGTTGCCAGTTACCCAGCTACCAGGGGTGTTACCCCGACGTCCTCATTCTTTCCTTCTAGCTTTGCCTCAGGGTTCAGGGGTAATTTGTGAACGATGTGCACGTGTGCAAGGGGGGGGGGTGTTTTCCCGTCCACCCATTTTCACTTTTAACAGCCACCATGCCCATCCGACCCAGCCGGCGTCCATTGCGGAGAGCAATGGTGTTCGAACGAAGGGGACTACCCCCCAAGCATGTGAGAGAGGCCCTATCAGCAGCTACCCTTGGGGGACATCCTAAAAAGAAGTATGCCACCATTACCGAGGCCATGGATGACATGTTCCACCCAATCCTGCACTGCTTGAGTGAGGCTTTGGAAAAAAATGGAGCCAGCGAATTGATACCCAAGCTCACCAACTACATCCTATTCAGGGTTATGCTGGGGATGTGGCGACCAAGACGAGTCGATGATGTATGGCATCCCACAGCTTTGTGTGCACACAAAGGCTTGGCCTCCCTATTAACCAGGGAGGAGTATTATAAAATACACCGCCTGTCCAATTGTGGTACTGCAGAGCTCCTTGAGGCTGTTAATGCCCATTGGTCCAGCCTGTGGGTATGGGGGTGGGCTGCCGCAGGGGATGAATCCATTGTCCCCCACAAGGGGAAAAGGGCTCGACCCATGCGGCAGTTCATCCCCAGAAAACCGCATAGCACAGGCATTAAATTGTATGTCCTGGGTGACTCAGTGCACCCTTTTATAACTGATATTTTTTTGTATGCAGGCAAAAGGGTCAGGGTCTTCCGGGATCACCCCCAGGTGGCTGGACCTCGGACTGCCCGGGAGATGGTACACCGATGGGCTGACCTACTCCCTACTCGCACTGCAATTGTGTGCGACTCATACTTTGGAAGCCACCTAGTGGCAAACCAAATGGCACAGCGTCAGCAACCCTTCTTGTTCCTATGCAAAAGGGATCAGGAAGGGGTTTCCCTGGCTGGGGATAGTATGCGACCCTCCATTGCAGCAGAAACGTATGTCAAAGGAGGCAAGTATACCCTCCATGTCTACAAAAACCCAAAAGTGGGTAGCAAACCACCACGTGTGGTTCCATTTCTGTCAAACTTCTGTTCGACAATGAGTGGGTGCGCCACAGAGGTGGTTATGAGCTCCCACCTGTTGTGGCTGCATACAGGCAGCTAGCCAACGGTGTTGACAGTGCCAATCAAATGGCACTAGAACACCGTGAGACAGGCAGATTCAAGAGTTGGACCCGTGCCTTGAAGGCTTTCTTGTTTAGGTACGCGATTGTAAATACCTTTACGGTCTGCCGACTCCAAGGTTTGATACCCAAAAAGAAATCCCTTTGGGACTTCCAATGGGATATTTTGGAAAAGTTTGTCTCCCCTGGGCACGCTGTGCACACGCCGGTGCTTGTAGATACCCGAGGCACTTGCAAAGTATGCAAGGGGCGCACTTGGTTCAAGTGTGCTCATTGCGATGTGCATTTGCACTCTTACAGTGGTTGTTTCCAGAAGTGGCATTCAGAACTGAAAGTTTGAACTCAGAAGAAACAGCAGTCCTACGGCGCAGTGATACTTCTAGCAGGGCAGGGAGGGAAGGGACTATGTGTGCATGACGTTGTGCCCAGCCACCATGGGGTAACTAAAACAAAGTGTGATGAAGGGGTTACATGAAAGGGGGTAACTAATAGGGACAAAGTGGGATTGGAAGGGGGCATGGTTACCCGGGTAACACCCCAAGGGTTACAGCGGTGGTAACAAAAACAATTAACAACCAGAGCGCTCGGGTAACACATACATGTTACCGGTAACATAGGAAGTCCCTCGGGTAACACATTGGTAACACCGTCGGTAACATGTGGTACCCAGGTAACAAGCATGTTACCCCGTTCGAAAAATAAAAAAGGTCAAATATCTTCACCTGTTTTCTGGGGCAGAAATGGGTTACCCAGACCACATGGATCCCTGAGTACTAACCCTAGATAAGGGAATATGTGCAACCCCTTCGCCAAAAAATAAAAACTTTTGAAAAGTTGGGAATCCTAGGTTTTTGGACCTCAACCACCTCGAGGAACCGTCCGTTTTGTCTAATTCCATCAAAAAACCACTTTTTGATTTTTGCAACCCCCTACCGAAGGTGTTTTCCGCCCCCTTGCAACCCATGGGGACCCCAAAGACCAAAATTTGCAGGTTGCAGACTAAAAAAAGCGGTGTCATAAAGCGGTTGCATTCCATCATTTCCGGTTCCTGCAGGTTGCAAATTCTGTGGCGGTTGCACATGAGGGTTGCACACTCTTGTTGTCCCCCTTTTGCAATGTTAGCTTTCTTCTCCTCCGCCCATGTCCGCCGACGATGACGATCCGGGACTGCCTGTACCGGAGGCATACCGCATGCCGGACCACTACACGGCAGTGGTATCCAAGAACACACTGAAAAAGGACTCCCCTTTTGTTTTACAGGTTCTCCCCTATTGTCGCATGCTTTGTCGCATGGTTTGAGTGTCACTTTCACATTCACTGAAAATTCAAGGTCTTTCCTCTTCGTCTCTCTTGTGCAGCTGTCGCAGCCCAAGGGTTTGTACGTGGCTGGTTGGGTCCACCGAGTCAACAAACTCGTGTTTTGAGCTTGCTCAAAACACTGGTTTAACTTAATTACCTCTTCATTAGGCATTTGTCAGTTTGTTCCCTGTGAGCCTGAGGCAAGCATGTGTTTAGTATTGTTTCGTGCATGCACTAGGGTTAAACAGAAGAAGCAAGTGGAGTTCTGCGACGACCAAGAGTTCATGCCTCGGGACTACGAGATCAAGAATGGGAAAGTGGCCAACCAGGCCTTCCCCAACAATTGTGACTATGCCTTTGCCGATGTATGCTGCATTCTAGTTCACTTGGCACTGTTTCGTATGCAGTTTTCATTTCAGCCTAAAAAAGCTAGCGGTTGCAGGTTGCTTTCAAGCGGTGTCACGAGGCGGTTGCACACTCGAAGCGGTTGCATTCCGGCGGTGTCATCCAGCGGTTGCACATTTCCCACATTTCCCTTTTTGTTTATTAGATTATCAACGTTTGCGCTTTTTACAAGAAGGAGCGGCCAAAGGTCAAGGTCAAGTTGAAGGCTGAGTCACATGCCGCCGCTGCCCAGGCCCAGGCCCAAACCGATCGCCGGAAGGAGCCATCGCCCAAGAGTGATCCACCCCCAAGAAGTGTGCCTTGCCCCGTGGACAGTGACTCAGATGCAGCGGATGTGGCGCCCGAACCAAGGAAGGCCAAGGACGCTGCAGTGGTATACACTCCGATGGAAGCGAGGACGACAGTGACACGCCGCGGCAGCCACCGGCAAAGAAAACGAAGAAGGAGAAGACCGAGGAGAGGGGCGGAAAGGTATGGTGAGCATAACCTGGCATACCAGGAATACCTGGGAGTATACGGGTAAAAAAGGGGGTTTTGGGAGAAAGGGGTATGTGGCATGTACAGGTGGGTACGAATGTATAATGCACAATGCATGCATAGGTGGGTTGGGGAATACCTCTAGTTTGCCAATTGTGTCAATTTTGTCAATGATGATCAATGTTGTGTTTGAAAATACCCCATTTTGGGCTCTTGGGGTATACGGCCGTATACTCAAGGCTCCAATACCTCAGTATACGGCCGTATACTCTGGAGTATACGGCCGTATACTTAGAGTATACGGCCGTATACTGGGGGTATTTGTTTGCACCACGTGGTTGTTTCAAGTTGAAAAATTCCATTGTTGTGCCTTTTGTGCCCATCTTGTTGCATTCTTTGCCTTTGCCCAACAATTGCACACCACTTGAAACCAATCTAGGCTCATACTACACTCAAGATTGCAATGTATGTCTCCATATGTGCCCATTCCAATTCATATTATGTTGCTTCTTGCTCTCCCAGGCCCTCTTTTTCTGCCACCATGACTGATGCGGGCACTCATGCCTTGTTGAAGAAGTGGGCCGATGCCGTAGCTCTCCGCACAGTGCACAGAGGTGTTTACAGCCCCGACAGCACACGCACCGTGTCTTGGCCTTCTCTTGAGAATTGTGCTTGGTCCACCTTGGACACCCCTGTGGCCCTGGTGAAGCTAACGCACCCCGGCGTTGCCCAACCCCACAGCCTCACTGACCCTTTGTTGTCGTTGTTTGACAACAACCCTAATCTGCAAGCTATTGTGTTGCAGCTCCATGATTCGGATGCCCGCGCTGTCGTGGAGCATGTTAAAAAAAGCTGTGGGGGGCCCAATAGGGGGATGAGTTTGTATTTGAGGGAATGGGAGATGCAGGATGGCTCTCCGGGGATTCATGTCTCGGGGGACGTGGCTGCTGGTTGGCGCAAATGGGAGTGCAAGGCCCAGCAAGTGCAGCGGGGGCATTGGGAGGACACCGCCCCCCTCTACTCCCTCCACTCCCAATCGCCATGGTCCTGGCATGCCGATTTGGAGGGCCACACCCTCCCCACCTGGTACAAGGGTACTTGGATGCACCCCTCCCTTTTCTTCCCCCTCACCACCACCCCCCTTTTTGGTGTTGAACACCATTGTGTCTCCATCCCCGTTGACGTCGTCGATCATCGTCATGTCGACGACCTCAAGGAATTGCCCCAATGGGGCCATGCTTTCCAATCCGGCTTCATTTCTGTCAATTGGATGGACAAGCTTCAGGATGAGTATGGGGAACTTAGGTCAGATGCGGGGCTCAATATTTTTAATGAGGATTGGCCCGCCGAGACTCGTGCAGGGGACAGTATATGGCCGTATACTTCCGAGTATACGGCAAGAATACTTCTCCAATACTTCGAGTATACTGACAAATACCTCAAAATGTGTGGATTACCACACACAGGTATGGGTGTATGGAATTGGCTTTATGGTTTTTTGACCCCCCCCCCCCTATTTTCAGGGTGCTAAACTCATTTTTTCATATCCCATGGGCACACGGAACGACTAGGTGCGTGTGACAAAATGGCTGTTTTGGGGGGGTATTCTTGGTATGCCAGGTTATGCTCACCATAGGAGGCAGCAAGTGTGGGTTTCAAGATCGAGGCCCCACGTGGGGGTTCCCACCGCATTTCAGCCGCACCAACAAGAGCGGAGAAGTACAAGGACTCCCCGAAGGGCAATGCCCATTTGACGAGTTTGCGGCGAATGCTCAAGAAGAAGGCGGGCATCAGTCTGGGGCGATTGGCACATCACTACAAGCAGTGCATTGACGCCATGGAGCAATCTGTATGGGCCGATCGCAGGTTGGAGTTGGGCTGCGCCGCGGGAGTGGTGGGGAATGTGCCCGGTGAGACCCTGATCAGGCACCTCAAGTTTCGTGGGCCCTACTGCAAGTCCGTCCCGGAGGCCACGCGCATCATCAAGAGTCGGACTGGCCACTTTCACGAAAACTCGGAGAGTGATGAGGAGGATGACTTTGACCACGTCGAATGGGCTGGTGTGCATTTCGTTTGTGGTTTTTTGTGAATTCCGCTCTGTGGTAACGCGTTTCTGTGCAACCGCCTTATGACACCGCTTTTTTTTTATCTGCAACCCCTGGATGTGATTATGCAACCGCTTGATGACACCGCTTTTTTTCATCTGCAACCCCTGATTTATTTTTGTTATTTTTCGTAGTGGACCACTTGTCGAACAACGTGGCGATGTGCCTGGGATGCGAGAACGCAGAGCCGCTACCGTTGGAGGCTGAGGACGCACCAAAACCACTTGGAGTTAAGCCGCAAGGGCTGACGGTGGAGAATTTGCAGAAGATGCAGCAGAAGCAAGGTTTTGACCCCCCACGCCGGGCCGCGTCAGTGGCAAGTACGAAGTTCGGAGGTGATCCAACGGACATGACGGATGAGGAGATCATTCAGTATCTCGTGAAGGGAGTGCAGCGCTGCTCGCTCCTGGCCATGGAGCTGGTCCATGGCCGGAGCCTGCAGCTGCCCGAGACGCGCGGCATGTACGTGCTAGCGTCCAGGGCATGGGTGGAGGAGCAGCAGCGCAAGGAGCAATGGGCCGAAGCCCAGCAGTACTACGAGCCGACGCCCGCCCCCGTGAAGAAGGTGAAGCTCAAGCGCAAGCGCCACGTCAAGGAGGAGACCGAGGAGAAGAAGGCCGAGGAGGCTGCGGAGCCGGCTGCGGAGCCGGCAGAGCCGGCAGTGGAAGCCCCGCCGCCCCCGGAGCCAACGCAAGTGTCGCAGGACGTCATCCCAGCCCCAGAACCGCAGGTACATGCTTTTTGACAGCAGGTGGCAGAGGGGTTGCAAGGGGTTGCAAGGTGGTTGCAAGGTGGTTGCAAGGCGGTTGCACGATTTAGGCGGTTGCTTTCAAGCGGTGTCACGAGGCGGTTGCATATTTTGGCGGTTGATTTCAAGCGGTGTCACGAGGCGGTTGCATATATTAGCGGTTGCTTTCAACCTGTGTCATGGGGCGGTTGCACACATGAATCTGCCGGTTGCATGGCGGTTGCACGCTGTTTTCATTGTTTTTGTCAGGACACGGCTGATGTGGAGCCCGAGGAAGCCGAGGCGGCAAACGCCGAGGGCACTGGAGGAAGTGGCGCCGCTGCGGACGCCAGTACAGGCGGGACGCCACCAGCGGCAGACCCGGAGCAAGCCGGAGGAACGCCGCCGGCCGAAGGGGACCAACCAGCAGTGCCGGCTGGGGTGGACGACGAGACACCGATGTGACGGTTCACTGCCAGTGAGATCCAAGCCGCTGCCTCACCGGTGGCGAGCCGCAGCAGTGGTAATGGGTCGCCTTTCCAGGCTGAAGATTATTGCAGTCAATGTCTGTGGTTTGAGTGCAGTTGTGTGCTTCGCACCAGCCCGCACTGTTTTTTGACGCCCCCTGAGCGCAGGCGCAGTGGAACCAGCGTCCACCACAGATGCGTTTCTGCCCGGGGAAGAACATTGACAATGGTGATGTGGTTTAACCACTGCCTTTCTGTTATCACCGTTTCCATATATTTCACTTCAGGTGACAGGTGACAATGGAGGTTTGGTGTATATTCACCTTTACGAGGACATTGACTCGATTTTGACTGCGGTCTTTTATGTACAGTCACACAGCTGCAGTTTGCAGTTTCAATGTGTTTTGCCATTGCCTCCGAATTTCAGAACAGTGAACAAAAGGGGGGGTTGCAGATAAAAAAAAGCGGTGTCATTTGGCGGTTGCATAAGTGCAGGGGGCGGTTGCAAAAGAAAAAAAGCGGTGTCATAAGGCGGTTGCACAATTTTCCCCTTTCATGGTTTTTTAGGTGTATCACAATGCCGAGGCGGAGCATTGTTCGCCGTAGCCTGCGGCCGTCCGAGGCAAAGGCCCACATCCGTGACGATCCAGCCCCGGGACACCTGAACGTCCCCATACGCGACTGTTGGTCTGTTCTACGATACATGGTGCGGCCGATCCAAGTTTTACAACGCCGGAAATTACTACGTGTTGGCCGACCCGACCTCCTACCCCGGCTCGACAATTATTTGTGTTTCCGCCTTGGGTTAGGCATGCTTCGACCTAGGCGTGTCGACGACATTTGGGACCGAAATGGGGCCCTGTGTGCAAATGCATACATGGCCAAACTGCTCACACGAGCAGAGTATTACACTTTGCACAAGTATGTTAGTGGTTGCAGACTAAAAAGAGCGGTGTCATCTGGCGGTTGCACAATTTTTTGACAGTTTTTGTCTTCCTTGCAGTTTGCTGAACATAGACATCTGCAACCTGCTTCACATGTGCAATCGGCAGTGGCACCGCGCCTGGCGATCCGGCGCCTGCTACGCGGGGGACGAAACAATCGTCCCCCATAAATGCAAAAGATGTGGCCGGCTTCGCCAATTTGTACCGCGAAAGCCCCACTCCACCGGGCTAAAACTTTACGTTTTAGCGGACTCTTGCCGGAGTTACGTGATTGACATGTTCCTCTACTGCTCGAAGCCTGGTGTTGTAAGGCGGGCTAACCCCCGGGTCACAGAGCAACTAACACCCAGCGAAGTGGTGGGTCGCTGGACCACAAAAATTCCACCCGGAGTTGCACTTTGTGCGGACTCATACTTTGGTAGCCATGCCACCGCGAAAGCATGTGCTTCGCAGGACACGCCTTTCCTGTTTTTAACGAAACGCGATGAATTCGGTGTACAAACCATGGGACAGGGGATAAGACCCGGTCACGTTTCAGTGCCACCCATAGGCATGGACACTATAGTATGGCAGTATACAAAAACCCAAAAGTTGGGTCAAAACCACCGCGTGTGGTGCCACTGCTGACAAACTGTACATTTCAGAATCGGTGGTGGTGGTCGGGGCGTGCCGAAATACCGTGTGAAATAGGGGCGTATCGTCAACTGGCCGGGGGCGTCGATACGGCTAATCAATTAGCGCTTCAGCATAGAGAAGTAGGTCGTTTCCGCTCATGGTCAAAGGCACTCAGGGCTTTTGTCGTGAGATACGCCATCTCTAATTCGTTTGTTGCTTGCAAAAGCATTGATTTGATCCCCGAAAACACATCTTTGTGGGATTTTCAGCTTGGATTCATGCATTCCGTGATGCCCCCTATGTATGTCCCACCTCAAGAGGTCCATTGCCCAGTGAAGTCTCCTACCCATGGCACCTGCAAACTGTGTGGGAAGCGAACCTGCTGGGACTGCAAGGGTTGTGGTGTACATCTGCATGTGAAGAATTGTTTCTTGGCACACCATGGGTTGGCCTAAGAGAACATTGCCCGATTCAGTGATTTTCGCTTAGGGGTTGCAGGTTGCATGGAGGTGGCATAAGGTGGTTGCACAAAAATACCCATGGGTTGCACAAGGGGTTGCATGAAGCGGTTGCAAAATAGGGTACCGGTTGCATAAGGCGGTTGCACAATTTTTAAAGCCCAAGAACAGGCGGTTGCACGTGAAAAGTAGTATTTTGAAAGAACCAAAATAGGGTTTGCATTCCGACTGGTCACGGAATGACGCAACCGTAGATAAAGGAATATGTAGATGGTTCCCTCTCACTCAATGTCAATGGGAAGGAGGCATACTCCTCCTCTGCAGTGAGATCAATGGTAATCCTTGCAGAGGATGGAGAGGGTGTCCGTTCCTTTCGTTTCTTCTCTGCTTTAACTGGACTGAATTTGGTCGCTTTTGAGTTTTGGGGGAGTTGACCCGGAATATCCGCATATATCTGTGGTATATTCCTTTGGCTACTAGCACAACGGTCTTGTCCGGTCTGGATTTTTGTGCAAAGTGTGACTTTTGTGTGAAAGGTTGGGTCAGGGGTATTTGCATGTGGCGGATCTTGTGGTTTTGGTGTTTTTTGATGATTTAATGAAGGATTAGAGTTTTCCATGTAGACCAGTTTGGCAGACCACAAGACCGGTCTAGACCGGTCTTTGTACCAACTCAAACGAACTAGGCGGTCCGATCAGTTTTCGCAGCTCACCACACTTCACACAACATGCACATACGACATACCTACAGAGCGTGCACACACATACCACCTATACTCCACACGTTGCATGGATGTTTCCCCAGGGTTCTCAGGGTATTAGAACACCTTAACATTGCATTATGGGCATGTAAATGTAGAGCCATTGTGACAGATCACCTTGGGGGAGCCCACCGCCTGCGACCGCCTGCGACCGCTTGCGACCCTTGAGAAAATTTTCGTACACGTCTAGCGCTAGTATAACCCATACACTCCCTCCCTCACTCCCTCGGGCCCGCCTTCCCTCCCTCTTCCCTTGCTCCCTCCTTACCCACAAGGCTGCAACACATGAACCCATTGATGGAAAGACATATCACAAATGTCTCTTACACTAAACAGTAGCATTGGCAATGGCTTGTTGCCTCCTTGTCAGCACAAGTGGTGGGAGGCAAGGAGCCTTGGCCCTTCGCCGCTTGGCACGCTTAACGCGCACCTTGTTAGCTTCCACTGGATCTGAGGTATAGTCACTATCAACACTTACCCCACCATCCGATACAACAATCTCTGAATCCTGCACATCATTGTTGTGAGGTGAACTTGAGCTAGAGCTTGAACTAGAGCTAGCGTTGAAGATTTCAAGATGTTTTGGGCCTCTTGTTCCTCCCTTTTGCGTTTCTCCTTCTCTTTTTGTCTCTTGCGTTCAATACTTTCCTTGGGAGCCATGGGACAGAAAATTCCTAAAACAAAAAAATTGAAACAAAAAAAAAAGAAATAAATGGAGAAAAAAAATTTATGCACAAAAAACATGACATTTGGATCTTCTTCGACACCCTAAGGAAACAAAGGGATTTTTTTTCGCTTCCCATGTTCAATTGATTTTTTGGCTGAGGAGTTGTGCTAGTGTTGAGAGTGCTCTTGTGAGTTGGGGGAATTAATCATCACCTTTTTCATAGTCATGATGTCATCTGCCTATGAAACGGTTACTTTTAGGTAAGAAAACAGTTTTTTCGGTTAAAAATAAAATGGTGCCAAAAGTACTATCATGTCAAAGAGCACAAGAAAATATGTACGTAGAGAGGTCACAGCCCATAGTCCGCTCATGTAGAGCCCTCAAAAGGGGGTTTTCGGTAGAAAAAAGGCATCTCAAGTGCCTGCGACCGCCTGCGACCGTCTGCGACCCCTAGCTCTAGACCCCTAGCTCTAGCCTGCGACCCCTAGGTTTGCAGTAAACCGCATTGACAGAAAATTGGATAGAATAGGGTCTGGTAGCCCAGAGCTGTACCATAATATAGATATCAACCAGGTGCTCCGCTACGTGTACTTCGATATTTTCTGCAACGATGCATTTGTATTTTCAAATTGGGTACTGAGGCAAACACGAGGGCTGGCGATTGGTGGGCCATGCTCGTCCCAACTGGCAAGTGCCAAATGCATGCTCAGTGAACATCTCCACTTCCCCCTGTACCTGCCATTTGCGCCTGCAGCACCAGGTGGTACACATCCCTGTCACCTGCCTGCCACACCTGGCCGCTTTCGTGACAACATTAATGGTGTCATGTTTGCAGACACCTCGAAGGAATTACTCCAGGCTACCTTTGAAGGAATGTACAACCTCGACCTCCAGTGGGAAGGGGGGGGCGAACACTGGATTACACTGCAGGGGGACATGACCGTGAATCCACAGGATCGTGCGGCCTACCCTCCAAGTATACGCCTGTGCCTCGCGGATAAAAGCCGGAAACACACTGCCCCACACCAATTCCTGATGCGTTATCCAGATGCCCACGCCCCTAAAGCGAAAAATACCCTGAAGTCACTCGTCCCGACGTTGGCTAAAAATTCCGGTTACTATCGTGATACCAGAGTGGACGCACAGAAAAATGTCAAACTAATCACTGGGGACCTTGCTGCCAAAGGTTACCCCAACACATGGTGGACACCCCTCTTACACAAGTGCCTCAGGAAATGGGGACTGTCACCGTGTACATAGACCAGCTGGCTTTTGCCGAATTGTGTGCTTGCATGCAAGGACAGGTATGGGACGAAACACTATGTGTGACGTCACAGTCTGTAGTCTGATTTTGTTGTTTGACCATGTACAGCCATCCCAGCCCACTACCAAGTGGAGCATGGCATCATGTGCATGGACCCCAGTGTACTGAAAGTTGATACCTCGCACAGTTTGCTTCCTTTCCGCTACAGTTGTGATGTGTCCTATGGCCACAGGCGTTTTGTGCTCTGCATGCCACTGAAGAGGTCACTGGGTTTACGAACATACAAGACAGGAGTAGTTGCTGAAATCGGAGTGCTAGTGCAGTAGACTTCGGTTTACACTGACGCCGACAAGAGTACTCTCGACATCTCCTAGAGCAAGAACAGTATGTCGCGAAGCGATCAAACCGGCTGATCAATATCTCCCCGGACGACAAATCCGACTATGTCTGACGACGAAAAACCCCGTGGTAAGGCACCCTATCCAGGGGCAAAATGGTGCTCAAATCCTGAACACGAATGGTGCGGACACAGCACCCAGCAATGCAAAGGCAAACAACGCAGCGCCCAGAGCACATCGGGAAAAGGTGAACGGCAGCGTGGTATGAAATGCTTTGGATGCGGAGAACTCGGTCACAGAGTATACGAGTGCCCCACGTACGTACGCACGCGAAAAACAGCCAAATGCTTTTTCTGTGAAGGACCTCACTTTGTATGAGAATGTCCACGCCGCGGCGACCCCGACTTTGACATCAATGATGTGCTGGACAAATGGGATGTCTACCGTAATGAAAACCCGAAGCCAACGAAGTCAGACCGGGCAGCTGAAGCCAAAGCAATGGATGCAAAACAGAAAGCAGGACGATGGATGATCCGCATAAAATCAGGTACGCGCAATGACATTGGAGAGAAAGAAATCAACACGCTCCTGGACCTCATTGAAGACGATGAATGGATGCCGGAATGGCCACAGAGCCACCTCCGAGAGTGCACTGTAGGGGGACTCCAATCAGAAGCGGAAATGCAGGCGCTGAGTACCAGAATCCGGCGAAAACTGCCTGACCTACAAATCCAGAGCTGCGGACGGCTACCTGAATATAAAGAACCACCTGCTGCAGAAACCATCGGACAGGGGATGACCGAAAATGAAAAAGGCCAAATGGACAAGCTGGAGAATGACATGCACAATGTCAAAGCCGACGTTGCTGAACTCAAAGACCAGAACACCCTCATGACGAAACGTATGGATAAAATGGACGCCTCCCTGACCACGCTACACAAAAACCGCAAACAAGATCGAGACATCCTGAAATTCATTGCCTCCGAAATGGACAAAGACAAGACGTTTGTCAGCGATGACGAAGGAGATGAAGACGACTCACTGACACCGTGGGATGATGTGGATGAAACGCCAGCACCAGCGCTCGGGCAAGGGGACAACCCTTGTCCCAATCCAACGCCTACACCGCTGGCACAACGACCGCAGGCGCACACAGATGAAGCGAAGGGACCGGACCTCGTCCCTGAAACCCCCCAGTCACCGGATCCGTCACGACGACTATCCATGTCGGATGCGACCAGTACACCGATGGAGACCCGGGACTCCAGAAAAAGGATGCAGGCCTCACCAGGGACACGCCCGATGAAAAGCGGATACATTCACGTGCCGCCGCGCACAAATGTGAATGAAGGTACTGAGTGGACTGCCTACCGAGTCATCCTTCTGTCTGCTATTGACACCCACAAATGGTGGGGCAAACTGGTCGATTTCTCCCCGAAAACACCACCTATCCTTGTAGAAAAATCCTGTTGGTATGAGGATGAGGAAGCATCTACGGCAGCGCTGGCCTCTAGAATGGCGGGCAAGCGACCCCGTACCGGGAACTAGAAGACCACCCAAATCCTGTACCAATGGTGGACATTGACGCATGCCGAGCCCAATACATACGCTTCCTGATGGCTCCAGCCTCGGAGCGACCTTCACCCTTCTACTTGCGGGCCTATCATACTTTCATATGCCGGTCGAAAACCTCCGTACATTGGACTGACTATGCGTTCTCACAGCCACTGGAACCCCCGCTCATCCCGGCGCTGCCGATACCACAGCAACCTGCAAATGATGCACAAGCGCTTGCCAGACTGAGGCGATGCATGACGGAACGGGACGTCACTGAACGACAATGGCTGCAGAGAGTGCAAAACACGGTCCGGCGTCACAGAGCTGTCCTCAACCGATCTATGTATGGCTCCACCCCCATAGACATCTCCTCCTTCGACACCAGCGCCCCGTTACACGTGCTACACCCGTGCAGAAAAATGTTGCAGCTCCTGCAACAACATATGCGCCTGTCCCCGACTCTGCAACAAATGTGGCTGCGCTATACGGAGCTGGAGTCCATAGAGAACTGGCGCCAAGTGGCGTCCCTCGACGCACACGACTTTACGGCCATCCTGCACACGATACACACCCAGTATCACGACACGACCACGTACATGCAGGGAAGCCAATGGACCATCCCAAGGCCCTGGGAACACCTGTGGCGCGCGACCTTCTGCCTGGACTCAGTGATAGGCATTGCACCTGGGCACACAGCAGCACGACGTGTGGCTTCCACTGTACCGGCTGAAAAACTGATGGGTTGTGTCCACGACCCAAAATGGATTTTCCAGTCACCAGAGACCTGCAGGTGCCTGTGGCTCATCCAGCCGGACGCAGGAGCTCCGTTACATGAAGCACTGCACACCCGCATGCGCAAACCGCAGACACACACCAGTGTAATTGTACTGTGCCCACAAACACACCACTTCCACATCACACTGGACACCTGGTGTGGCATATACCCCACAAAATGCTGTGCAATCTTCACAGGATCTGTGAACACACTCCCCTTCCTCCGTGACCATGGTACCAAACACACACAGGCAGCGGCCATGCCATTGACTGCGTTCTGGGTAACTGGACAACCAGACACAATGGTCACTATGAATGACATCACCTCGCACGTCGGCATGCAAGCACGATGCATCCAGGGTATGTACATGCCGCCCCCACAGCAAATGTGCCTCCCCTCCAACAAAGCACAGCTCGGACGTGACTTCTGGGATAGATGGCAGGCATTGACCACTGATGCACGGAACGCACACAGGTGGCCACAACACAGGTGGGTGACACACTTGAATGCCATGAACCAGCTCCTGGCAATTGCCCCTTGTAGATGGTTACGCCGCCTTTATGCTTTCTGCAAAAAACCCTTCCTACCCCTTGACACGGAGGGCACATGGATTTATGCAATTTGGTCAGTGAAAACACAAAGAGTATATATTGGCCAAACAGGTGGCATCGGCCAACTTAAGCGTGCCATTGTACGTTTTATGCAACACATACGCGCAGCCAAATCCTGGCACACCCTTTACGGTCGACGGGGTGTTAGAGGAATGGGACTGCTCTACCCCACCATGTTCAAAATAGGCCCAGAAAATTTCGGTGTTGTCATATTAGAAGTGTGCCCCAAAAACACAGCTGATGCCCGAGAGTTATTCTGGATTCGCAAGATGGGACACACGCTCAACGTACGAGGTGTATACCCGACTGACCGACGATGGAAACTCTTGCTCAACGGGCGCATGGTAATGCCCAAGTACACCAAAGCACAACTTGCAAGGATGACACACCACATCACTGAAAAACTGAAATGTAATGTGCCCATCCACGTCCAGCTCAAGATCCTGACATGGGCAAAAAAGCACTTCCAGGCACCGATACGCAACCGCTGTTACCAAAAAGTAGCACACAGGGTGAAACTCATCGCTGGCCTCTCACTGCCGAACCATGTGCCACTGTGTATGCCTGCAATGTCCGATACACACACTTTCCCCTTCCTGCATCTTTTCAAAGACTTCCTGCGCTCCCTGCCTATCCCCCTGCATTATAGAGACTACCTGGTGCAAAGCACACGCCTTGTTTCCACACGAAACCCTACAGTCAGCCAACTGCTACAGGATGACATCAAGTATGATACAGTGGACGCAATGCGACAGGCTGCCGCAGCGCCTTGCCAATGCTCGCTGCTTGCAAAAAGGCTTAATGTCCCGCTGGTGCAGGGACACCTGTTTCTGCGCCACCCCAAACTACTCAGACAGGTGTTTGGCACAGATTCCAAAGTACTGTTACAACATGGCAACAACGACGTGTGTCCAACCTGGCAATCTGTACGTAGATCAGTTGTGAAATCAGCCAGGGATGTCCTCACACGCTTACTCCCTGAGCGTATTGCAGATGCGAAAGCATCACAATTCTACTCCTCCCTCCTATCCTGTGCCCGCCAGTGTTGGCGGACACAGCATATCATGGCACCCTGGTACGCCTGGGAACAATGTGTCAGAGCAACCCGTGAGAAGTGGGCGCCCCAATGGGTGTTCGAAGGTTGCGATAAAAATATGGGAAAACTAGCCGCGGTGTGCCGTGTGGGAATGCTACAACGCAACCTGGCCGACCTGCACGACCAACAGCAATTCGAAGTGCTGCACATTGCACCGTCCACGCGAGATGCGCGCGATTGGGCCATGAACCACATACGCAACCAAGCGGCCCTGCATGGTGTTGAAAAATTCTGGACTACGGGAGCAAAGAAGGGCCCACCCACCGTACGAGATGTGCCCAAAAATAAACTGGACGAGCTGAAAAACTGGCGTGTGCCACCACAACAGTTTTGCATAGATGTGCTGCCGGGTCACTTATGGAAGGCGACCATATGGCCATTTCTCCAAGACACAAGAGCATTTTGGTCACTCTGCGTGGCCAACACATACATGCTGACCTGGACTGCCCGCAATGTCATACGTGCCACCAGGTTTGAACCCCGGGATGGCATCCACTGGCGCCTACAGCGGCTTATTCACCGCATTATACATAACCCCCGCCGCCTCCCTGCCCACTGGGGTACTGCCCCACGACTTCTGTCGCCTATCCGCCCCATAGAGTGGAAATCACGACTTGTTTTTTCCCACTACCGCCACCCGCTGCGCGCACGGGGCCGTCACATCAGCAGGTGCCTGCAAATGCTGATAACTGAGGGCGCCCGGGTGCTAAATACGCTGGAAATGCCACACTGCAAAGACCTGCTCGCCACAGTGCGACAGTGGAACCGACAGCTCCATGACAGCTGGCATGCAAGAACACTGACCAGGCCCATTGCGCTTTTCGAGCTGGATATCCAGGCGATGTTTCCATCTCTGGATCGCCAGAATGTATGGGAGTCAATTTCTGAAATTTCTAACCTGGTTGCACGGGCTCCTGGCCCCAGGGGACGACCACGGAGGGGTCTGCTCAGGTTTGCAGTAAACCGCATTGACAGAAAATTGGATAGAATAGGGTCTGGTAGCCCAGAGCTGTACCATAATATAGATATCAACCAGGTGCTCCGCTACGTGTACTTCGATATTTTCTGCAACGATGCATTTGTATTTTCAAATTGGGTACTGAGGCAAACACGAGGGCTGGCGATTGGTGGGCCATGCTCGTCCCAACTGGCAAGTGCCAAATGCATGCTCAGTGAACATCTCCACTTCCCCCTGTACCTGCCATTTGCGCCTGCAGCACCAGGTGGTACACATCCCTGTCACCTGCCTGCCACACCTGGCCGCTTTCGTGACAACATTAATGGTGTCATGTTTGCAGACACCTCGAAGGAATTACTCCAGGCTACCTTTGAAGGAATGTACAACCTCGACCTCCAGTGGGAGGGGGGGGCGAACACTGGATTACACTGCAGGGGGACATGACCGTGAATCCACAGGATCCTGCGGCCTACCCTCCAAGTATACGCCTGTGCCTCGCGGATAAAAGCCGGAAACACACTGCCCCACACCAATTCCTGATGCGTTATCCAGATGCCCACGCCCCTAAAGCGAAAAATACCCTGAAGTCACTCGTCCCGACGTTGGCTAAAAATTCCGGTTACTATCGTGATACCAGAGTGGACGCACAGAAAAATGTCAAACTAATCACTGGGGACCTTGCTGCCAAAGGTTACCCCAACACATGGTGGACACCCCTCTTACACAAGTGCCTCAGGAAATGGGGACTGTCACCGTGTACATAGACCAGCTGGCTTTTGCCGAATTGTGTGCTTGCATGCAAGGACAGGTATGGGACGAAACACTATGTGTGACGTCACAGTCTGTAGTCTGATTTTGTTGTTTGACCATGTACAACCATCCCAGCCCACTACCAAGTGGAGCATGGCATCATGTGCATGGACCCCAGTGTACTGAAAGTTGATACCTCGCACAGTTTGCTTCCTTTCCGCTACAGTTGTGATGTATCCTATGGCCAAAGGCGTTTTGTGCTCTGCTTGCCACTGAAGAGGTCACTGGGTTTACGAACATACAAGACAGGAGTAGTTGCTCCCCCCTTATGCAGTTTTTCCAGAGACCGGTCTGCACCGGTCCAGACCGGTCTCCGTATCAACTAGTATGAACCGAGCGGTCCAACTACTTGGTCGTTACAATGCAGTTTATGGTGGTGCAGGTGTTTTGCACTCTCCTTGCTTTGCCATGCTTGTGTATGCATGCTCCCCAAAGGACTTTAGGCCACCATGATAGTTTAATAGGCTTTGCCGTGTAGCACATTCCGTTTAGGAGATTTCACGCAGTTGGTACGCAGACCGGTCCAGACCGGTCTGGACCGGTCTTCATCTAAACTGAAATGAACGGCCCGGTCCGACCGGTTCGTGCAGTTTGTGCAGTTTGTGCTTTTTTCTAATGTTCAACATGTTTTTCCACCTTGTTGCTTTAGTTTCTTCCTTGCCATGCCTGTGGAAGGTCCCGGTCAAGCCCTCTCCCATGCCGCCAAGGATGATAAGGTGGTCCCCCAGGCCTTCAAGAACATTGAGAAAGGGCAATGGGTAGTTTTCTTGAAGAAAGGCTCACACGGAGCCCGTTTCAGTGGGTTGGTGTCCAAGGTGGAAAAAGGGAAGGTGGCCCTCACAAACACCAAAGAATACACGGAAGACAAAAATGGAAACGTCAAGAGGCAACAGAACAAAGGGGATGTGGTGTTTGAGGCCGAGACGGTTGTGGGGAGTTGGGTGATTCAGAAGGGTGCCAAGGCAAAGACCCCCAAGGAGAGGGTGCGTAAACCGGCGTAAAGTAGAAGTTTTGCTAGAATAAACTGCGCGAAACGGGAACACCGGGCAGACCGGAAGACCGGACTTTATGAAATGCGTACCTGTAGCCAAAGGATATGACCCGTGATATCACCGCTGCGATATCCCGGGTCATATACCACGTATATCTGCGGATATCCTCGGGCCTATGCCACGGATATAACATAGTTTCCAGACAGCCACAAACAGGCGGTACAGCCAATACACCCAAGTATAGGTCAAACACGAAGAACGTGTCAGGCAAAGCAATCTGCTGACCAGGGCAGAAAAAAGTCGAGGTGTGCATGCAATGGGTGAAAGTGTCATGAATGTGACCCCATGAGTACCATGGTGTACCATGGGTGAAATGAACAGCTTGAACACGACGCATGTGCCTTCATGCAAAGTCTCTTGTACAACTGATGACTCTGCCCTTGGTGCCTGCTGTGCACGCCTGATTGGCTAAGCTACTTGTTTGCGCATCCTCCTACAAGAACCCCCAAAATCCATCGAGCCTTGCATGGATCCAGACTGCATGTCACTGCATCCCATGTAACCGAATTTTTGTCGTTGCAACCCGGATCCCACATAGGAGGTTACGCACAGAACCTGGGGGTGGGTGGGTTTGGCTCAAACCCATTCCAGAACCGTTCCACAAGGGGGGGGGGGGTCAATTGCTATAGACCGTTCTGGACCGTTCCAGAGCGGTCCGGAACATGAGCTGGTGCTGTTCCGGAACAATTTACAGTCTTTACGAATTTGAATACATGCGGACTTGCCCAGGCGGAGGAGAAGCCGCCATGGAATGAATGAATGAATGAATTGTGGAGAGTGTGCTTGCTTGCTTTTGCATTGTGTACGCCTGGCCGTACCATTTTGCAGTGCCACCATGGCGTTGAAGTTGTATGCCAACGAAGACAACCATCGTATCAAGAAGATCTTGATCGCGGCTGCTTATGCGGACCAAAAGGTGGAGCTTGTGGCTGACTTCAAGATGGGAATAGACAACAAGAAGGTAAGATTTTCAAACTGGCTCTTCTCGGCTAGTTGGCTGCAATGTAGTGTCGTCGGCATTGGTGCTTGACAACGAAAATTACCTCACAGCGCTTGTGGAAAGGAATGTTGCACTGAAAGTAAATAGAAAGAGGTTGGCGCTTGGGCCACTGTTTTTGCTCGATCGCGTTTGGCGAGGAGCATTGCGGTGTTCAACAGATATTTGTGGGCGTTGGCGGTGCTTGACAATGCCAACCGCCAACCCGAGCATGGACAGCATCGCCGGCTTTCGCATTGAATGGGGTCACCTCCTTGCCTCGGTAAGCTCCACGAGACGATCTTTCGTTGCGGAACCCACCGTTGTTTGCTATTGTTGTAGGCATCATTCCTGCAGAAGAACCCGCTTGGCAAGGTTCCAGTTCTAGAGACCCCTGAGGGCTTCTTGTTCGAGAGCAATGCCATTGCCAAGTACCTGGCAAACGCTGATGCCAAGAAGACCTTGATGGGCAAAACCCCTTTGGAGGCCGCGCAGGTTGTTTGCAAACAGCGTGCATGGGGCCGTCCGCCTTAGTGTGGGGGGAGAAAGGGGGCGCCACGTGCCACGATGAGCTGGCCGGCACGACAAGTCGGTAGCAAGGGGTCTCAAAACGCTTAGGAAGGGCTTGGTAGGATGAGCTGGGTGGGATGCAACTGGAGCAAGATGACTTCCGATAAATTATTACGACCCCCCCCCCCCCCCCCGAACAACACTGGGAAGGGTCAGGACGGCGCAACATGGCCATCCGTTTGTGCATATTTTTGGTGTGCGCCACCCACCCACCTGCCCAGCCGGGGATGGGGGGGCCATCCCGGCTAGCCGCAGATTGGTGCAGCTGCTGACGACGGGTTTATAGGTTGCCATGCGCCTTGCAAGGTATGGCGATACACAAAAAACGACATCCCCTCACGGTGTCAGGCACGCTTTCTCAAGGTTGTATGAGCCCGTTCCTGTGTGGTATTTGTCCTTTGGGAAACGACTTCCGAAGTGTTCTGTTGATAATTACCACAACAGGCCATTTTCCCCACCCGATTGCATGAGGCAACGAACCTCTTTTTTTTTCTGGCCAACTGCGTGCCCCTTCGTTGTGCCACTGGATGGGTCATGCATCTCGCCTGTACGGCACATCTCTCTAGGTGGACCAGTGGCTGGATTTTTGCGCCAACGAGATTGAGCCTTCCGTGATGGCATGGATTGGCCCCATTTTGGGTTACATTCCATACAATGACATCATTCACCAGCAGGTATTTGTTGAGTTGCTTTGGGTTCTGCTCGCATGTTGCTTGCAAGGTTGCAAGGTTGCTTGCGCATAAAACGCCTTGCTTCCACAACGCTTGGTGTCAAACTTTGCTCTATGGATGGGGCGAGGTGCATTTGTGTTGTCCCCAGCAGACAACGGATTTTGTGAGTTCTCGGGTTCCCACGTTCGGAAATTTTGATAACTTGCGGGGCACGTAAGGAAACTGCGAACGAAGGCGAACCGACACGCCAATCTGCACAACGCCAACATACACTCCACCGCAGTGCAGTTGGTGGCGGAGCACGGGTCCTACAATTCGTCCCGTCCATGAATGAAACCTGATTTCGTTGCTTGTCATCCAGGCTGTCGCCAACATCAAGAAGGCTTTTGAGGCCCTTGACCGCTACTTGCAGATGAACACCTGGTTGGTGGGCGAGAGGCTGTCCCTGGCGGACGTCGTCTGCGCCAGCACTTTGGTGCCCTTGTATTCACGAGTTTGGGAGCCCCGCATGCGGAACCTTTTTGCGGCTGTGAACAGGTTTGAGAGGGTTGCGTTGCTTTGCATGTGGTTGCATGTTTGCAAAATGGCCATGCTCTGCGCCCCAGGTTTCCCTGATTCCTTGCAGCGTTGTCAAGGAAAAGCATGCAATTGCGCCATTTCAGGTGGTTCGAGACCGTGTGCATGCAGGAGAAGTTTTCTGCGATTCAGAAGCTGGCGCACCCCAACTGGTGCACTGTGGCACAGAAAGCTGCCAAGCCTACTGCGGCGGCGGCGGCGGCTGCTGCTGCTGCTGCTGCTCCCGCCAAGGAAGAGAAGCCTAAGAAGGAGGAGAAGAAGAAAGAGGAGAAGTCCAAGAAGGAGGAGAAGCCAAAGGAGGAGAAGAAGAAGAAGGAGAAACCCAAGGATAACGACGACGAGGATACCTCCAAGCAGGCACCCAAGCCCAAGAGTGAAATGGATTTGTTGCCCAAGAGCACATTCGTTTTGGATGCATTCAAGCGGGAGTATTCCGACAACAAGAAGATTGGACCCACGATGGAGATGTTGTTCAACAATTTCGACCCCGAGGGTTACTCCATCTGGTGGGCCGAGTACAAGTATGGCATTACTTGCTAACCACCGCGACCCAAGGGATTGAAATTTTAATGTTTTCGTTTGTAACTTCATCAATTTGTGAGACAAATATCTCCCAAACATTCTTTGGATTTTCGCGTGCCCAACGGAGGTGCCCCATATTGGAGGTGAAATCACGAATCAGAGGTTCTGAGATCAAAACCGATGTGAAACGCCACATTCCTCCCCGATTGGGCCGACTCGCATTCTATAGTCAACACCCGACCTCCATCCGGGTTGGCCCCCCAAAACCCGATATTTCAGGCAATCCATGCCGGGTGGGTTATGGTGCGCGAATAAGCCCCAAAAGGAGGGTATGTGGTGTTTCTGGTTTATGCAGGCCCGCCTGGTTTTGATTTAAGAAGCATTGCTGAAATGCATTCCTTTAAAACCGCTCTTGCCTTCGACACTACAAATTGGGCCTGTTGAAAGGGCTGACGTCGCCGGAAAAAGGGGGCATTCAAGTTGGTGCCATATGGCCCCCTGTGATTTCATAAGTGCTCCCCCAAATGACAACCCAACCCAGGCCAGGTCGCCCAGGGGTCGCCCAGAAAACGTGATTTGTCGGCCAACCCAATGGGTTCCATCGGGGTACCCAGAGAAAGGACGGGCTGAAACACGGATTCTGTTGCCTTCAGCATGTTGACTTGGTAGAGCAAAATCGAAAAAAGCCGTCATCAATATAACACAAACTGGGCAATGAGCGGATCACTCAGAAATTGAAAATTTTCAGCCAACCCCTGGGCCTGAAAATGGATCAGTCCTCCACAAGTAGGGTCTCAGTGGGGGACCAATCAGGGGTGTCTTGAGACAGGAGAAAATCGTCCTGCCACTGACGAGACGCCCCTGCGCACAAAAACCTGAGCTTGGGCCGACCCACTACCATTCCTGGATTAGGGCCCATCGGTGAAGCTTTCCGATACCCATCGTACAATCGTCATTTTGTCTGATAACAGTTTCCTCAAATCATTTTTGGTGGGGGCTGAGAACCTGATTTTTCCTTGGCAGGGTGGGGGGGGGGGGTAGGAAGGGGTGGGGGGATACGCGGGTCTTCAGCCGGGTGGGTGGGTCTAAGGCTCTGGAGCCCCCCCCCCCCCCCCTTGCGCGCTTATAGCTCCAAGGATTTTGTCGGTTGAGCTTCTGCCACATCTTCTTTCCTTGTTTACAGAAGCTTTGTCAAGTTGTGTGCGTTGCTCTTTTTCGCTTTGTCTTTATGCAGGCACCATACAGAAATCCCTTAGTGGTTGTGGGGGATTTGTTGGTTCCTCTGATGGGGCGAAAAGGGAGCACCTTAAAAGTGCGGAGCATAAGCAATAGGAGAAGCAAAAACAGTGTGTGCTCCCTCCGCTTTCTTAAGGTGACCCCAGCACAGTCAACAGAAACTACAGCAGTCAGCAGTAGTTTCAGCTCTAATGGCAGCAACACATCCAGCTCCAGCAGCAGCTCCAGCAGCAGCAGCGGGTGGGTCTCATCCAAAATACCCCCCCCCCCCTTCTTATAAACGCAGCCTGCACCTGGTTGGTCTGTTGCGGCCACTATGCATCGAACCAGATTCAGGTCCCATTCATTTTTTCTTCTTTTTGCAACCCCCAAGTCAATGTCCTTTTTCCAGGCATCTCCAATCAGCTCTCCAATGGGCCAACATGGGTGAGGGATAGGCCCATTTCTGGCTGTATACTGGCCTTCACAGGTTGCCCGAAATAGCCGATTTTGAGGGGCAATTGCGATGACCCCGAGGTGGCCTTGGGCTAGGGTTTGGTCATCAGTTAGTGGTAATCGGAGTGCATAAACCCATGGGGAGCCGTATGGCACCAAATGGACCCCGTAACGTGGTCCCCATTGAGCCCAAAAGGGCCGCTTTGGTGTGTCGGTCAAACTTGGTTGGCCTAGTACAGCGACTATGCGTCGATCTAGACCCAGTTTCTGTTGAGCCTTTTCCTTCTACATCTCCTGGGCAATTGTTCACGACCCGGGTCCTACCACCAGGTAGCCCAGATGAGCCCCAGTGCGGGGCCCCACTGTTGAGGAGTGAGTGGTGTTCAGGCCATTTTCAAGCCGGCAACAAGTTTGCTGAAAAGTGGGAGTGGGCTCATATAGCCCCAAAGCGGCCTTCAGGGGCCCATGGACGCAAATAAGTGGCCCTGGGGTCTGCGGGGATCGCCCAAACATTTTTGCAGATCCATGGTGCACGTTTTGGCCCGTTGTTTTATGACGCGGGCACACTGCTTTGCATGTCTGGAAACGCCGTTTCAATATGTGACGCATCTCGTGCGCCAGGTACCAGGAGGAGAATATCGTTCTTTTCAAGACAACCAATCTGCTTGGTGGGTTCTACCAGCGCATGGACCGCATGCGCAAATATGCTTTCGGCCAGATGCTTATCTGTATGTTTATCCCCGAGCTGCTTGTAGGGCGACCGCGACGCTAAAACAGGATGATTGGCGATGTGCGTCATGCTGTGCTCACGGGCATTGTCCCTCAGTGCCCAGTGTGATATCGTTTGATGCCAGTCCTGAATATGTTTCGGTAAATCCATAACTACGTGGAGTTACAGTATCAAAGGCCATGATGCCTTGCAAAGCGGTCAAACAGTCCTGTTCTTGACAGTTGCAAAATTTCATACATGTGGCAGTATTGCGTCCAATTCCTGAACAGAACGGTTTCTGTGTGGTCATCATACTCGAGGACGAAGACAGCACAACAACCACACCCATGTGCACAATCCCCAGAATCTCAAAAACTTGCGAGGCCGAACAAGACCACCAAGCACCAGATACCACCTGCGCGTGGAAATCAAAGGACGGCAGATGCCCTTTCCTCTATTCCAACCCAGACGCATGGTCCAAACAGTTACAAAGTGCTGTTCCACTGTCTTTGCACGTTTATGGGACATTTCTGTTAGTTCTAGTTTTGGAGTTTGCAGTCTGCGAAGTCCTCCGCGCCGTTGCGCGTACCCACGCAGGAATTCCTATTTAGTGTTTGTTGACCAAGCTTCTGCTGTGTCGTTCTCAGGGCGTGCCCATGGCGGAACCCAACAGAGGCATGCATGGGGACCATCCTTGGCACAAATGATTGCATTGTATCCTGCTCACGTTTTTCACCCTGCCAGATTGACCCAGTGCCAAAAGTGTCACGTCGCCCAACAGGGCCTTAAAACCTCGACAACTCTGTGAAACAATAATCCACTTCAATGCAACCGTGCTCTCGGAGGTTTCTCTCGCACTGTCTCTCCTCAACCCTTGCACAATGAAACTGTCGGTTTGCAGTTCTTGGGCACCAGGGCCCACAGTGTGCTGCAATGTCACGTGTTGCTGGAAACTGGGAGAGCCAGTGAAGTGTTCGGAGGCGGTTCACAGCTGCATGAGATGTTCTGTAAAGCGAATGACACTGTCGTGATCGTGGTGCGAAACCCATGTTGGTTGCATTTTCAGTTCCTGACGTTGCTCATAGATGTGCCAGTTCTTTGTTCTGCAGAAGTGCCGACTTAACGTCGTTGCCTGCAGGTGGTCAAGAGAAAAAGCATGATCTCTTTGGCGTTTGGATTATCCGAGGGCAGAAAATTCCTGACATCATGTTGAACGTGCCTGGCACTGAGCTATACACCTGGACAAAGCAGGTGTGGCCCATGGATGAGGAAACAAAGCAGAAGTTCACTGCATACTTGAGCCGGGACAGCGTCCGTGGTGAGTGTTTGGATTGCAAAATTTTCAAATAGGCTCGTCGAAGGTGTGCAGAATAGCAACAGAAAGCCCGCAATGGTTGTCAAACCGTGCAAAGATGCGCGATGCGGTTCAGAAAATGATTATCACTGGAGCCAGCCTCGTCTACATGGCGTGATTGCGCCCCTGTTAGCGTGCTTTTGGTTTTCGCCAGGGGATCGCAAAATGCCATAGGCTGGTTCTACGTGGTTGAATGGTCATTCAGATCCAAACTGCTTTGGAGCAGACATAGGTGATCATCATAATCCCTGCCAAAGATTAATCTTGAATGCTGTGATTTTTGTATTGATAATGATGCAATGCACCCCACAAGTTACCTGGGGCGCTTTAATCTCCTGATTCAGACCTGCTTGAACCTAACCATTGACCCTCAGATTTATGGATACTAAGACAGATCCGGGGACACCAGGATTGGCAAGCCCCGGGGGGGGGGGGGGTCACTGGAAGCTACAAACATTTTTGAATAATCTTGCTAACTTGTCCAATTAACCTACCCAAGAATTGCTAGCCAATTTACCATGTTGTTTTGCTCCTCAAAAATATGAACTGGCTCTCAATTTGCCTTCTAAACTTGCAATGCCCTTTGGCTCCCCTGCTCTCTTGAGAGTGGGGAGGCAGCCGCAGCTTTGTGGATTTGAGTTGAATGCCGACCCCATTTGCTGCTGGTGTTCACCTTTTTGCCATTGCCATAACCGTGAAGATCAGAGGATGCTCTCCACCATCATTTTGGAAAGTGTGATACAGGGCAAGGGATTCGCGTCAACCAAGTGCACTTCAATGCATTTTGCATCGAGTGTTGTTGCTGGAGTCGACACTGTGGCAGAAATTGGAAAATGTTGAATGTGTTAAAAAAGATCATGTTCTTGGGTTGGGATATCGAATGTAGGATTTCGGACTGTGCATTTTGAAGGAAGTATAAAAGCTTTGTGGTGAGGCAGCAGCATGCATGAGCATTTTGGCAGTATGTAAGTGGCACAGCCCACTGCCAACGTTTTTTAAGTTTAAGAAGTTGCCATTGCTGGTATTTGACAACAATCCAAAGGACAATGAATGACTGTTGGCAACCTAATTTTAAAAGCAGTGCAAGGATATCCCTGTGATTCGACGCAAAGGGAGGGGAGGTCACAGCCCAAAACATGGGCCACGGACGGTGGGACCCAAGCACTTTCAAAAAAAAGAATGCAAGAAGAGTGGGTACAAAGTGCCGGACTGCAACAGCAATGCGTGGGAATAAGAACAATGTTGTGTTGCGTGCTGTGTCTGGAGCATGTGGCCTCGGCAGAACTGTCCTCGAAGAGAGATCTCACATGTTGATTGCTCTTTGTTCGCGCTGACCAATACCTTGCTAGGGTACGCTGCTATCTGTGTTTTTCAATTTCAGGGATGCGGATGCATGGAATCTGAGTATAGGAGTCAACATTTATGCTGTGGGTTTTGAAACCTAAAGTTTCCCTCAGGTTTGAGGAATCCCAGAAAAAATCTGAAGACACCAGGTATTCACTTGGGAATTATACACCAACACACCCTTGCTATGTATTTTGGTTGGGATTCAGCAGGCAACAGGGCTACCCTTCATGAGGAAAAAAAAAGATGTGCAAAATCTGGGAATAGTTGACAACAACCATGGACAATTGTTCCCGCCTAGTTGCCAGTGTTATTTTCAGATTGTGATCTCTGCCGAAGAATAGTCATTTGACATGTGCAGATGGGTGTTGGTTGTATTTGGACTCTTGGTTGTTGTCTTTAAGCATAGATTTGGAAACATCATCAAAGTTCTTTGCTGAAAAGAGTAAACTTTCACAGAGAGCTTTACTCTCACCCAATTTGTACAAGTTCACTATCAGATGAGATTTTGGTATGTTCACTGCATCTTTTGCTGAGATAGCATGGATCTGCACACTGGGTGCTTCCTACTTGGCTAGTCCACGCAGGGTTTCAAACAGGGATTGCACAAAAAGAGGTTTTTAGCACACCCAATTAGGACAGTAGGATTTCTGAGAAAAGATGGATACAATGATGACTATAAATCAAACACAGTGTAAAAACCGCTGAAAAATGTTTTGATATTATCAGAAAAACCATGATGTGGGAGTGGCCACTAGATCCGCCGCCCACCAAGGGACTCAAGGATACAGGTGGTTGAGGATATCTGATGACACGTGGATGGGGTCAAAAATCACGCCCCACTGTCCGGTTGCGTTTTCTTTTTGCTACCCCGCCCAAGGCGCACTGACGTGAGAGGCAGCTGCTGTGGGACGACGGGCTGCAAAGCCATGAATGTGTAATGGGTCCAGAAATATGTAAGATACTCTTCCCTATTTTGTTTCCATTCTTATTGTACATTATGCATTTTTCTTATATTATCGGCGGCTGATAGGCCCGCGGAACTCTCGGACGGAAAGTGCCAGATGGTAGCCGCACATCGCGATTATTGTGCGCAAGATTCGGTTTTTACTATGAAGAAAAACTTAGATAAAATCTACACATTTTGCAATTTTTATAGGTTTTATTGTATTCTAAGTGCTATAAGTATTTTTTTTGCATGTTTACTAATAGTTGCTGTGGTTTGCACAGGCATGTTTGTAGATCACGTCTAGTGATTCAAAATATTTTTCTTTCAGTGCCAGTGCCTCGGTGTCCATGCAAACACGGGTCAAGGAATAGACCAAAGTTAGGATCAAATTGGATCATATTACAATCTACAAACCTGCGGCGTAACGACCGGCCCAAGGACAATGATTGCATTGACGTGGATATATCTCGGCATAACCGAACTGTTAGCAGCGCCTCAACGGTGCCACGGGGCCGTCGTCGAAGCAAAGCAGTCGTGGTGTCAGCGAGCGGGACACTGCTCCCGAGAATGAAAGCGGACGCATTTCTTTGTGCTTTACGGGATGAGTTAACATGTGCTGCGGTGTGCTCTCTGTAAGAACGCTAGAAGAGCCACTCCTTGTTGGAGATTTGATGGCTGCAGATGAATTTGTTGCGGTTGGGCGGGTCGGATGCCGCAGTTTAAGGACTTGTTGAGTTTAGTGAAGGTATGTTCAATGTATGTCTGAGCGCGTTGCCGCGCGCCTACAATATCTGCTGTAGATGCTGGCTGTATGAAAATTGTGGTTGCACGACGCATGCGGCTACCGAAGCTGTGGAATGTGAACAACGCACAAGTCTTTGTGTACCGGAACATCGTTTGTTTAAAAGGTTGCTTCCGGGGATGTTTGTTTGCTTGAAGCGACAATAAGAGAAGGCGGGTTTTCGCAGCGACTTTTAACTTCTGATGTGGGAAGCGCTACAAGCTTTGGGTTATTCGACCGATTATCCTCTACCGGGAATGGACCTCATAGATTCTGTCGTGGCGCGGAAGAATGAAGCACTGGTGCAGGAGCTTGCTGCAGAAGAACAGCTCAGTTTGAGCGTCGCCCTGGCCGTAGATAACAAACGCGTTGACAAGGCGATCATACATGAGAATTGGGAGCGGTTTTCGGCGCGAAGAATTCTGTGCGGGAAGTTGAGTGGATTTGTAGATTTGGCCCAAGAAGACGTGCTAGTCTTTGTTATGTAAAATGAGGACAAGGGTTTCAAACCTTTGGAGCTTACGAGCATGGAGTTTCTCAATAACTAGCGATGGTTTGCTGGTGTTGTCCCATGCAAACAGGCCAAAGGCAAGGTGGAACGTAGGTTTGGTGATTGTAATCTGGACTTGGGACAAAGAAATCAGGGTGGGCGTGGCGGTGCGGGGTTAGCAGCATGTTCGCTTGCCTGGCAGTACGGCGTTTGTGTGCATGTTTGGTACGGCACGTCACTGTAGTTAGCTTGCAATGTTCATAGTTGGTTTGACTAAGTTCGGTGGTTGCCTGAAGGTATTTGACATCGGTATGGCTGCATGTAGACTAAATGGATAGAATGTGAACTTTGGAGATTTCAACAAACGCCGCAGGATGTGGAAAAAGTATGCGAAGTTGTTAGTCGTAGTTTATGAAGGTTGAGGTTTGTTTTTGTGTGTGCCCCGAGCTCGTGTGATGGGCCTTCGTCAAGTATGGGCCCATTGTTAATTTTGTCAATGGCACGGGTGTGCCTTTTTTTTACTCATAGGTCTTTCTAGGTATTTTTGACTTGTCTTTTTCTGCTTGGATGCTGCTTAGGAGAGTGTAGGTTGAAAGCGGCTGCAAGATATGGGTTGGAGCATGGAGATGAGCTGAGGGGAGACCAATGCAGCCCTGGGGTACCCCTCTCTCTGATAATACAACAAAGTGGTAGACAAAATACGTCTTGCGGAACAGTAAGACCATTAAGTCTGGAACAGTCCATACTGTTCCAGAAGACGTGAGACTTGTTCCAGAAGACCTGATACGTCTAGTGGAACAGTAAGACAAAAAGTTAGACGTAGGATCCAACTCTACCAACCAAACCCAGCCCATACCAACAGTGGCAGGCCACCCCCCCCCGGGGACGGCCCCCGACCACCCCCGCGGCACGCAGCCCCCACAAGGCGTGCAGGCCAAGCCAGGTAGGGAGGAACCGAGACCGGACCGCCCCCTGCCAAGCACGCCACACGAAGCAAGGGACCGGGGCAGGACACGCGGAGGGGCAAGGACCACGTGGAACGGCCCTACCAGCGCCCAGTGCCGGGACTGCGCGAGGTGCGCACGCCACACCACCCAGGGAGGGGGCGAGCGGACGCCGCGGGAGCGCGAGCACACACACACGCAAAGGGCACGCGGGGACTACCAGAAGGGCAACCGGACCGAGCTCGTGGAACGCACAGACCGCGTGGAATGGCGTACCAGCGAGCGAGGGTAAGGGACACCCGGACGGGACGGCCCGCCACACGCAGCGCGGGACACGCGGGGCGGGAAAGGGGAAACGGGAGAGACACAACACCAGGTACCGGCCCGAGCCCCCCGAACCGGCCGCGAGCGACGCGCACACACGGACGGGGCACTGCACCCGCCAAGGCAGTAGTGGCGCACTGCGCCACGCCCCAACCCCTAGGCAAGGCAGCCTCCGCGCCAGCCCAAGGGGGTCCCACTGGCGACAAGCCAGTAGCACGGGCCCGGCGGCGCCGTCGCCCCGGGCGACCACGCATTAGGGGGGCAACGCGGTGGGTAAGCGCCCGCAGCCACAGCTGCGAATTGATGCACTGACCGGGGAGTGGCGAAACGGGGAAGCCGGGCAGGGACGGGGCTCCGAGCCGTGTGAACCCGGGGGACTCCGCCACCTGGCAGGAGGTGCGTCTTGGAGGGCCCCCCACTAGGACCCGGTCGGGAGGATATCACCTGGCCCGACCAGGTGGCCCCCCGGGGCCAAAAGCCGTCTAGTACCCGCAAAATCAAACCTCAAACCTCAAACCTCAAACCCAGCCCATACCAACCCACTATGTTATATTATGTTATCATATGCTGTGTTATGTGTAACCATGTGAAAGACACACGTATAATGTGTGTTGTTTCGACATATGTATCTATCTTCATGTGATTGATTCAAAAGACCAGGAGCTGCAAGAACTCTGGCACAATATTTTCTCACTACTTCTGTTTGTTCTGCAAAGTTGAGACCTGCTGACCGTGGGCATTGCTCTCCTGTCATCCATGATCCATTCCACACTGAGTGCATGCATTCCATACAATTTCATGTGGTGGTCATCTGTAAAATTTTTTAGCACGGAACATCGCTTTGCTGCAAGAAATCTACTTGGAGTTGGGGGCACTACGGAATCACTGAATTAAGGCACTGATTGTTTTTCACGACGAATTGTCCCATTTTTTCATGTTTTAAAGTGCATTTTTTCCGTGCTGAGCTGCGTTACAAACCCCCCCAAACTTCATTCCACGACAAATTATGCTTATCACGTATCACGTCTTCTGGAAAAAGTCTCGCGTCTTGTGGAACAGTATGTTCCACACTTAATAGTCTTACTGTTCCGCAAGATGTATTTCGTCTACATCCCTAATACAAGAGCTCCCTTAGGAGATCAAGAACCAAAAAGCCTTTTCTTGAAATTGCCTACAACCCCTGGAGATATTGTTATACTCTTTACGTGCTGCAGATTTTTGGGTCCTCCGATGGTATGTAATGGGAGGCATGGTAAGTCTTCAAGTCTTCAAGTCTTCAAGTTTTCTATGTTGATTGTTGCTTTTGGGCCGCGCCTCCTGCTCTACTCACCAAAATATGTTTCGGAAATAAAGGTAGGTAGGTAGGTATCTTCGGGAGCCCGGGATGCCTCCTTTGACATTGCAGGAAGAAGGTCTTACCAAGGGGACGTCCTGTCTCTCCCACTGCCCCATGTCAGGTGCCTCTTGAGCCGCTCCCGCATGTGCTTGGGAAGGCATTGTCGCGGCCACCTGGTCCATGTGTCCCGGGTGGGAGGGTGTCCCCACATGTGTCCATGGGTAGGGCCACATGCCCCCTCCTTTGGGCGGCAGCTCTGGGGGCTGCCCAGCCGTGTGGAGTATCTCTCACCACAAGGGGTATTGCTCCCGCTAGTCTACGGTACGACCGCCTCACCCTTGTGGCTTGAGTTGCGGGGCCACTCTGCTTGGCAGGCGACCCCCTCCTGGACTGTGTACCGGCTCGCCTGTCACCGGTTGCTTCCATGGCTCCGGGTGACGTTTGCCATGGTCCCCGATGCAGCCTGGACGGGCTCGGACCAGTGGCCTTGGAGTACCGCTCCTGCACTGGCCCGGTGGGTCGGCTGGGTCGCCCCAGTGCGTCCGACCCATGGGCCGTTGGTTCTTTCCTGTCCCTCGGCCACCCAACGTGTGTGCAGTGTCCTGGGCCGCTTGGCTCCTGTTCACCGGTGTGCTCGCTCGGTGTGTTGTGTTGCGTGTGCGGTGTCCTGGGCCACGTGGCTCCCGTTCATCGGTGCGCCCGCTCGGTGTGTTGCTTTGCGTGTGCGGTGTCCTGGGCCACTTGACTCCTGTTCACCGGTGTGCCCGCTCGGTGTGTTGTGTTGCGTGTGCGGTGTCCTGGGCCACTTGGCTCCTGTTCACCGGTGTGCCCGCGCAGTTTGTTGTGTTGTGTCTGCGGTGTCCTGGGCCACTTGGCTCCTGTTCACCGGTGTGTCCGCTCGGTGTGTTGTGTTGCGTGTGTGGCGTCCTGGGCCCCTTGGCCCCCGCTCACCGGTGTGCCCGCTCGGTGTGTTGTGTTGCGTGTGCGGTGTCCTGGGCCACTTGGCTCCTGTTCACCGGTGTGCTCGCTCGGTGTGTTGCTTTGCGTGCGCGGTGTCCCGGGCCTCTTGGCTCTTGTTCACCGGTGTGCCAGGCCGTGGTGTCTCGTCCCTTTGTTGCCCTCGGTGCACGCGCGTGTGCGGTGTCCTGGCCCTCGTGGCGCCCGTTCACCGGTGTGCGCACTGTGTGCGGTGCACGTGTGCCATTGGTGGTTGTGTCCCTCTTCCTCCCCCCCTAATTTTCGTTGTTTTTTTTTTTGATGGAAAAAAAAGAAAAACAGGGGCGCGCGTACACTGCAGGCACAGGCACGGGCAGCTGGTGCGGCGGTGCAATAATGTTGTGTCCTCTGGCGTGTGTCGTCGGTGCTGTGGCGGCGGTCGCGCCCCAGGGGTGCGGCTCGCGCGTCCTGATGTACACCGGCATGGGCCAGGGTGGGTTTGGATAGGTGTCTCTTTGCTTCTAGAGCTGGCTGGTTAGGCGGCTGTGTGGGCTGTGGGTGTGGGCTGTGGTTACGTTGTTCCCTCGGCGGGCCTGGTTAGGAGTCAAGGGTTAGCGGTTTCGGGGTGTGGCTCAGGTTTGATTTGTGTTTGGGTTTTCGCTCGGTTAGGCGGTTGCGACGGTAGCGGGCCTGGGTTCGGTGCCTTTGGGCGTAGTGGTGCCCGTTGTCGTGTGCGTTGGCGTCCTTTAGCGTCCGGTTCGTTTGGTGACTTCTGGGCGGGGCCTGGCGTGGCGCCCCGTGGTGGTGGTTTGCTGGGTAACGGGGTTAGGTGGCGGCGCCACTGGCCGGGGGGTCAGGCGCGTCGTGTTGTGTGGTGCGCAGGGCTGCTGGGGTGCTGTGGGTGCCGCAAGTGTCGGTGCGCCGACGCTTGTGGGGTGGTGAGGGGGTGTGTGTGTGCGGGGCGCGGCGTTTTGGGTGATGTCCCACAGGCGGATGCCGTCTCGCTGTGTCTCCTGGAGGGTCTCCCGCAGGCGCCTGAGGACATACGGGTGGTCCTGGGGCGCGGGGAGGTTGCGGGGGTGGACTCCCAGGGGGTGGAGCGCATCGGCCGGCCGGAGGCGGCAGTTCTCCACCGACCCCTTGCGGGGCCGGTGGACCAGGCCCTCGAGGGAGAGCTCTCCCCGGGCCCACTTTTGCAGCTCCCAGAGCTGCGTGTCGGTCCAGCGCTGCCACCACTGTCCCTGGGCGGGGCCGCGGTCTTGGGCGGAGGAGTGGGCGTGGGTGGGTGTGACGGGGTCGTGGGGACCGGTGGCGGTGGCGGGCCCGGGGGATTCCTCGTAGTCCTGTACCGTGGGGGTGCGCGCGGAGTGGGGGCGCGAGCGGATGTGGACCCGCGGGTGTGCGCGCACGGTCTCTGCCTCGGGGTTGGGCGGGGACTCGCGGCGGCGGCGGTAGCGGGCCATGCGCTGTATGTGGGCTGTCATCGAGGGCTGGTAGGGGGGCGGGGACGCTGCTGGCGGACCCTGGCGTCGTTCTGGCCTGGTCGGGGGCGGTCCGTGGGCCTGGGGTGAGGGCTTTGAGAGGTGGCGGGACGAGGTGCGTCGTGCTTCGGCCGCGGCGCGCTCCGCTATGAAGGTGGTGGTGAAGCGGTACCCAGAACCTATGGCCCATGGCCTGGAGGCCTGTGAGCCGTCACACCCGTGCGGAAGCCGTTAACACCGGCTATTCCTGTTCTCTAACCCGTGAAATCTGGAATCCGATTTCTAACCAATAAATCGATGTAGAATTACCGTGATTTTATTGTCTTGATCGATTTGCGGGCAGAAATCGGTGAAATACCCGATTTCTACCGCGATTTCTAATTGTCGTGAAATCGCCGCCTGATGTCGCCTGTTCGTGCGCCTTCGTCGCTTCTCGGTGGCGAGTTTTGTGATTGACTTTTCTCGAATACCCGTGAGGTTCTAAGAGAACTTAAGGGATGAATCTAGAGGGTATTTAATGTACTTTCATCTGGTGTGTTCACCAGAATTTTTTGCCGTTGCGTTTTCGAGAAAATCAGCGCGCAAGGCTTTCCGTCGATCGTGCGAACGCATGCTTCTCGAGGACCATGAGTTCGCACGGAACCCTACATCTCCCCCCTATGTCTTTCATCCATGCCCCTTTCACGCGGGCATATCATCTTGCTTAGGGAAGCGGGCAATGGCGGTGTTTTAGGCAGCCTATGGGTCTCGCAAACCCAAGTCGTTTGCGTGCGTAAACGCTAACTTTGTGGCCTTGTGAGCATGAACGTAAATCACCGAACACAATGCTCACAAGACCAAAAGCCCGAGGCCATTTTCGTTTTTCGAGCCAACTCAACGATGGCTCCACGCAATTCAATGCGTACCAAAACTCTATTTTCAAAAGAGGGCACGTTTTGGTCGAAAATTAGGCCAAAATGGCCAAACCCCCCAGGTTCGTATTCGAAGCCCATGGGGAGTTGAGCCTCGAACCAAGGCAAAATGTAAAGTAGAGACCACGAAGGACATCGTGGATGGCTTGGTTGATTCTTACAACCTTGTCTTCTATTTTACATTATTTCGCCTTGTGAGCACGCGTGCCACTTTGCCTCATCGCACAAGCGCTCATATGCAAGCACTAATGACACGAGTGGGCGGAGACAATCTAACCATAGTGTGCATGTTTGAAAGCACCTACTATGGGCCTACTCCAAAAGTGTTTACTCATATTTTTGCTCCTCAAGGTCCCAAGGATATGTTCATGCCAATATCGCCGATATATGCACTTTTTCCCATAAATAGTGTGCTTCAAGGATTGAGGTGTTAAAAATGCTTTCATTGTGCTTTGAACCTCAACCCTTGTTGCAAAAGGGAAGCAAAGCTCCGGTTTACATCCATGCAAAAGCCCGAGGCTCCTTTCTCTTGCGATACGGAGATACGATATTTGGAGGGACCGCTTTTGGGTGAATTTTGGCCGTTTTGCCCAAAATGGCCACAAACTCCTTCTCCCCCTGATTTCACCCCCGAGGTTGCGTGCGCCACTTGACCAAGGGTAAGGGCAATTTGGAGAGGGCACATAAGCCCACATCGAATGGGGTGTTTCCCCATGTGGCCTCTCCTCTTGATGGGAGAGTTGTGAGTCACCCAATTTGGGGTATGTTGCCATTCTGCCCCATACGTGTGTCACTTTCCCTCCAATGGGAAAAATAGCTAGAGGCGACCATGAGGGATGGCAAGTGGCATATATTGGGACCTAAGTCCCATGTGTCTATCGCATCTTTGGTTGAAAAGATCCTCGCCGTGGCCATGGAGATATGGAATCATGAGTGCGGGCCGTTTTGGCCAAATTTCGCTGTTTTTGCCATTGTATGCCATATTGGAATTACCATATCTCCATGGGGCACGGGATCTAGCCAGAAGGGATGGGCGCATATTGTAGCAGATGACCAAGGGTTCAACGCCCTTGAGTTTCCTATTTGCTCCTCCGGCTCATCCGGAGTTATTCAACTTTTGGTGCGATCCACCATCCCCACCTTTGCACCGCATGTTGCTTTCTGCCCCGTCCGTGTGGTCATCCCCTCGGTGAACAGTAAGCAGCCGGCGTGACAGCAAGCGATAACCCAGGGCATGGGACCAAAGGGTATATCAAGGGTTGTGAATCAAGGCTTGGCGCATCAATATCGCCAAGATTTCCTACCCTGGACGGTTGCCCGAGACGGCCGATTTTGCCATTTTCGCAATCATGACCCCACGTGGCGAACCCGTGGTGCCCTGATGCCGGGACCTCAGATGGAACCAGGTTCGAGGTTGGGTGAGGGCTCCAGGGAGTTCGTATGCGAAGGGCATAGGGTCAGTTGCCTCGTCCCTACCTCTGGCGGGTCCGGACGAGGGGTCAATTGTGGAGTTTTTCAAGCTAATATCAGTTTGGGCTGAAACAGCCCATTTTCAGCTACCAACTCCTGAGGGATAATGGCAGGGCCATATCTCTGGCTCAGAGTGGAGTTGGGACCTGCCGTCAAGGGAGCATAGGGTACCACTGTCGGTTGGCCTTGGAGTTCCTTGGTTTCCAGGAACTCGCCTGTGGCTGGGCGGGACACCCCCCCTATTGGCAGGGTTTCAGGGTCCGGACTGAGCAGGGCATGGGTTGTGTTTGAGCCCCCGCCCCCACCAGCCACTGAGAGGGTCGGACCTGGGATTGGGATACAAGTTGGGATAGAGTGTCTATTGTCCTGTGATGGCCTTATTCCAGTCCAGTCTTAACCCCATGTGTACATATCCTGATGTGTTGCTGTACATACTTTCGTTCCCTCATTTCAGAGTGGCAAGGATTCTGAAACGCTTTGTCACATGACACGAGCGCATTGATGCCCTTGTGAGCGTAGTGCTTTGCCTGCCTGCTCACCTGTGCGTGTCACCGCAGCGTCCCGTGGCCGGCCCCCCACGGGAACGCGTCAAAAGCGTTTCACCGCTGCGGGGTTACCCAGCCCTCGCGTGCCACTCGGGGCCACCAACCCCGAGCAGCGTGGTGCAGCTCGCAGCTCGCAGCGCAGCGCAGCGGCTCGCAGCGCAGCGCAGCGGCTCGCAGCGCCACCCAGCGACAGCGCCGAGTTCGTCACGGAGCCAGCAGCGCCGTCCAGAGCATCGCCCTGACCGTGCCGCGACCGTGAGGGAAGTGGACTGACCAGGACTCCTGCATCAGCGAGTCCCATCGGCCGACCAGCAAGGCCGCGTCAACCACCTCCACAACCACCGGCTGACCAGCACCAGCCGCACTCTCAGCCCAGTGCTGCAGCACCCGCGTCAACAACCACCACCAGTTCGTTGAGTGGAACGAGTGCACACCAAGGACCTCAAGACCAAGTATGCCCCCCGCTGCCATGGTAAACTGGCAAGAAGCGGGTAAGACGTGGCCGCGGCCCCACCCCCATGCAGCGCACCTACTGCGTGGGTTGGTTTGGGACCAGCACTACCGCCACAGCCACCCCCAGTGCGAAGGCGGCATGCCCCGGAGCTTCGAGCTCCGCACGGACATGGCCCCCGACCGCCTGCAGGCCGTGGAGGACTGGCTGCGGACGGAAGGGTTTGCCTTCCGCTTCCAGCAGAGGCGCTGGAGGACCTGGACCCGGCCGGACAGGCCCGGCGAAGGGCTGCGCCCCGACGGGATTGAGGAGGACGAGGACCCCAACGCCTACCCGTCGGGCGCCACGATCAATGTCTCCATGTGGGACATGATCGAAAAGAACTTCCCGGAACCGGGGAGCGAGCGCAGGCTGCAGGGCAGCAGCAGCGCGTCTCCGGGGAAGGAGAAGCGGTCCGCCGGGGACAGGAAGCAGGACCGGAAGTGGCGGGAGTACCAGGAGTCCCTGGCCGCCGAAGCCGCCCAAGGCGCCAAGGGCGGAACCCCAGCCCCCAGTCCCCAACGGGCCAATGGTGGTCATCACCCCGGCCATGCCACCCTCGGCGACTTCATCCAAGTCGCCAAGCAGACCAAGGCCAAGCCCCGTCCGCTGCTCCTGAGGCCCCAGCAGGCCCCAGCAGGCCCCAGCAGCGACGTGGAGTCGGCCCACCGCGGGAGGATGCCGGCCGACCAGGCCAGCTCCAGCAGCAGCGTCGCTCCCGACAGGGACGTGGCGCGCGCCTGTGAGCGTGCCTGTGGGGTGCCCTGCAACCTTCGGGTTGCCCGGCAACGGGCCAGGCAGCACAGCGCTGCTGTGGAGGGCGCCGTCGGCATCGCCCAGGAGGAGGCTGCGGAGTGGGCGCATGGCATGGCCATCCACGCCCAGACCGTGGCGGCCATTGCGGCCGGACTCACGGCCGTAGCCGCCCATGGGGCAGCGACTGCCCAGGTCAACGGTGAGTTGGCGGCAGCCGACGAGGAAGACCGCCTGACGCAGGAGGCCATTGCCTGCAAGGAGGCCGAGGTGAGGGCGCTGGAAGAGGCGCTTGCCCAAGAGAGGGCAAAGAAGGAGGCGGAGGAAAGGGCCCACGCCGAAGCGACGGCTAAGGCCCAGGCGGACGCTGCCAAGAAGGACGCCATGGAGGCTGCGCGACGGAAGGTCGCTGAGGACAGGGCCAAGACGGAGGCGGAGTTGGCGGCGTTGGAAGCGGAGAAGGCGCGGCTGCAGCAGACCCGGGAAGCCGAGGCGGCTCGTGCCCGGGAGGAGGCCGAAAGGCGAGCTGCCGCAGCCACCGCCGCCGCAATGGAGGAGGCAGAGGCCAAACTCCGCCGCGAGACTCCCCCGGGAGGATCACGAGTGGAGACCCTTCGAAAGCTGTTCGAAGGGGACGCCTCCTCCAAGATGACGCTGGACGAGGTCGACACGGGCAGCAGTGGGAGCAGTGGCCCCACCGCCCACCGACGGAGGAAGGGTAAGGGGAAGACCCCCGAGAGGCCACGCAGGCCAGCGGGTGGACACCCCCACGACAGTGACCCCTTCTTCACCGCCAGCGACGGTCCAGCGACAGGGGATGAACGAGGCCGCCGACATCGCCAAGTGGTGGCTTGGACGGGCGGAGGAGGCGGAGACGTCCCCATGGAACTGGAAGGTGAGGATGAGGATCTCCCTCCTCCCTACCGGAGCTCGGAGTCTTCCGAGACCGAGACGCCCAGGTGGGGCGACATGGACGAGGATGACGACATGGACTTCGGCATCACGAAGAAGCGCCCATCCTCGGACCCACCGAGGCGACCCGGCGGAGACCCACCGGGACCCCCTGGCGGAGGACCATCAGGACCCCCTGGAGGACGCCCACCAAGTGGACCCCCTGGAGGCGGACCACCGGGCGGGGGAGGACCCCCTGGACCGGGCGGACCCGGCAGAGGCCCTCCTGGAGGACCCCCTGGGGACCCCGACGACCCACCAGGGAACGGCGACCCGGATACCACCTGGCAGTGGATTATCTACCTCCGCAGGAGGGTCCAGTTCCTCGAGCGCGAGGTAGACACGGGCAAGGGCGAGATGACTTGCATCTCCGAGGTCGCCGCGCGAGCGCAGAGAGAGCTGGACATCGCCAGGGCCGAGACCAGGCAGCTGAACACGGTCATCAGCGGCCTGCAGCAGAGGCTGGACGCGCTGGAAGCCCGTGGGAGCGTCGGCAGCGACCACCCACCCCTGGAGTCTGGCTCGTCGGACGACGGCTGGGGACCCGGACCAGGTCCAGGCAGACCCCACGCCCCCGGCGGAGCCCCCAGGAGTCGCCCCAGCGCCAGTGCCCCCTCTCTCACTGCCCCCTCTCACCACAGCGCGGGCCGCCGCAACGAGCGCGTGCCGCCCGGCAGTGGCAGTGAGGATTGGCGTGATGAGTGGCTCAGCGCGGAGAACCGCAACCGCCGTGTTCCACCGCGGACACCGGTACGCCCCCGACGCCCCGCACCAGCCCTGGAGCCAATCCCAATGGCTGGTGGACGTTATGGTGGACTCAGGGATGAGGTCACCAGAGGGGACGTGGAGTGGGATGTCGGCGAAGGTGAGGATCTGGACCTGGACCTGGAGGAGTTCGACATCAGCCCGCCGCGTGGTGTACGACGGGAGGCCGCTGAACGCAGCCGCCGGCGCCGTGATGAGGATGCATACATGGAAGGAGTACGGCGTGAACATCTGGGTTCAGCGTACATGGAGGAACCGCGGCGTAGCCACAGGGATTCCATGGAGGAGATGGACGTGGCGGCCGTGGGAGTCCGTGGGAGAGGCCGATGGGAACCTCGGTCGACCTCGCGGCCGGCGTTCATGGTCTCTAAGGGATGCCGCCGTGTGGGAAGACTTGAAGGACATCAAGCCCCCCATGTACAACGGCAACCCCCTCAACCTCGACCGCTTCTTGGAGAAGCTGGACGATTGGGGGGTAACCGTTACTGTTGACATGCATCCCGCTGATGCGGAGAAGTATGTCTTCAAACGCTTCAGGTACCGCCTGCCGGAAGTGCTCGGCGAGCTATACTTCGTGGCGACCAAGGAGGGGAGAATCAAGACCCTCAAGGAAGCCAAGAAGTGGCTCAACGAGCAGGAGCGGGTGGACGCTCCGCAGGCGGCTGCCAAGCGGTGGAAGTCCATCAAGCTTGAGCATGATGGACGGGAGATCCGCCTGCGGGATTGGCGGGACTTCCGAGGGAAGTACACCCTCTACCGCCGCAACGTGGAGGATTGGAACGAGGGTGACGAGCAGGCTCGCCTGCTCTCCATGCTGCCGGAAGCATGGATCAAGAGGGTCACCAAGGAGGAATCCAAGCGGGCCAAGTCCAACCACACGGTCAAGATGATGCTCCCCGAAGAGTATCATACGAACGTGGTGGCTTGGACGAGGAAGAACGTGGCCCGGGATGTCAAACGGCACTCCCTGCGGAACGCTCTCCTCATCACCGTCTCGGGCGATCGCGAGAAGACCGCGATGTGGCGCCTTGACGAGTGCGAGTTGAGCGGCCAGACCATCCGTCTGCAGGCCATCCCGGCGCGGATGAGCTGCGACGAGGTCCTGGAGTGGGTTGGCGAGGAAGTACTCAAGGAGTACCGAAACCTCCACCACACCCGGGGGTTTGGGCCTGGCGACCGCGACGTCAACTACGTTGGCGAGGGACCTGGCGGGGAAGCTGCCATGGACCCAGCGGGAGCCGGCGGCGCAGAGACTCTCGTCGATGATGACGACGACGATGAGCCTGCCGAAGTGGCCGTTTGTGCCTTCGTGGCCAAGAACCTGAGCGCGGGGAGCAAACCAGGAAACTGGAAGCCCCTGCAGCAGGGTTGGAGGAAGCAGGAGAAGAGGGACCCTCGCCGCATTGGCGACCCTCCGCTGTCCTTTCGGGAGTTCATACGAGCTCACCCTCAGGGCTGTTTCGTGTGTTATGGGAGGAAGCGAGGCTTCAACCATGACCACCGAACATGCCCCGTCCACAAGGCCGACACGGAGGCTTACAAGAAGGCGCACGGGTCGAAGAAGCGTGCGCCCGCGGGTATCCGGGAAGCCAAAGTGGAGGTCGACAAGGACGAGCTGGCCAAGCTGATGTCGTCGGTGGGGACTGAGTTGGCCAAGGAGATCCAGGAGATCAAGCGGAACTGGGTCCCCAGGTCGGACAACAAGAACAAGGAGAACAACCAGAACGACCAGAACAAGGACAAGAACAAGACGACTAGAAAGGAAAGAAGGGAAAGGAAGAAGGGCGTCAACGAGGTTGATGCCGAGGAGACTTCCCCTACTTCCACAACCGACGCCCCCTAGCGGAGCCCCTGCAGCCAAGGGCCCCAGCTAGGGCGGTCGCAGGATGGTGACGTGGGAAGCGCCGAACCATCCCTGTCGGGAGTCGATAAGCACAAGGGGACTGCCGCGGGCGGAAGGCCCGGTCCGGCACCCAGTCGCGGAGGCGGGGTGAGGGCAAGTGAAGGCACGAACCCTAGCACCCGTCCGTCCTTCGCGACCAAGAATGTGTTTGATGTACTACAAGATCTATCCGAGAGTATCGGAGGATCACCCGGACCGCAGCTGGATGCTGCAGTTGGGCAGCCTGAGCCCATTGTCCACGACCTGCACCAGTCGCTTGTTGAGCTTCTGGAACGGCCGGAGATCCTGAGTCTGCACGCCGTGCGCCGTGTCGGTCGCGAGCGGCAGTTGCATCTTAAGGTCCGTGCCTTATGCGGGGAAGTGGAAAAGGTTTTGGACGTGTTGGTCGACACGGGAGCTCAAGTCAGCTTGGTCAAGGCTGGCCTACTTCCACCAGAGTGTCTGACCGACAGTCGGAAACCTGTCGGGCTGAAGGTGGCGAACGGCCAGTACATGGTGGGAGGCACGAAGGAAGCGGCCATTGGGCTGCAGTTCGTGAACCATCGTGAGCTGAGCCGCCCAGACCTCGGCAAGGAAATCCTCCTGCACGGTCGCTTCTACGAGGCCGAGATGGACTGGGACATGATCGTCGGATACGAATTCATGATGGACACGGACTCCGGCGTCCTCCCGGCCCAGGCCTCCATGACCCTGTACCAGGAGGACCAGCTCTCGTGGCTTTCGTCACCTGAGTACCATGTGGAATGCCAATGGATCCACCCCGAACGCAATCAGCTCGAAGTGGCCGCGCTGGACACTGAGCCCACTGGGCCAGCAAACCAGGAGTACGGCGTAATGCCGGAAGTGGCGAACCGAGTGGTCGCGGACCTGGGAGCGTCGGATCTGGCCCTGGAACCTCCGCCCATCTTCGGGTATGTGAGAAGTACTGGAGCGCACAGGACTCCGCGTGGAAGAAGCACTGGGGTCCGCATCAGGGCTTGATGTGGATCCATTGCCCTCGATGGGACATTCCAAGAGCGATAGCGAAGATTCGCAAGGACCGCTCCAAGGCAGTGCTGGTTGTTCCTATGGGATGCACCGAGGAGGAGAGTACCCGACATTGGGTAGCCTCATTGACCAACATGACCTTAAACAAGGTCGTCCTACCGGCTGGAGAGAGTGTCTATCAGGACGCTAAGGGACAGCCCATGCCACCCCAGAGATGGCCAACGGAATTCCACTATGTGGATGGGGGCCTTGATCAGGCCGACGCCACGGACTTCGTGTGTGTCAACCGCATCATAGCGGAGCCATGGCGGCAATGCTTTGCGGTTCCCCCTGTTGACATCGAAGAATCGGAATCGGAAGACCCCCTCACTGAAGAGGAGTGGGATCTGGTTCAGGGGTATATGGATCAGCCCCTTCACGACTGGGGAAACCAGAGTGAGGGCAAAGGCCAGGACAAAGCCTGGTGGGAAGTGGACTCGATCGTCTCTGGTTCCTATGACGGGAACACCTTCGTGCAGAGGGTGCTGGACCACCTATCCAGCCAGGACGAGCCAATCGGGGGTAACCCACCCACCTACGGCGATCTATTCCGAGGCAAGACCAGAGATGGCCCTTTGGGCTACCTGGGAAGACCACCTGAGCCGAAAGCGAGCGGAGTAGCTACCCCTCAAGTAAGCTCCGTGGTCCAGGTGCCCGGAAAAGCCAAGGCGGAGTCCGATGATTGCCCCAAGATTCAGGCATTGAGGGCCAGGCTGAAGCAGAAGTATGGTGATACCTTCTTCAGCGGTAAGCCTGTGTTTCCCCCAGGGGTGCGTGGACCGTATGGCGAGGCCAAGATACGACTGAAGCAGGACCCCCGTGTGTACCGGCACCGGGAGTTTGCCCTGAGGGGCGAGAGGAAGGAGGCCATGGAGAAGATCCTCCGCGACTTCATCCAGAGGGGTTGGCTCGAGCCGTGCCACTCCGAATGGGCCTCTCCGTGCTTCGTCGTCCCCAAGAAGGTGGCCGGTGAGTGGCGGCTCGTGGTCGACTACCGTGGCCTGAACGCCCAAACGCAGCACGACAGCTATACGCTGCCCCTCATTGAGGACATGCTGCAAAAGCAACACCGGCGGAGGATCTTCACGGTGATTGACCTGAAACATGGTTATCATCAGATGCCTCTCGCCGAGGAGTCCCGTGCCTGCACAGCCATGAGCACTCCACTTGGACCTCTCCAGTGGAAGGTGATGCCCATGGGCGTTACCAACGGCAATGCGGCTTTTCAGCGGATGCTGGAGAACCTGCTTGAGCCGGTGCGTGACTGTGCGGACCCCTCCGTGGACGACGTGATCATCGCGTCCGGGGACCCCAGTATGAGCTACGAGGAGCTCCTGGAGGCACATGAAAGGGACATCACTCGAGTGCTGGACCTTCTGGTTCAGCACAAACTCACGGGCAGCAGTGACAAGGCCACCATTGCGGTAAGCGAGGTGGTCTTCGCTGGCCACGTAGTCGGGAACGGGCAGCGAAAGCCCATACCTGGCAAGGTGGCTGCGATTGAGCACTGGGAAAAGCCCAAGACGGTCTCTGAGCTACAGGCGTATCTGCGGTTCTGCAACTACTACTCGGGGTATATCAAAATGTATGCCGAGTATGCAGCCCCCATGACGACCATGCTCAAGGGCAACCGAGAGGAGACCAAGAAGGGGTCCAAGAAGGCTCTGGTCTGGACAGCTGAGTCCGACCGTGCCTTTGAGGGGATGAAGCAGGCGCTGCTATCCGCAGTGGGTCTGCACCTCGTGGATCCCGACCGAGGGTTCGTCCTGCGCACCGACGCTTCCGACTACGCCATAGGTGCTGTGTTGGAGCAGGTGCTTGACGACGGGAGGCACGTGCCCGTGGCCTTCTGGAGCCAAGTCCTGGCGCAAGGCCAGAGACGGACGTGGACGCCCCGTGAAAAGAAGTTGTATGCCATCGTCATGGCTCTCAGGAAATGGGCCGGGTACATAGCCCTCCATCCCGTCACCGTCTGCATCGACCATCAGAATCTGCAGTCGTTGCACAAGGAGCACGTGGACACCCCCTCAGGTCCCGCCTCCCGACGGGCAAGATGGCATGAGACCTTGGCCAAGTTCGACCTTACGGTTGTGTATATTCCTGGAAAGGATAACACCGTGGCGGACTGTCTCAGCAGGTGGGCCTATCCCGCCAGCAAGGGCATGACGGATATCTCTGCCCATGGCGATGAGGCTGAGACCGCTGAAGCCAAGAAGATCATCGAGATGGAGCGCCTGATGGAGGAGGAGGGTGTTAAATGCTTCGTCGTCATGGCTGCGGATGCCCCCCTCGCGTCGAGGGTGAGCAGAGCGGTCAGTGTACTCGCCCCGGAGGGAGCTGAGTCCGACAAGCACCTCTTCCCGGAGTCTTGCCTCCAGGACGACTGGACCGACGATTACGCCAAGTCTGAGGCCTTTGCTGCCGAGTATAGGGCTGTGACCGACCCTGACGACGGGCAGAAGTGGCTAAAGGGGCTGACCGAGGAAGATGGCAAGCTCTACCGGAATGGTAAGCTGCTAGTACCGGAGTCCCGGGTGCTCGAGCTTTGTGAAGCTTGGCACCACCACATGCTGCACCCAGGGGTCAAGAAGCAGGCTCTTGACATGCAGCGTCGGTTCGAGATCGACCATATCGTTCTCTACACCGCCATCAAGAAGGTCAGGAAGGGTTGCTTGGTCTGTCAGGCCTGCAATCCCGACAACCGGAACGTCAAGGGGGAAGCCCAATGGACCCCGGTTCCTGACCAGTCCATGGAGAGCGTGGCCATGGACGTCTTCTCCATGCCCGAAGTGCACATTGGCAAGGAGACCTTTGACTGTGTGGTTCTCTGTGTGGATCGCCACAGCGGCTACGTTGTAGCCGTTTTGGCACGCAAAAAGGGGTTGCTTGCCAAGGAAGTGGCAGTCATGATGATTCGTCATTGGCTGACCGTCTTTGACATCCCCCGCACCATTTGCAGTGACCGAGGGCCCCAGTTTACTGGTGGCTGGTTCAAGGCTATGTGTTCCCTCATGGGAATAAGTCACGCCAAGAGCGTCGCCTATCTCAGCCGGTCTAACGGCCGTGCTGAAGTGGCTGGACGGCAGCTGTTCGAGAAGCTGCGCAAGATCCACATCACCAATCCACGTCGGAACTGGTTTGAGGAGATGTGGCCTGCTCTGAAGGCCCATCATGACACCCCCACTCCGGGCGGTTTGTCCCCTCACCAGATTCTGTTCGGCAGGGACCCCCTGGGTAAGGGACTTCCCTTGTCTGGTGATGGCATGGCTATGGATGCCAAGGAATTCTTCGCGCGGCAAGAGCAAACGGCGCGGGACATCCGCCAGCAGCTTGAGAAGGAGCATGCTGAGCGTCAGAAGTCCGCCCCGAGCTCGACAGCGCAGAAGTTCAGGGTGGGAGACCCGGTGTGGGTGATGAGACCCCGCCCTATGGGCACCCACCGCACCAAGACCTGGTTCACACCCGGCGAGGTGGTCCGCAGGATTGGTGACGACACCTACCGCATCAAGGTGGGTCACGGACAGTTCCGGGAGCGCCACGAGAGGCAACTCCGTGTGCGGGAACCCGACCTCCGTGGCCAACATGTGTTCCTGAGCTATGCCGCACATGAGGCTGACTCGGATGATGACTATGCTGAGCAGGACGACTATACTGTCGAGAAGATCCTGGCTCAGCGTCCGAAAGCCTCGGCACCCGGAGGTCTGGAGTTCAAGGTTCGTTGGCGAGGCTATGGGCCGTCCCACGACACCTGGGAACCCGTCTCCTCGTTCGTGCCGCGGGTCAATACTCCCTTCATGGAGCACATCCGCAAGCACAAGACCAAGATCCATGTTTCGGACTTGGCAGCACTCACCCGGGCGATTGCAGCCAGGGTTGCCTGATCAGCGCCCTGAGCTCTCCCCTGATGCATTTTGAGCGCCTGTCAGGTCGACGGATCGTCCCTTACTTGCTTGCTCTCTCCCATCTTTCGGTGACCTGCCATCAGAGTGGCCATATCCCCCCCCCTGCTGAATCCGGAGGAGGATGGCCCCTCTCTTCTTCTATTCGTCACTCCCCCCCCTGCTGAATACTTGGCAAACCAGGTAGGGCGACTGACCTTCATTTTGCTGAGCTCTTGGGGCCTTGAAGCCGCTGTCATCGGCATTGCGATTTTTGGTGTGTGGTCTGGTCGCATGGCACTTGCGGAATCCAGACCAGTCGACGTGTGTCTGCAGACTATATATGGCCTGAACTCAGGCGTTTTCCTGTCCACCCTCCTGCATATGCCTTATCCTGACCGTCGCGTGGTTTGGCGCTCTGTCCAGAGTGTGTTTACGCGCCTATTTACCCAGATTATTGCTTGTTTTTCTGCCCCCCAGGATATGTGCATTTGTATGTCAGCCCATCACCACAGTATGGACTGTTTTACCCTCCGATGGGATGCGAATCGACTACGAAGGCGCCCTGAGTCGCCGTTTACATGTTCTTACATATGGTCCACCCTGGACCACTACCTCAGTACATATTCATCTGTTTGAGTGCCCGTGATACCGTGTTGCCCTATTCGCTGTGATGTGGAGATCCTGATGGCGCCAGGCGGGAAGCCCAGTTGCCTGACTACACTCCCAGCGGTCCGCCACTGTCAGTCCCAGTGTGAGCCTACCGATTCGCAGACGCACTTGCAGTCGGATGGCGGCCTCTGGTGCTCCTGACCTCGGTCAGTCTGCCTGGGAAACTGGTGGTTTGAGGAGTCGACGCCTCCGCCCACACTGCATGAGGACTCCCTCATGTATGGCCTTCGTGGTAATAGGGCGAGGGAAAAGACGGCCTTGATGCCCGATCCCTTAAGGAGGAGCTCGTTCGGCTGTGACACTCTGGACTCGCGTCGTATGGATATGGACATGGTGCGCCCGAGGAAGGACCGGTGGGGACTCTCCCCAGTCGGCGGGCCTTGGGAAAGTTGGGGTAGCCTGACGGATCTTTGTGGTCGCTCTCGACCTGTGGGACCACCTCGGTCGTCGTGTGTCGCCTATGTTGGCCGTGTGTGCCACTGCCACTGTGGTGGTGACCGTAGCAGCCGGCACCCGGTGCGCCTGGTATGGGTTAACGGGTCCTTTGGATGCCGAACAATCGGCGCCAGGACCCGGGACTTGATACTTGATACTATACTTGCAGTTACTAACAGTTACAGCATCATACCTGTTTTACCGTGGGATCGCGATGGGCAACCTAACCCGCAGACCGGCCTGAAGTGAGGATGTGACACCCCCCCCCTTCAGGGGATGGTCCTGGGTACCCGCTGCCATGCTTGGGTGTAATCGAGCCCCCCCCCAGGGTTTGCTCTAAGGAGGGGGGTGAAGCGGTACCCAGAACCTATGGCCCATGGCCCGGAGGCCTGTGAGCCGTCACACCCGTGCGGAAGCCGTTGACACCGGCTATCCCTGTTCTCTAACCCGTGAAATCTGGAATCCGATTTCTAACCAATAAATCGATGTAGAATTACCGTGATTTTATTGTCTTGATCGATTTTCAGGCAGAAATCGGTGAAATACCCGATTTCTACCGCGATTTCTAATTGTCGTGAAATCGCCGCCTGATGTCGCCTGTTCGTGCGCCTTCGTCGCTTCTCGGTGGCGAGTTTTGTGATTGACTTTTCTCGAATACCCGTGAGGTTCTAAGAGAACTTAAGGGACGAATCTAGAGGGTATTTAATGTACTTTCATCTGGTGTGTTCACCAGAATTTTTCGCTGTTGCGTTTTCGAGAAAATCAGCGCGCAAGGCTTTCCGTCGATCGTGCGAACGCATGCTTCTCGAGGACCATGAGTTCGCACGGAACCCTACATCTCCCCCCTATGTCTTTCATCCATGCCCCTTTCACGCGGGCATATCATCTTGCTTAGGGAAGCGGGCAATGGCGGTGTTTTAGGCAGCCTATGGGTCTTGCAAACCCAAGTCGTTTGCGTGCGCAAACGCTAACTTTGTGGCCTTGTGAGCATGAACGTTAATCACCGAACACAATGCTCACAAGACCAAAAGCCCGAGGCCATTTTCGTTTTTCGAGCCAACTCAACGATGGCTCCACGCAATTCAATGCGTACCAAAACTCCATTTTCAAAAGAGGGCAAGTTTTGGTCGAAAATTAGGCCAAAATGGCCAAACCCCCGAGGTTTGTATTTGAAGCCCATGGGGAGTTGAGCCTCGAACCAAGGCAATATGTAAAGTAGAGACCACGAAGGACATCGTGGATGGCTTGGTTGATTCTTACAACCTTGTCTTCTATTTTATATTATTTCGCCTTGTGAGCACGCGTGCCACTTTGCCTCATCGCACACGCGCTCATATGCAAGCACTAATGACACGAGTGGGCGGAGACAATCTAACTATAGTGTGCATGTTTGAAAGCACCTACTATGGGCCTACTCCAAAAGTGTTTACTCATATTTTTGCTCCTCAAGGTCCCAAGGATATGTTCATGCCAATATCGCCGATATGTGCACTTTTTCCCATAAATAGTGTGCTTCAAGGATTGAGGTGTTAAAAATGCTTTCATTGTGCTTTGAACCTCAACCCTTGTTGCAAAAGGGAAGCAAAGCTTCGGTTTACATCCATGCAAAAGCCCGAGGCTCCTTTCTCTTGCGATACGGAGATACGATATTTGGAGGGACCGCCTTTGGGTGAATTTTGGCCGTTTTGCCCAAAATGGCCACAAACTCCTTCTCCCCCTGATTTCACCCCCGAGGTTGCGTGCGCCACTTGACCAAGGGTAAGGGCAATTCGGAGAGGGCACATAAGCCCACATCGAATGGGGTGTTTCCCCATGTGGCCTCTCCTCTTGATGGGAGAGTTGTGAGTCACCCAATTTGGGGTATGTTGCCATTCTGCCCCATACGTGTGTCACTTTCCCTCCAATGGGAAAAATAGCTAGAGGCGACCATGAGGGATGGCAAGTGACATATATTGGGACCTAAGTCCCATGTGTCTATCGCATCTTTGGTTGAAAGGATCCTCGCCGTGGCCATGGAGATATGGAATCATGAGTGCGGGCCGTTTTGGCCAAATTTCGCTGTTTTTGCCATTGCATGCCATATTGGAATTACCATATCTCCATGAGGCACGGGATCTAGCCAGAAGGGATGGGCGCATATTGTAACATATGACCAAGGGTTCAACGCCCTTGAGTTTCGTATTTGCTCCTCCGGCTCATCCGGAGTTATTCAACTTTTGGTGCGATCCACGATCCCCACCTTTGCACCGCATGTTGCTTTCTGCCCCGTCCGTGTGGTCATCCCCTCGGTGAACAGTAAGCAGCCGGCGTGACAGCAAGCGATAACCCAGGGCATGGGACCAAAGGGGATATCAAGTGTTGTGAATCAAGGCTTGGCGCATCAATATCGCCAAGATTTCCTGCCCTGGACGGTCGCCCGAGACGGCCGATTTTGCCATTTTCGCAATCATGACCCCGGGTGGCAAACCCGTGGTGCCCTGATGCCGGGACCTCAGAGGGAACCAGGTTTGGTGAGGGCTCCAGGGAGTTCGTATGCGAAGGGCATAGGGTCAGTTGCCTCGTCCCTACCTCTGGTGGGTCCAGACGAGGGGTCAATTGTGGAGTTTTTCAAGCTAATATCAGTTTGGGCTGAAACAGCCCATTTTCAGCTACCAACTCCTGAGGGATAATGGCAGGGCCATATCTCTGGCTCAGAGTGGAGTTGGGACCCGCCGTCAAGGGAGCATGTGGAGGCACTGTCGGTTGGCCTTGGAGTTCCTTGGTTCCCAGGAACTCGCCTGTGGCTGGGCGGGACACCCCCCCTATTGGCAGGGTTTCAGGGTCCGGACTGAGCAGGGCATGGGTTGTGTTTGAGCCCCCGCCCCCACCAGCCACTGAGAGGGTCGGACCTGGGATTGGGATACAAGTTGGGATAGAGTGTCTATTGTCCTGTGATGGCCTTACCCCAGTCCAGTCTTAACCCCATGTGTACATATCCTGATGTGTTGCTGTACATACTTTCGTTCCCTCATTTCAGAGTGGCAAGGATTCTGAAACGCTTTGTCACATGACACGAGCGTATTGATGCCCTTGTGAGCGTAGTGCTTTGCCTGCCTGCTCACCTGTGCGTGTCACCGCAGCGTCCCGTGGCCGGTTCCCCACGCAAACGCGTCAGTGGCGGCGGCGTCGGTGACGGTCGGGGGGCGCCGTGCTGGGCGCTGCTGCCTCCGGGCCTGGGAGGGCTGGGGCCGAATGTCATAGAGGACGTCCTCGGGGGGTCGGGCTCGCGCTGCCGTCGTGGCGCCGGGTTTGGACTTGGGTTTGGGCTTGGCTGCGGGTTGCGGTCGTGGCGCGTTGACGGGTTTGGGTGGCTGTTTGGCGGCGGTCTTGGGTTTCGGCTGGGCCGCGGGTGTGGGCCTCATCGGGGCGTGGGCCTTGGCGGCGGCGGGGTTGCTCGCGGTGGGGGCGGGTTTGGGCGCCCGTTTGGGAGGTGACCCCCGCGGCCTGGGGGGTGGAGTGCTGGATGAGGACGTGGTGGTGGTGGTGCATGAGGTGGTCGTGGTGGTGGAGGTTGTGGAGTCGGAGGCGGAGGGGAGGGCTGTGGGAGACGGCGGAGGGTCCTGGGCCTCGGGGGCGGGCGTATGATGCTGGGTCCTGCAAGTAGCGAGAACGAGGGTGCGGGTTCGGGCACCGGGCGTGTGCGCGCGTTTTCCCTGGTGACCCGTGCGTGCTGGTGCTTCTGTGGCGGCGTTGTCTCGGCTGCGCGGGCACGTGGGTTACCCGGGGGGTGGCCATATCTGCTCCAGGACGTGCGGGTGTGTTTGCTGGAGGTAGTCGAGGGTGCGGAAGAAGCATCGCTGGATGCCGGGCATGTCCTCATCTGTGAGGTGGGGGTAGTTTTGGGTGGGGGTGTCTGGGCCCGGCCACAGCAGCGCCATGAGGCGGGCTGCCACCATGTACGGGCAGAGCTGTAGGGTGGTGGGGCGTGGGGGGTGGGTCCCCTGCGGTTTGGGGGGGCTTCCCTCTGCTGGCGGCGCAGCGTGACCACCCACACCCACCGGTCTGTGGGGATCCCCGAGGTCCGTTGGGTCAACTTGGCGAGGCAATACATCGCCCTACCAAGGCCCTTGCTGCCGCTGCGGATGGAGAGCAGCGTATCCAGGGATTTGCGTTCCCACGTGCCCCAGATGAGGGGGTCGTCTGGGTCGTCCCCCCTGGCGTACGTGTCGAGGCCTGGGTTGTGTGGGGGGGGGGCGTAGTCGGCGGGGAGGAGGGAGTCGGTGCCGTGCACCACCCGATGGTCAGTTGGTGCGTGGTAGTGGGTGGTGGAGAGGGTGTAGTGCAGATTGTACATGAGAGTCATGTACGTGGAGGGGGTTGGCTGCCGGTCGTCGGGGGTGGGGATGTCCCCCGGGACGTGGTGCCGGAAGTTGCTCAGGGAGGCCATCCGGGCTACCCATGTTTCCCGCTCCCGCTCTTTGGTGTTGTCGGGGGTGGCGCTGGGTGGGGGGTGGGCCATGTTGGGCTCGCGGTAGCGGGTGTGGCCCTGGGTGCTGTCCCGCTCCGGCACGCGGTGTCCGACTAGGTGTCGCCCCCAGTCGATGGGGGGCACCCAGATCCGGCTCCCCGTGGGGGGCGGGCTCTCGCCGTCTGGGGTGGCGCGTGGGGGGCGGTCGTGTCGGGCGACGTGGAGGAAGACGTCGAAGAGGAAGTCTCGGACGCCTTCCCCCAGGGTGGCCGCCTGGACCAGGGTGGTCGCCCGGATGCGATGGCTGGTGCCGGAGGTGCGGAGGCACAGCACGTCCTGTTCCCCGAGTCTCCGGAGGTGCTGCCGTACCGCTGCGGGGTTGTGTAGTGCGTACGGTTTGGCCGGTGCGGCGGCTGGTGGTGCGGGGTGTGATGGGGGGGGTGGTGTGGGTTGAGGGGGGTGGTCGTCGTTGTCGCGTGTGGGGTCCGGTGATGGGGTCTCTTGTGGCGGTCGCGGGAGGGGGGATTCGCGGTGGCGTGTGTCGGCGGGGGCATCGACGTCAATTGGCTGGTGCAGGCTGCCGCGTGTTGCGTCCGTGGCCTGGTCTCGGGGGGGGTGGTGGTGTGGGGGTAGCACTGTTGGTGGTGGGGGGGGCCGGGGTGGGTGTTGTGCTGGCTGGGGGTCTGGGCGTCCCTGTGGGTCGTGTGGGTGTTGCGTGTGTGCGCCGTGCGGTCCTTGCAGTTCTTGACTGGTTGTGGTGCCGGGGTGTGGGTGGGAGGCGGCCACATGTGCGTCCGGGTGGGGCTGTGGTCCGTATGTAATGGGTGGCTGCTGGTGGATGGTGCTCGCTGGTATGGGGTGTGGGTGGGGGGGCTGCTGGTGGTGGTGGGGCGCTCCTACTAGGCCCTGGTGTTGCTGGTGTGCGTGCGCGGCTCCCCGCGGGTCCATGGGGGCGTACCATGGCTTGTGTGTCGTGGGCCCGTGTACTGGGGGCGGCGGGTGGTGCTGGACCGCGTGGTGGTGGTGTTGAGGGTGTGCTGGTTGTGTGTGGTACCCCAGCGTTGGTGGGTGTGGTGGTAGGGGCTGGTGGTGGTGGATTACGTGATGGTGTGGTGCGGTGATGTGTGCCATGTGGGGTGGGAGGTTCGTGGGGGCTGGTTGTGCTCGGGCGTGGTGGGGATGTAGCTGGTGGGGGTCGCTGTAGCACGGGGGCATTAGGGGGTAGGGGTTGGGAGGGACGGGGGCCTGGTGGTGGTGTTGGTGGTGCCATGTCCCCTGGCTCTGCGCGTATGGTGGTCCTGGCATGGTGTGGACGTGTGCGGGCGGTGGTGGCTGACTGGGCTGCAGGGTTTGGGTGCTGCGGTACGGTGGTGGTGGTGGGCGCTGGCGGGGGCGGTGCTGTTGGTGTGCCCCGGGGGGCCGGGCGCGGGATGGTGCGGTGTGGCTTGACCCGGGCCCTGGTCGGGGCGTCGCGCCCTGCTGGCGGGCGTGCTGGCGGGCCCCCTGACCTGTCTTGGTCTTCTTGGCCTGGTGGTGAAGCGTTTTCGTGACCCTCCTGCAAAGCACCGCAATTTCTGCAAGAATCGAACATTTCGTGAGTCGGTTTAAGTTGCTTAAACTGTTCTAAGGCGTTAGCCACAGGCCTTTGAATCTACATAGATGCCTGTGAAAACACGGAAAAACAATGAAATCTCACGTATAATTACAAAATGGGGCACAACAGCATAAATTTATTATAAGAAACTGCTATTTTAAACTAAAAAACAATAATTTTAGCTATTGCTCTGTAGCCTTCGTAATCCCATTTTACGTCATAAATTGCGCTGTTCAGCGCACGTGCGAGCCACAGCGGGTAGCGGTAGGGAGACCCTGCCGCTACCGCTTCACTCCCCTTCTTAAAGGTTTGCTTATCCTCCAAGAGGAAAAACAAACCCCAGAGGTAGCCTTTTCCTAGGTGTCCGGTGGGGAGCACCAATACTACCCTCAGGCAAAAACCTGCTTTGCCACTCTAGGAAAATAAAAAGAAAAAGGCCTTGGGTGGCCTGCCCCGTTTGTTTCGAAAACCTGAAAAAGTTTTCAGTTTCCCGAAAACCTCCATGCTCTCAAAAACCAAACAACAGGACAGGCATGCACACAGCACTACAACTCAGCATCAAATCAACGTTGCTGTGTCAGTTCGTGCCTTACCCAGGCACCGTGTACTGTACTGTACAAGTGCGGGTGCGTGTGCCAGGGGCTGATCCGCCCCATATATACATGGGTTTTAAGACCCACATATATACCCGGTTGGTGGAGCCTGACAAGACTGGGCTCTCACCACGGCAAGTCTGACAAGACTGGACCTGCCCACAGGTGTTCCAACAAACGGAAATTTAAATTATTACCGTCTCCAACGACGGCTGCCACTGCCGGGCGTCTGCGTCCCACTGTCTTGGTTGGTCGCTTCGCTGGTCATGGCGGTCTTTTTCGGCGTCTGGAAGGCGACTTCCACCTTCTTCTTCGCTTCGCCCGTAGCAGACTTTGTCTTGGACGTCTTCTCCAGGCAACGGACTGGCTCTTGCAGACTCTCCTGCTCCGACTTCAGGGTCCGGATCTCCGCTGCTGCACTCCTCGCCCACGCTGCGAGCTCCACGGCCCAGGCCTTCAACTCCACCGTCTCGGTTGGTAGGATGGCGATCTCCGAACTTAACCGGCTGGGACTGGGGTTGCGTGGATTTCCGGCGAACGCTCCTCCACGTTGGGGTACTGGTCGGTACTCCGGCGCTTTCTGGGGCGCTGTCTGGCGCTCCCTTGACGCTTGACCACAGTCTGCATGACCACGGCTTGGACCTTGTCTTCGGTGGTGCGCTGATTGGCGCTCCGGCGTTCTCCAGGACGCTGGTTGGCGATCCCACGCTGCTTGACGATCGTCCGGCTTGCGGAAGAGCTCTCTTTCGACGGCTGGTTGGCCTTCACGGTGTGCCGGATCGCGGCTGGTACTGCCGCTCTTGGGACGGCCGACGCTGCTGCCGTGCTGGTTCCCACGGCCATAGGGTTGACGGCTGGAAGGGCCATACCTCGGTTGCTCGAACGCGGGACTGCGGCTCGAACTTGGCCTTGGACTGGGACTCCAGTCTGACGCGTCGCTCAGGCTGTCCAGGTTGTAGCCGCCATGTTGCGGTCCCCACGTCCTGACGCCGCTGCTGTCGCTGCTGCTCATCCGGGACGCTGCGGAGGCACTTGCTGCCTCTCTGCGGGCCGCGTGCTGCGGCTGACGGCCACGTTGCGGTGATGACTGGCGCTGCGCCCAGCGCCTTCTCGTTCCAGCGCGTGTTAGCGCCGCTCCTTGGCGCTGCGATGCGCTGCGGCCGGCGGCTGTCCCTGTTCAGGGTTGTTAGAACAGTTTTGAAGCGTTTTCGTGACCCTCCTGCAAAGCACCGCAATTTCTGCAAGAATCGAACATTTCGTGAGTCGGTTTAAGTTGCTTAAACTGTTCTAAGGCGTTAGCCACAGGCCTTCGAATCTACATAGATGCCTGTGAAAACACGGAAAAACAGTGAAATCTCACGTATAATTACAAAATGGGGCACAACAGCATAAATTTATTATAAAAAACTGCTATTTTAACATAAAAAAAAATAATTTTAGCTATTGCTCTGTAGCCTTCGTAATCCCATTTTACGTCATAAATTGCGCTGTTCAGCGCACGTGCGAGCCACAGCGGGTAGCGGTAGGGAGACCCTGCCGCTACCGCTTCAGTGGGTGTCTGGGGCGGGTGAACCCCCCTGTCCCCGTGGGGGCGACGGGGAGCGGGCGTACCAGCGGTGTGCCTCTCGGAGGCTCGTCTCGAGGCCTCTGACGTAGGTGCGCTGGTCCGTGAGGCCCATCCGTGTGGCGGTGGCCTCGTCGGGGGCGGCCAGGTGGGCGTCCCGAAAGGACGCCCAGCCCTCCGGGGGCTTCAGTTGTGCGGGGTGGGAGTGGTGTGCCGGGTAGAGGAGTGCGCTGAGTGGGTAAGGTGTTCCTTTCCGTCGGCCGAGGGCGGTGTTGAACCGGCGGCAAGTGATTCGGAGGTAGGCTGCTATCTCCTCTGGTGCTGTGTCCGCCCACGCTTCTGGCGTCGGGGCTGCTGCTTGGGGGGCCGGGAGTTGTGGGTCTGGGAGGTGTAGGTCACGGTGGTGGAGGTATAGGGCGAGGAGGATGTGGCGGGCCGCCACGTTCAAGCCGCCTCCGCTGTGGCGTAAGGGTGGGCTGTGGGGGGGCAGGGGTGTGCTGCCCGTGGCCACGGCTATGGTCCATGCGTGGTCCGCCGCGTTCGCCACGTAGTACCCTCCCGGGTGGTCCCGGAGGGTGTCGGTGAGTGGCCCGAAGAAGCTGGGGTGGCTGGCGGGGGGGGGTGCGGCTGGGGCTGCTGGCCGCTCGCGGTGGTGGGGGTTGAGGTCCCCGCAGTGGGGGCAGTGGGTGAGGCGGTGCGCGGCTCCCAGGCAGACCCAGTGGTCTGGGTTGCAGGGCAGGGCCTTCTGTGGTAGCAGCTAGTGTACGCAGAGGGGACATGCGGTGGCTGGCGGAACGCACAGACCGCGTGGAATGGCTTACCAGCGAGCGAGGGTAAGGGACACCTGGACGGGACAGCCCGCCACACGCAGCGCGGGACACGCGGGGCGGGAAAGGGGAAACGGGAGAGACACAACACCAGGTACCGGCCCGAGCCCCCCGAACCGGCCGCGAGCGCCGCGCATACACGGACGGGGCACCACATCCGCCAAGGCAGTAGTGGCGCACTGCGCCACGCCCCAACCCCTAAGCAAGGCAGCCTCCGCGCCAGCCCAAGGGGGTCCCACTGGCGACAAGCCAGTAGCACGGGCCCGGCGGCGCCGGCGCCCCGGGCGACCACGCATTAGGGGGGCGACGCGGTGGGTAAGCGCCCGCAGCCACGGCTGCAAATTGATGCACTGACCGGGGAGTGGCGAAACGGGGAAGCCGGGCAGGGACGGGGCTCCGAGCCCTGTGAACCAGGAGGTGCGTCTTGGAGGGCCCCCCACTAGGACCCGGTGGGCAGGATATCACCTGGCCCGACCAGGTGGCCCCCCGGGGCCGAAAGGCGTCTAGTACCCGCAAAATCAAACCTCAAACCTCAAACCTCAAACCCAGCCCATACCAACCCACTATGTTATTTTATGTTGTCATATGCTGTGTTATGTGTAACCATGTCAAAGACACATGTAGAGTGTGTGTTGTTTCGACATATGTATCTGTCTTCATGTGATTGATTCAAAAAACCAGGAGCTGCAAGAACTCTGGCAGAATATTTTCTCACTACTTCTGTTTGTTCTGCAAAGTTGAGACCTGCTGACCGTGGGCATCGCTATCCTGTCATCCATGATCCATTCCACACTGAGTGTATGCATTCCATAAAATTTCATGTGGTGGTCATCTGTAAAAATTTTTACCACGGAACATCGCTTTGCTGCAAGAAATCTACTTGGAGTTGGGGGCACTACTGAATCACTGAATCAAGGCACTGATTGTTTTTCACGCCAAATTGTCCCATTGTTCCATGTTTTAAAGTGCATTTTTTCCGTGCTGAGCTGCGTTACAAACCCCCCCAAACTTCATTCCACGACAAATTATGCTTATCACGTATCACGTCTTCTGGAACAAGTCTCGCGTCTTGTGGAACAGTATGTTCCACACTTAATAGTCTTACTGTTCCGCAAGATGTATTTCGTCTACATCCCTAATACAAGAGCTCCCTTAGGAGATCAAGAACCAAAAAGCCTTTTCTTGAAATTGCCTACAACCCCTGGAGATATTGTTATACTCTTTACGTGCTCCAGATTTTTGGTTTCTCCGATGGTATGCAATGGGAGGCATGGTAAGTCTTCAAGTCTTCAAGTCTTCAAGTTTTCTATGTTGATTGTTGCTTTTGGGCCGCGCCTCCTGCTCTACTCACCAAAATATGTTTCAGAAATGAAGCAAGAACTCGACTTGAAGGTGGAGGCAGCGAAGAGTAAGAAAAAGTCACTGCGATGTCTTTCTTGGAGGGCTTGATCCAGGCCAAGCCCCCCTTTAACCCTTTTGTTGATGCTAACACTTCCTTAGGTATTTTTTATCTCTCTTCTGATGCTGAAGGTACACTTTCTCAAAGTAACTAGGGCTATAACCCTAGCCCCGCATGAAGTTCACCCCTACCACTCAAGTGAGCGGAGGTATCTTCCTTCATAGAGGTTACACCGAAATGAAATAGGCATTTCATGCCTAAGGCCTTGGAGGTTAAGCCTAGTGGTCCCCCACCCCAAGACCCCTATACTCAACTGTTTCTACCACTTATTGTGTTTCTACGTTTTAACTGTTTCTGAATTCAGTTGCTTGGCCAAGTCATATTCTGTGTCTGGCCTAACTCCTTTGCCCCATATTCCTAACCAGCACCATTTCATCTAAAAAAGTGCACATGAAGTGCTTGATGCTAACTTGGAGGCTAGAGTCAGGCCAGTCGTTTGTTTTATTCATTTGTGATTGAATCTTTGTATTTAAGCCTGCTTTGTCTATCTGCAGCCCTTCTGTGTTACACAGGATTTCAAAACTATTCATTGATTCGATCCATATCCTGTTCTTGCTCTACTTGCTGCTTTGGTTTGGGTTTTCAACATCAAAACCTGCAGGATTTCATCAAAATCATTAGGGCACTAATCAAGGACATCTTTCTGGTAGCAGAGGCAACCCTTGAGAACCTTTCGAACCGACTCTGAGAAGTACACAAGCCAAAACCAGAAACAAAATGTCCACACCATCAGTACAGATGTGTGCCAGGACCAGGCCAATTCGGAGTGTACAAGTTCAACTTGGCAACAGTGGGCCCACCTCAATGAGTGAGCCCAAGCTCAGAGCCGCATCTGGGTCTCAAGAAGATCCAGTACACAGAAGGGCGGAACAAGAAGCGCCCAGATTAACGACAGAGGCCTTTGCGGGCCGTGGTGACAGCCTTCAGCATCTCCGCCGAAGAATCGCTGCGTCAATCTCCAGATCTGTATGCCCTGCTTCTTCTTCAACGGCTACCCCAGCTGGAGGACCTGAAGAAGAAGGCGAATTCAGAAGGAGAATGAACGAATATATGCTCCACGACGAATGCTGCAAGTCCGTCACGGGCGAGGATGGAGAGGAACCACTGGACGCCTTGGGATCCCCACCGTGCACGGACATGGGTTCCTACCCTTACTCCGGCCCACCTACGGAATTGGCCCACACAGTGTCTCTACCCAGGCGACCTAGAGGGCCAGTATGGCGTCCGGAGCTACCAATCACTAGCAGGAGCCCTGAAGTGTGCCCCGCATATGTGAAAGCTCCCCATCTACCAGAGCCAACTCACGGGGCCTTGGACCGTACGGCCGAACTACTGGTCAAATTACTGTCTTGGTCCGAAGACCCTGATGTGGAGAAAGTTTTATAGTGTTTTCAGCACTGTGTTTTTGATGTACTTGTCCTGCTGCCTGCTGCTGGTGATTAGATCCTGCTGCTTGTTTTTGATATTGAAAATGGGTTGGTGATATAAAACCAAACAAGTGCAACCCAAACCAGAGTAGTATGCAAGTAGAAGATAAACAGGATCAAAGCATGAAAGGCTGCAGTCACAAAGAGTTGGATAAAGAAAGATATCAACAATAGACCACAGCAATAGACATTCAATGCAACTCAGGATGAAATATTTTACATAATTGAGAAAACCTGATTGGAAAACTGCCCCAAGGGCTCCCACTCTCCATAGTGCCATCTTGAGATGTGCAATCTTTGTTTTTGGGTCCCATTGGTGCTGAGGTGGCATGGCTTATGGCGCTGAGGTCACTGTCATGTCACATGGGGACTTCCTACTTAGCTAGGCTGACTGGGTATTGAACCCAGGACCTCTCAAAAAGAGGTACCCCAGCCCCTAGGGTGCATACCACTAGGATAGCTAAGAATTCATGAGAAAACATAGATAAATTTATAGGCTCTGCCTCAGTATATCAGTGCCTCAGTCAACTCAGGATAAGATGTTTAAATGCACATTGCTTGGGGATTAAGGGGTCCACACAACATCCTGATTTAGTGTTTGGTTCTATAGGTCAAAATGTGTTGTCACCCATTTTGGTTAGGCCAATACTAAGATAAAAATGCAAGAGTGCTTAGAGCACCTCTAGTACAACTAAAGTATACCCTAAAGCATTGGAAAAGCACTTCTTCTTACTCCCCCCTGTGCTGTGGTGGCCACCACTGTCGCATTTTCAGGAAAAAGGGATTTTTTTCTTGGCCTTTCCTTGGTTTCCACACCTACTTTAAAACACCTATAGCTTCCCTAACACTGGAAAAGAGCGCTTTACCATGGCCAGCGCCTTTTGCTGCATTGTTTGTAACAATTACCTTCAGAAACCTCAGCGCTCTTGGCGCTGCAGGGGTTCCTGTGGATTGGTGGGGTTAGAATAGGGCATGCAAAGACCATATGCATATGCATCCCTCCCTCCAAGCTGCAGCGTGACACGACCCAACGCCAGACTCTCATAGAACGATTGATCCAAGTCCCCTGGAACCTGATGGAGACACCTGTCCTGATACTGGGGCGAGGGGGCGACGATTAAATTCAAATTGCCCCTTGGTGGGGTCTTGAGTTCTGGTTCAGTCTCCTGCTGCTGCTTTTCGGCCCGAACAGCGGCCTACTCAGCGGGGCTTTGCGAGGATATCTGTACAACAGAGGAATGGAAGGATGAGGGACGAATCCACGCATACGCGAAGCGACAACACCTAAATCCGTCAAATGACTGCCTAGAATTTTTCTGAAAGCACATACCTGACCAGAATCCAATTGTGCATCAGATGTACATTTTCATAAAATCTGCGGTCATCTCCTGATTTTTTAAATCAGGAAATTCCCACGCAGAAAAAGACGGCGCACCGGAGCGGGTCCTAACGAAGCGCCGGAAGACAAAGAATTAATAAGATTATAAACGTATGTCACGTATAATGAAGAAAATGACGAGACACACATAAATAAATAAACATCAAGATTCCACCCACACTGACAGAAAGAATCAAAAATCCAAGAATTCAAAAATCAACGAAAAGACTTCAATGAATCAGGTATAAACGACAGGTGTGCTCGTGTCGTATGCAGCATGCACATAGCTCGTCTCGTGTCTCCGTGTCCGAGCCGTGTAGCACCGCTTACGCGCGATAGAGGGATGGATTAGAAGATTGCAGATGATTAGAGGAAAGTTCAGGGTGATTAGACATACACACATATGCATAGCGTCGTGTTTCGTCTCCTCCACACTTGCTTTCGCTTTCTAGCGGTGAGTAAGGTAGGTAAGCCCAGGTGGCGCCGTCCCCTGGTGGAGTTCGTGATTGTGTGGTAGATTGGTAGGAAAAAGAAGATTTGAAACAGGTAATTGCAAAACTCGTGCATGAAGGTGCATGCATATGACGCATCAAAGGGTAGACCACCCGTGGTGCGCACGGTAAAACCCTTGTTTAGGTTACCCAGGGGCTCCACCCCACGGTGTATAAGAGAACGGGTGGAGTTCCCTTAGCTTGCTTGCTTGTACTTGGGTTTGGGAACAGTGTATTGTAGGGCTACCTGAGAAGCCTATAATATGTGGAGGTAGTCTTGGTTCCTCAGTCTCAAACCCAAGTCATTTGCCTCTGTTTTACAGGTGGGAAGGTCAGGGCGATTGGTGCAGCAGCGATTGTTTTTTGCTGCCCTGCTAAGCAAGAGCGCTGATCACACCAAACAAACAACTCCGCCTCTGCCTGTGGCAGAGCAGGGAGTCCAACTCCATCGACACATGCGCCGTGCACGCCAAAAGAGCACTCCTTCCCTCCAAGCCCTAGCAGGGAAACACGTTGTGCCGTCCCTGTGAGGCCACAGACGCTTAGTAGCTCTGTGTTCTCTTGCCATTTCACAGGTGAGCCATTAGGGCTCGTGACCTCTTCTCCAACACCACCCAGTGGAGCGTGCGTGTAGGAGTGGTAGTCCTGAGTGGGGGCTTGAGCCAGTTGTGCAAGTGCTCGCCCACCAAGGATGGTGCCACTGTAGAGTCTGTAGGACCTGTAGTGCGTGTGTCACTGCCCCACCCGTTTCCTGCAATTTTAGCGGGGTTGGTGGGCAGTGGCAGTGGTTAGGCTAGGTTTTGGCCTTCATAGCAAACAGGCGTTTTCATGCCTTCATAGCTTTTGGCCACCCCTCCCCTGTAGTAGGCAGGTAATTAGGGAAAACAATACCTGGACTCGTAGACTGGGTATTCCCCCAAGGTTTTGCGCCAGCACAGAAACTGGGCGCTTAGGGGCGGAGAGATCCGGGGCGTCCCCAGTGGCACCGGTAAGACATCCGCTGGGTTTAGCAAGCTTGCAAACTTGGGTATAATTAGGACACCATTTCTGCGGCTTGCTCTTAGGACCTTAGGGAGAGCACACTCACACATACGCTTAGGCTGGTAAGGGTAAGGTTCAGTCCCTGGCTTTAGTCTTGGAGGCAAGCGTCTCAGCGAGCCTCAGCAACTCACCAAGGTTGTTCTGGGACAAGTAGTCTACCAGAACTGACTTTAGGCGTACCTCAGGTAGAACAAACGCTGAGAAGGCCTCCCAGGTGGCCTCTTTGACTCCAAACCCTTCCCAGAGGGTGAGGAAGCGCCAATTCTGGCGATAGCGGTGGCGTAGTACAGACTTCACCGAGTAGAAGCCTTCCTTAGCCATCTCCTCGGCATTCATGTCCGGGAGGTCCCCTCCAACTTCCATAGGGCTGGCAGCCCCCTGTAGGTCTAGAGCGGCGATCTCCTCGTCGTTCAGCTCCCACTCCTCCCCACATAGGTCTTCAGGATCATAGTAGCGCTTCAGGTGCTGAGCAGCGCACACCAGGGTCCCCCCTAGTCGGGGAGAGCACCGCACTGTGATACGGTGTCCTTCCACAGATAGAACCTTGTAGGGCCCGAAGTAGGGGTCATCGCTGGTAGAGCGTGGCCAGGCGGGTAGTCGGCTGTGGTGCACCAGCACCCAGTCCCCCTCTTGCTAGGAAGCAGGCACCCTGTGCTTGTTCTTCTTGTTCCACTGACGCTCCCTCACTCTCTGGAGCATAGCCTTGGCCTTGTCCACCTTTGCTTGGTGCTCCTGGACCCGGTTACTCACAGAAGAATGGGTATCCTCTTGATAGGGAGCATGTAGGAACCACGCACGTCGTCCTAGGAATAGCTCATGGGGGGAGTAGCCTGTCGCCGAACTCTCTTGGGAGTTCATCATCAAGGATATGACAAGGAGTGGTCTCACCCAGTCTCTGGTGCGTTCAGTTTTGCACCATATCCTTACATTCTCCTTGAGGACACGAATCTGTCGCTCACATAGGGGGTTGCTCGTGTGAGAGTAGGGGATGCCCGTAGACACCTGGACATTGAGGGATCTTAGGACCCTCTTGTACCAGCCGGTATCTGAGCGTACTCGTACGTCCTCATCGGAGTTGATCTCCTTGGGAGCCCCATAGACACAAAACCACTCTTCCAGGAGTATCTTGATAGTCTCCTCTCCGGTAATGTGCTTGGTACATGGGAACACCCTGGTAAACCTCGTGAACCCACAGGTCACCACGAGGGCAAAATCATAGCCCCCAAACCTCGGCATCTCCGTGTAGTCCACTTAGAGAACACTGTTAGCACAGTGGGGAATGGGCAGGGTCCAGTAGAGACCCCTGTCCCTGATATCCCCAGGTTTGCAGGACCTACACGGGCACTTATCCACGATAGGCTGGAGGGTCTTCCGCAGTTGGTCATCAGATCACGTAGTGTGGAACCAGTGCTTGAATAGCCTCAGGGTACGGTCAGCACCAACATGACCGCTGGACTCATGAGTCCACTTCAGTAGTGCTGGGACTCTGTCACTGGGTACCACGATGCGGTCCTCGTGCCAGAGGTAGCTCTTGTCCCTCTTGGACTGCTCTTGGTTGACCAGGAGGCGTTCAAGGCGCTTCTCCAGGCGCTTAAAGATATCCCCAAACTCCTTCAGGTATTCCGCTTGTTCGAGTCCATCTAGGGGTCGTATCATAGTCATGTTGAGGTCCAGGTGTACGTCCATACGGCTGAACGCCTCCTTAGCCAGCGCTTCAGACCGGGCACCAATCAGGGCGTCGAAGTTGTTGCGGCTAATGTAGTCTGCACACTCGTTCTTCACTCCCTGGATATGGTGTACCGTCAGCCGTGGCTGGCTGAGGTAGGTCCACCAGCGCCGTAGCTTGGCCTTCTCAGGAGGGGGACCCTTCTGGAAAGTGAGGACCGGCTCTTCGTCGCACAGCCAGACCACAGGGTTACTCCCCAACAGTCGTGCCTGAGAGGATAGCACCAGCATACCCGCGAGCAATTCCTGCTCATAGGTGGAGTAGTTCCCCCTGGCCTGGTTCCATTTCCAGTTCCAGTGGCCTAGAGGTACTAGGACCCACTTGTCGTCAGGGTAGCTGTGCTTGAGAGTTCCATCTCGGTTAAGACCTTCAGTCCCCCATTTGGAGAAAGCCGAGTCGAACTCCTCCTTCTCTAGTGCTTGCCATTGGAACAACGTTCCACCACCGCCCACATTGCTAGCGTCGGTCACCAGGATAATCTCACCCTGTGCTCTAGGCACGCCCAAGCACTTAGCGTTGGCCACCTTGTATTTGAGCTCGTCAAACGCTTGTTGCTCTTGTGGGCCCCAGCGCCAAGTAGTACTCTTCTTGATCCGGTCCGTTAGAATGGCGCTGGTGTAGGTGAAGTTCTTGATATGGCGGCGGTAGAAGTTGCACGCCCCAATGAAACTGCGTACATCATGAAGTCCTTTCTTGGGGTCTTCATGTCGTACCTTAGCATCCATCAGGGGTTTGGCCTTAGAGGCCGCTGGGGTCCACCACCCATAGAGAACGTCAAACCCCAGGTACTGCATGGTCTTTTGCATGAACTCCCACTTCTCCAGCTTGAGTCCTGTGTGGTTCTCCTGGCAGACCGCAAAGAACTCACCCAAGAGGATTAGGTGATCCTCCTGGGTATTGGTCCCGAGGCATACATCCTCGATGTGCGCTTCCATCTGGGCCCCACGGGATATGAGTTCTTCAACCATGGGTCTTCGTCGTAGGATGGACAAGATCTTGTTCATCAGCTCTTGAAATAGAGCGGGTGCGTTGGCCACGCCAAAGGGCATGACCTTCCACTTGAACACCCTCCCCTGAGGGGTGATGAAGGCGAGTAGCTCCTGGGCGTTGGGCGTCAGGTCCACCTGCCCAAAAACACTTCTCTTGTCCATCTTGTTCTTGTAGCAACAGGAGGCTATCTTCTCAAGGGTAGACTCCATGTTAGGAATGGAACCTGAGTGGTTCATCGTTTTCGTGTTCAGCTCTCCGTAGTCCACTACCAGCCGTTTGGCTGTAGACCCAGGCTTAGCCACCAGGAAACAGGGGCTGCAGTGTTGGGGGTAGTCCCCGTCCTTGTACTCCAGGACTAGGCCAGCGTCCATACACTCTTGTATCTGTCGCTCAATCTCATCGGCCTGCTCTTTAGGAGCTGGGTAGGGTCTCCATTGGATCTTATGGCCCGGGAACTCGGGTTTCAGCTTGAGGTCCATCTGTACCAGCTTGTCACATGAGGCTGGGGGTGGTAGTTCACCGATCACCTCCAGATAGGTCCTTATAAGCTTCTGCACCCGCGGGTCCAATAGCTTGATCTTGTCCTCCATATAATCGTCAGAGTGTAGGTTGCTTGCCACCTGAGTAATAGATGCCGGGAGGTGATCCTCCACCGACTCTTCGCCCTTGGTAGTATCCTTCAACCCGTGGTAGGCATATAGTAGGTCTCGTTCAACCATCTCCGGTGGACGATGTCAACATAGGCACGCTCGAGGGGGTTCACATACACATTCCTCCGAGAGGTCATCCTCCTCTGGGGTTCTCACATGGGCGCCCCACACGCTCTTCATGAGCTTGAGATCCACCTCTCTTTGCGAGGTGGTGATATTTTGTTCGAGGTCCTCCTTCAGTTGGGAGATATCTCCCTTACACCCTTGCTTCAGTGGCCAGGAGCTGCGGGTAGAATTAGTGTAGCATAGCTTTTTCGCCACCAACCTCCTCTCGGAGTCCACTTACTCCCTTGGCCTGGATCGGGAGTCCAGCTCCTCGTCCAAGGGGTCTTCCACCCTAATGGAGAGTAGGGGTTTCAGTGGGGCGACGTACTCGGCGTTCTCCACTTCCTCCCGGCATGTCTGCCTGAAGAAGGCGTCATGCTCGGTTTCGTCATCAGAGTAAATAGAGCTGGGGAGCTCGGATAGTCCACACTCAGAGACTTCATCAGGACTAGGTACATGGCAGGGAGAGTTGGGGGCATTGGTGTTAGTCACGACGTATTCATCTCCCCCAGGGATAGTCTCAATACCATCTTGAGGTCGTAGTCGATCCTTGAAGTCACCCAGGGTGAGTCCATCGCTCTCTCGTTGTATAGCCTGGACCAGAGTCGAGTCCAGGTCCTCCCAGGGGATAGAGGTAAGACCCCCGTCCACCACGCTGAGTATACTTCCCCATTCGGGTTTCCCGATGGGCGTCTTGCATCCAAGAGGCACGCAGATAGCCTCATCAGGTAGCCGGACAGAGCTGATAGTCAGCCTGTCCAGGAGGGTTCGCCAGTACTCGTTGCCCCCGTGGGCTCCCCAATCGGGGGAACACAGGACTATACGGGAATGTTCCAGGGCCACCTTGGTCAAGACCTTCCCCAGTTCACTGAAGCTCGGGTTCCCGTAGGCCATCCCGAAGGAGGGCCAGTAAAATTTGTAGCAGCAGTTTTTCCTCCTGCTGCAGTAGAGGTCCAAGACATGTTGCTTGTCGCTGGCGAACAACTCCACGCTCAGGTCTTCTCTGGAATAACCCAACTCCTGCAGACCTTGGTCTAAGACTTCCCCCTATAGTTGATATTCATCAGTTTTGCAGGCCGCCATCATGTTCAAGGGCTCCTCCTTCGAAACCCTCAGGTAGCTCAAGGTGTACTCCGACTGCTCCAGCGGCACGGACTCGCTGCCATTGCCGTGGTCCACGTAGAGGAGGTAGGGCGCTTGCAGCGTCAGGGATTGTATCTGGGAGTGTTGCACGAAGAAGTCAGTCCCCAACACAAAGTCGAAGGCCTCAGTGTCCATTACATAGAACCGATGGGCGATAGTTCGGGAGCCCATTGCTACCTCCACTTCACAGTCCCCGCAGCTGTGCACGACGTGTCCATCCCCCATTCGTATAGCCGCGGTGGGCATGGTGTTCGTCAGGCTCCCACAAGGTAAACTTTTCTTGGCCACTATAGATATGGTGGCTCCAGTATCTAGTACCCCCAGGTATTCACGTCCCCCTAGTCGGATACATACCCAGAACACCAGGTCCAGGGCCCCACCGGAGCGTCCCCGTCAGAACTCCGCGGGACAGGTTACCTCGAACCCCTTGTTCCGAAATTTGCGGGCCATCCTCATGAAACGGCTTCTCTTCTTGGCAGTGCCGTCGTCACCACTTTCATGCTCACGCTTGGCCCCTTTTTTCCGCTGGGGCCTGCATCTGCGAGCGTGTGGTAGGTGTAAAACGCAAGCACCCAAAACGCTGCCTTGCATGTTTATTACAAAACCCAGTTTTGTATTTCGAGTGCTCGATTTCGGGTCGCATTGTTAAATCTTTCAAGTAAAACTCCTTCAACCCGTCCTCAACGTGCAAGAACTCCAAAAACAACGAATCTGAACTTAATTCTCAGCAGATATTGTAAACAATGCTGAGATCTTACCGATCCCTTTGCACACTAAAACACTGCACAATAAATGACAACCAGAATTTATGCATGCCACCACATACTAAATTCCTACAACATCAGATCTTTTTATAATAAAAACAAAGCTTTTCAAAAGCTGCTTCTATGCACAAATCTGTGCGCGCGCGTGTTCTGCAGTGCCCAAAAGAGCGGCATCTGCGACGCACCACAGCACATAACTTTTATGGATCTATGTCATGCACAACAAACAAAATTTAGACATAATTGCTGTAGTCCTGATCCTGCCAAATGCAGAGGTCCACAGAAGAAATCAACCTTGTCCTGTCCTGTCTTGAGCTGCCCTTTACACTCCCCCCCCAAGCCCACACATACCCTGATGTGTGGCTGAGACCTTAAAACGAAAGGGTGCGAAAGGTTTTACCATAGGGGTGGGAAAAGCTCAGACGGAGCTGGGCGGGTGTAAAACGCAACCACCCAAAAGGCTGTCTTGCATGTTTACACTCCCCCTCCAGGCTCAGCACTCCCCAAATGAGTTGCTGACCTGAGAAAAAAAATAGCAAAACATGCAGGCTTTAACCTACAACAATATACAGATATTATTGTCTGTGATCTGGCTATTTCTACCCATTCCAGGTAAAAACAGCTACTATCTATGTGCAGATCATGCTAGTGGAATACCACTGGTACCATAGATAGTTTTACCCTCCTGAAAGGGATTTCTGTCACAAAACAGTGCCCTAGAGGAGTCGTGAGGTGGTGTTTCGACCTATACCCAGTCAAACTCCTCAAAGTGTGTAAAAGCCTGATAAGTGCTCATGGCACACAGCCTGAAGTGCTCATCGCACAGGAATAACATAGTATAAAAATACTGAAACAACACCCCTGCTTTTCCCCAACAAAAGCAGAAAAACAAAAAGAAAAACCACTCTGCTTTTTCTCCAAGACAGAAGCAGTTGGGAAACAAAAAAGACACACTGCTCACAAGCAGGCAGGTGCTCAGCAAAACAAAAATGAAAAAACTGAGTAAACAGTAGTTCACTCAAAGTCCCAAGCAGGGTGTACCCCCCCACTGCTGATTAGAGATACAAAATAATATCTACAACGAAAAAGAAAGCAAAGGCACATGTCAGTGCCAGCAAACAAGGCGCTCGGCGCCCAAGAAGAGGCCAAAAAAGACCTCGTTGACATACTGAAAATGTACATGCCAGGGAATCTAAATCAGATTCCTGCATATATGCAGCCAAACAGGCTTCACACTGTGCAAGGCACAGTGGTTGGCAAAACAAAGCGCTCGCAGGGCGCGAATGAGCACATACAGCGCCTACACTTGTAGCAGCGCTCACGACAGTTAACACAGAGCGCTCTGAGCACTCTAACAGCACAGAAAACAAAGCGCTCGTCCAGCGCTGTACACTTGACAACCAGAAACAAAAGCACAAGGCTTATACCAAGAACGGGTTTGTTGCGTCCTCCTTGTCTTTGTTCCTTACAACCTGACCCCAGGAATCACGCGTTGGGCACATCAGTGTCGTCCTTCTAAAATCGTGCCCTCTTCGAAGCTTGTATGACGCTTTCATGGCCTCCAATAGCTCCCAGAAACTTGATGCTGCTTGCCAACGTCGTACAGCTTGGCCACTCCGTTTCCCTCCCTTCTGAGATTGCGTTGGCACATACCCTTCCTAACCTGGTTGTTGCACGCTTTCTGGAACTCGTTTCAACTCTTCCCTTTGACCTCGTTTCAGCCAACTCCACTGCACTGGTCTAGGCAAATCCTCAGTCTGGGAGTGCTTCGGCAAGTTCCACTGGACCTTTTTCGGCCAGTCTTCACTCTGAATGTGCTTCGGCCCGTTCCACTGGGCTTGTTTTGGCAAAATCTCACTCTGCGCGTGCTTCGGCAAGTTCCACTGGGCCTTTTTCGGCGAGTCCTCACTGTGCGCTTGCTTCGGCAAGTTCCATTGCGCTTGTCTTGGCGAATCCTCACTCTGCGCGTGCTTCGGCAACCTTGATCTTCTTGGTCTGAACAGCGCGAACGGATTTGTGCCACAATCTGCACATTGTCGAAGTGCAGTCGACATGTCCTTCAGCTCACGCAGTGACTTTTCCAAACCCTCGTACAAACCTGACGTACGCTGTTCGTAGCACCTGTGCTCCATTTCGCCGTGTACCTTTGGTTCCTTCGCTTGAATTCTCTCTTGGTCTTTTCGCTTCGGTGACTCCAACTAAAGGTCTTTACCACACTGAAAAATTCGGCAATAGAGTTGTTGAAATTCATACCCGAAATTTGCGAAACTCTTGGCCCGATGGAGGTCGGTGCTGTAGCTGAGTGAGTGCCGTTCATTGGACTCCAACTGCTCCAACTCTTTCATTTTCTTGGAGAACTCTGTTCGTTGTTCCTGCCCTGGCGGTGAAGGTGCAGGCCTCTTTGGCGGCGGCAACTGTACCGTAGCGGCGGAGCTACCATGGCTTACCTGGTGAGAGAAGGGAGTTGTAGACGTCGGACTAGAACTTTGGCCGGCGGCGGTGGTTGGCGCCACTCTCATGCCTGAAATGGCGGCGTTTTCCGTGGCGTAGGGGTTTTTGACCTGTAGCGGAGTCTTGCGGGCGTTAAGATCTTTCATTACAAAACCCAGTTTTGTATTTCGCGTGCTTGATTTCGGGTCGTATTGTTAAATCCTTCAAGTAAAACTCCTTCAACCCGTCCTCAACGTGCAAGAACTCCAAAAACAACGAATCTGAACTTATATCTCAGCAGACATTGTAAATAATGCTGAGATCTTACCGATCCCTTTGCACACTAAAACAATGCACAATAAATGACAACCAGAACTTATGCATGCCACCACATACTAAATTCCTACAACATCAGATCTTCTTATAATAAAAACAAAGCTTTTCAAAAGCTGCTTCTATGCACAAATCTGTGCGCGCGCGTGTTCTGCAGTGCCCAAAAGAGCGGCATCTGCGACGCACCACAGCACATAACTTATATGGGGCTATGTCATGCACAACAAACAAAATTTAGACATAATTGCTGTAATCCTGACCCTGCCAAATGCAGAGGTCCACAGAAGAAATCAACCCTGTCCTGTCCTGTCCTGAGCTCCCCTTTACAGTAGGACCAGACTGCCCTCCAGAAGGCTCGGAGTTCCCCCCTGGATTAGGGTTGGGGTTGCTTCCGTTTTTGTCCTGGTTCTTGTTTTCCTTGTCTGACTGGCGATTAGCGCCTGCTCCTCGTCCACCTTGGCTCTTGTCTTGGCCTTTCCCACGGCCTTTCGACTTGCCCTTGCCGGAGTCGTTGCCGTTGCCCTTGCCACCGCCCTTGCCACAGCCTTTGCCAGGATCCTCGCCCTTCAGCTTCGCCGACAGGCGCTGCTTGTGGTAGCACTCATCCTCGTAGTGCTTCCTCTTCCCACAGAAGGCACAGGTGATAGTGCACCTGTAATGATCCGGCATCTTAGGCTTGGCGCCGGTGTTGGTCTCCTGCTTCTTCCCCTCGACCACGAAGCAATCGCGCTGATCGCAGTCGGGGGCCTGCTGCAGGTGACCATGCTCGTCTCTGGCGCTACACCAGAAGAGCTCCTGGACATTGCCCATGATACGGGTGTGCTTCGGGGTAGTCCCCTGTCCAGGTCTGGGTCCCCGGTACCCTTTGCCATGGCTCCTAGAGCCTCCTCCTCCAGGACGCCAGCTCGGAGAGTAGCACAGACAAATCCTCGTAGTTGAGGGCTCTCGCCTTGCGCTCTGCCGTTGACCGGCACTCGTCCCACAGCTCCCGAGGGAGCTTAGCCACCAACCAGAAGAGCAGCTTGTCGCTGCCGTAGGAACCGGGCATCAGTCGTCCCACCCAGTGGTCCAGGTCAACCAGTGGCTCGGAGATCCTGGCTGGTTTCGGGTTGTTGGGTAGCACGGCCAGGTTCTGGATCTCAGCCCTGATGGAGAGGTCGGTTTCGTAGGTAGGGTACTGCCTCTCCAAGGCAACCAACACGTCGGCGAAGGTGGCGGACTTCGTCACGATCTGCTTCACCTGCTTCTCCAGGTACTTGGTCTTGCAGCACTGCAGGAGCAGATTGCACTTGAGTCGCCCACTAGCATGGGTTTGGCCAGTCATTCGGAGAAACCGGCCACAGTTCTCAGCGAACTCGCTGAGATCCTTGCCTGTGAACTCAGGCAAGTTCACCGCTATTTTGGAGGTGGCGATTGCCTTAGCCACCTGAGACCTGCGTCCCTCAGGGCGCTTGGTCTTCCTCTTCTTCTTCTTCTTCCGCCAGCTCGGGTTCTCGGCGTCCTCAGGGTCGTCCTCCTCCGAGGGCGAAGCAGAAGTCATTGACGGCAGCTCATTGTCAGAGGGGTCTCCGCCTAGGTCACTAGAGCCGTAGAGCTCCACGTCAACCATTGCCCTCAGGGCTGTCAGCCCAAGCCGGTCCAGCTCGGCTCTTGTGGAATTCTCCACGTGGCTATAGGGAGGCTGGGCCGTTCTTGGTATGAAGAGGCTTCTCGGTATCACAGCAGGAGTCGGCATCGGTCGGCTCCTCAAGCTTCCCAGGGTGTTTGTCAACCCTGCCACCAGGTGATTGGCTTGTACTCGGTGAGGTGAAACTCCCACGATGGTAGGTGACGCTTGGGGAGGATCAGAGGCTCCAGTTTAGCCCGAATCTCTTGGGTGAGATCACCAACAAGTTCGGAAGTGGCTCCCCGGAGGGCCTCTTGAATCTCCGACCGCGTCAGGGACCTGTTGGACGATCTCCCCGATCCTCTACTCCTGCTCCCGCATGACTCAGGGCCTCTCCTCAGCCCACTCAGGGTTGCATACCCAGGAACATCCATGTATGCTCCAGTAGTGGGTAGAGGATGGTGATAATCCCCCGCATACCAGCACGGCGCAGAACTGGAGGCCACTGGCTCACTGGCAGTAGTTGCCTCTGGAAACGCAGTGGTGGATGGGTCCACACAATGGGCAGGGTAGGTAAGCATGCCAGTAAAGCCTGTGCCCTCAGCCATAGGCGGGGTGGCTATGGGTGTGGATGTTGCAGCAGCTGGGTCTGGAGTTGGGAGTGTGGTGGTTGTAGGAGAGGGTGATGCGTGGAGGCCAGATGCGCCTGGTGCGCCCTCGAAGGTTGACTCGCTCGTCGGGTCGTGCCCATTGTCTACTCCTTCGTCTGCCATGCTTTCTCCTGCATCCTTCTCTCTCTCCCTCTTTCTCTTCACAGGGTTGGTGTCCACCTCCTCGACTGAGAGGGCCTCAAAGGCCGATTGCAGTCCCTCCAGCGAATCATCAGCCTCGTCCACTGGCCCATGTAAGGGCACCAAAGGTACAGTGCGAGGTCCAGGTCCAGGCTCTCCAGGCGCTGGCATTAGTGGTGCCTCAGGCGCCGTCTTCGCGTCGGTTTCCTCCTTCTTTGTGTCCATAATCGCCCTTCTTGCTCAGCACAGTCCTCGGCGCGCTGGGTGTACGGCACGGGGTTGCTGCGGGCACGCAGAGACTGTCTGCCTCTGCTACCAGAAAGTTTTATAGTGTTTTCAGCACTGTGTTTTTGATGTACTTCTCCTGCTGCTTGCTGCTGGTGATGGGATCCTGCTGCTTGTTTTTGATATTGAAAATGGGTTGGTGATATAAAACCAATCGAGTGCAACCCAAACCAGAGTAGTATGCAAGTAGAAGATAAACAGGATCAAAGCATGAAAGGCTGCAATCACAAAGAGTTTGATAAAGAAAGATATTAACAATAGACCACAGCAATAGACATTCAATGCAACTCAGGATGAAATATTTTACATGATTGAGGAAACCTGATTGGAAAACTGCCCCAAGGGCTCACACTCTCCATAGTGCCATCTTGAGATGTGCACTCTTTGTTTTTGGGTCCCATAGGTGCTGAGGTGGCATGGCGTGTGGTGCTGAGGTCACTGCCATGTCACATGGGGACTTCCTACTTAGCTAGGCTGGCTGGGTATTGAACCCAGGACCTCTCAAAAAGGGGTACCCCAGCCCCTAGGGTGCATACCACTAGGATAGCTAAGAATTCATGAGAAAACATAGATAAATTCATAGGCTCACGGACCCCTCCCCGGCTAGCGCAACGCTGGACCAGGACCGGGTGGCCATGCCCCCCCAACCCCCCCGACCGCCGCAGCAAGGGGGCACGGGTCCCTTCGACGACATGGAACTGAGAGTGCGCTACGGCATCCACGCTTCCACACCCTCGAGCAAGCTGGTGGCAACCCTCCGGGCACACCTCCGTGACGTCGACCCGAACAGGATCATCGCCGTGGTCCCCCTGCCACAGGCCGCAACAACCAGAATCTTTGTGCGGCAGCTTCAGGCGCTCGTCACCCCCGGGGCACAGGTCTCCGACGACCTTGTTGAGGCGTGGATCTGGTGGTTCAACACCCACCAACCAGCCCAGGGGGGCGTGTGGCTCCCACACCTGGGCTGAGTACACATGCTCATAGCGCCGCCGACAGACCCCAGGCCCCCGCCCAGCACCGGGGGCCGGGACGCGTCGCCCCGCCACGAGGCCCGAAACCCTCCGTATCCCGCCGTACGAAGGCCTGGCGGCATGGGAAAGCGGGACCGCTCGTAGCAGGGGGCACAACCTCACGAGCCTGGCGGCACGCTACTAGGAGACGGCGCGCGCGGCGCCCCCACCGCGCGAACGTGACCCCGGCACCATCGCCATGATCGTGTTGGAGAATGGCCACTACTACCAAGTGCGGATGATCCCCCCCCGCAGGAGAGCCGCCGGAGCTTGGAGGCCGTCGACTCCATGCTCTGGCGACCACTTACCTGCCGGACAGCCCCACCCCCCTGTTCCCAGGCCAGCCCCCGGACCCCCTGACGGCCATCGTGTCGGGGACGGCCGGCACTTGGCACCCGGGCCATGCCCTCTACTGCCTCTGGCGGTGGGCACAACGCCGCTGGCCACACACCAGGGCGTGGTCAGCGAGATGGAGGTTCTACCTCGACGGCCGGCAGCAGTTGGAGGCCATCCCGGAACGGACGGCAGAGACCACCACTGCGCTCAACCTGTGCCCCGTCTTCGCCATCCACCAGATCCGGGTGCTGGCACTGGGCGAGCAACTGCAGCCCGCCATCCGCACTGAGACGGAGGCCCAGGCGGCACACGCATCCCTTGTGCACGAAATCTTCAGTGCCCTGCGCAGCGCCCCTGTGCGACGCGTGGGTAACCCCCCAGGGCCCTGAGCCGCAGCCGGCCACAGGACTTGCGGCGACGACGCGCAGCCGCACACGCGCGACAGGAGTCCCCCACCGGCCATGCGCAGGGGAAGAGACGACACGGAGGCCACGGGATCGCCTCCTCCCGCCGGAGAACCGGGCGATGGACGTCACATCAACGGCTGCGGAGCTGGCCACGGACCACGACGACCCCGGGCGAGCCGACCTCGCCCAAAAAGACCCCCTCGTACAACCCAACAACGCGCTGCCGCGCAACACACTCCAGCAACAGCTGCCGACCGGGCACACCAGCGGGGAAGGCGTCAACCTGCCCGGCACGTGCAACGGACACCCAAGGGGTAGAGGCTAGCCTTAGCAGCCCGTGGTGTCGGAAAGGAATAAAACCCCAACGACCTCCTCCCACATCTTCTGGGCGGGAGCCGCACTTCCCGGACCCCCGGGACCCGCCTGCAACAGAGAAAGGGGCAGCGCCACACCCGGACCCGTCATCCCACCTGACCCTCCTCTCCCGCGTAACGGATCCGCGAGGGGCCGGGCAAAGGGGCCAGCCAAACGCGCGGGGCCCACGGTCGGGCCGATGACCACGGGAGTGTTATCGAGCACCGTGATCCGCCAGATCCTGGCGCTGGCGCTGGGCAAACGACTGCAGCCCGCCATCCGCACTGAGACGGAGGCCCAGGCGGCACACGCGGCCCTTGTGCACGAAATCTTCAGTGCCCTCCGCAGCGCCCTTGTGCGACGCGTGGGAAACCCCCCCAGGGCCCTGAGCCGCACCCGGCCACAGGACCTGCGGTGACGACGCGCAGCCACACACGCGCGACGCGAGTCCCGCACTGGCCATGCGCAAGGGAGGAGACGGCACGACGGCTGCGGGATTACCTCCTCCCACCAGAGGGCCGGTCGATGAACGTCACACCAACGGCTGCGCACTGTGCCATAAGCCACGACGACCCCGGGCGAGCCAACCTCGCCCAAAAGGACCCCTCGTACAACCCAACGACGCGCGGCCGCGCAACACACCCCAGCAACGCCTGTCGGTCTGACACACTGACCGGAAAGACGTCAACCTGCCTGACACATGCAACAGTTACCCGAAGAGTGGAGGCTAGCCTTAGCAGCCCGTGGTGTCAAACACGAACGAAAACCGAACGAATTCCTCCTACATCCCCCGGGCGGGGGCCACGCTTCGCGGACCCTCGCAAGCCGCCTGCAACAGAGAAAGGGGCGGCGCCACACCCGGACCCGTCCTTCCACCTAACCCTCCTCTCCCGCGAGCTGGACCCACAAGGGGCCGGGCAAAGGGCCCGGCCAAACACGCAGGACCCCCTGCCGGGCCGATGACCACGAGAATGTTATCGAACAATCGTCCGGAGTATTACCTTCCAAGGCGAGCATCCAGGGATACGTGCACCGCGGAGACCGGTGCACACCTCCTCCGGGAAAGTTAAACGCCCCGGACGCCGGAGGGGTTTCGGCACATATAACCTACGCGAATGGTACGAGGGACACACTCCCCGCAGAAAGCTAGCAGCGTCAATAAGCGGGAGGGGGGCTGCAACACTGCCCGGTAGTCCTATCCTCCGAAACCCCACCCGGGGCACGCGAGGGACCACGGCCTCGCCACACGGGGCCACGCCGACCCCCTGCCAGCGGGAACGGATGTGTTACACCAAGCCCAGCCCACCACACCGGACGGAACGTTCTGGCACCACAGCACAAACCGAACCGCCCTAACCATCCCAACCACCAAACTCAGCACTGCGACACAGGCACGCCAGCCACATGACCCGCAAAACACGGCACGATATGGCGCACGGCAGGCAGGCAGACACGAACACGAGCACCGCACCATCGAGCCGGAACAGCACCCTGGGGCTCCCATGGGGAGCACAGGGACGCACCAAGGGGTACTGACGGCGCCTTGCCACCGGCGGGGGGTGTACATATGAATGGCCCAGGCGAAACGGGAAGCACGGCCATAGAGCACCGCGAAGTACCGGATGATGGGTTGTGCATGCTACACTGCCAGGGCGGGGCAGGGAAAAGGGGCACCGAATTTGGAAAAGGTTTTTACAGCGGTCGGACCACTTATCATTGCTCTCATCCCCGGCGGTGGGGAGACGGCGCACAGTAAAAACGTACCGTGCCAGCCCCACACAACTGGCACCAACCAACACCGCACCAAGCAGAACACCTGCACGCAACAAATCCGACTACGCAAACGCCCCCTGCAGCGTCAAGGAACCAACGCCGAACAAACCGACGAAGAGGCGACTAACACGACCGCGCACCAACAAAACCACTACAGCGAACACAACGTGACCATAAAAAGACCGCATGCACGCCGGCCAACACCAAACTGGCCGGACATGCATGGGCCGGTATGAGAACGGCGTCCAACGGGCTGGCGACACCGTGGAGAGCCACACCCGCCAACCACCATGCCCACAAACGCAGCGGAACACCGTAACTCTACCACTACGGACTAGACGAACCAACGTTAACAAATTACACTACACTACCCTTGGACAAACCAAGACGCAACTAACCAGCAGGGACACGGATGCGCCGGCTACACAGGCGGGATTTGCCGATAAGACCACCGGCAGCAGCGCGACTGAACCCACACGAACCCAGCCGACCATGAGGCGGCCACGACAACCGCGCACCAACCACACCGCAGCTGCAGCCGCCACATGACCGTAAACAGACCACACGCAAGCCGGCCAACACCAAACCAGCCAGGCGTGCACGGGTCGAAACGAGAACGGCATCCAACCGGATGGCAGCACCGTGGTGCGCCACGCGCGCTGACGACCATGCCCAGGAACACAACAGAACACCGCAACTCTACCATTACGAACGCGGCCAACCAGCGTTGACAAACCGCACTACGCCACACTTGGACCAACCAAGACGCAACTAGCCAGCGCCGACACGGACGTGCCGGCTGCGCAAACAACATTCGGCAACACGACCACCGGCAGCAGCGCGACGAAACCCACCAGACCAAGCCGACCATGAGGCGGCCAAGACAACTGCGCACGGACCACACCGCAGCTGCAGCCGCCACTTGACCGTAAACAGACCACACGCAAGCCGGGCAACACCAAACCAGCCAGGCGTGCACGGGTCGAAACGGGAACGGCGTCCCTCGGGTTGGCGACACCGTGGTGCGCCACGCCCGCCGAGGACCATGTCCACGAAAAAAACTGTGACTCTGTCGCCACGCAACCGACCGATCAACGTCAGCAGACTACACCGAACCGTTAAACGACCGACCAACCAACCACGACGACCTACTTCGAACCCCCGGCCGCCCGGGAGAGCGCAAGCTCGACCGAGTCAGGAGGCGTGAGTGTGCGCCACAGCATGCGAGTCCCGTAGCACTTGCTTCTTCAAGTCGCCTCACGCCTACTGAAAACCAACCCAGGTGGGGGTGCCTGCGGGACAGGGCCTTTGGCCTGGCTCCCGGCCCCTGGGCCCCAGAATCCGGAGGTTGATGAGGATGTGCGATGGGACCCTCCCCCACGTGTCATCCGCCCAAAGCAGAGGAATGTAAGATTTTGGTCGAACATGGGTTATCTCTCTGGGCAGATACCGCTGTAGGGTACTGCTCGCGGCGACCGTGCCCTTCCGCCATGTGGGGGAGCCGCTTTGTGGGGGCACGTGCAGTAGGGCCGTGGGTGGGTGAGCAAAAGCCCCTTGGTAAGACCCCCCGGCGGGGCAACCCCAGTCCCGAGACGACCTACCTACCTACCTCTACTCCTGCTCCCGCATGACTCAGGGCCTCTCCTCAGCCCACTCAGGGTAGCATACCCAGGAACATCCACATATGCTCCAGTAGTGGGTAGGGGATGGTGATAATCCCCCGCATACCAGCACGGCGCAGAACTGGAGGCCACTGGCTCACTGGCAGTAGTTGCCTCTGGAAACGCAGTGGTGGATGGGTTCACACCATAGGCAGGGTAGGTAGGCATGCCAGTAAAGCCTGTGCCCTCAGCCATAGGCGGGGTGGCTATGGGTGTGGATGTTGCAGCAGCTGGGTCTGGAGTTGGGAGTGTGGTGGTTGTAGGAGAGGGTGATGCGTGGAGGCCAGAGGCGCCTGGTGCGCCCTCGAAGGTTGACTCGCTCGTCGGGTCGTGCCCATGGTCTACTCCTTCGTCTGCCATGCTTTCTCCTGCATCCTTCTCTCTCTCCCTCTTTCTCTTCACAGGGTTGGTGTCCACCTCCTCGACTGAGAGGGCCTCAAAGGCCGATTACAGTCCCTCCAGCGAATCATCAGCCTCGTCCACTGGCCCATGTAAGGGCACCGAAGGTACAGTGCGAGGTCCAGGTCCAGGCTCTCCAGGCGCTGGCATTACTGGTGCCTCAGGCGCCGTCTTCGCGTCGGTGTCCTCCTTCTTTGTGTCCATACTCGCCATTTTTGCTCATGACAGTCCTCGGCGCGCTGGGTGTACGGCACGGGGTAGCTGCGGGCACGCAGACACTGTCTGCCTCTGCTACCAGAAAGCTTTATAGTGTTTTCCGCACGGTGTTTTTGATGTACTTCTCCTGCTGCTTGCTGCTGGGGATGGGATCCTGCTGCTTGTTTTTGATATTGAAAATGGGTTGGTGATATAAAACCAATCAAGTGCAACCCAAACCAGAGTAGTATGCAAGTAGAAGATAAACAGGATCAAAGCATGAAAGGCTGCAATCACAAAGAGTAAGATAAAGAAAGATATCAACAATAGACCACAGCAATAGACATTCAATGCAACTCAGGATGAAACATTTTACATGATTGAGAAACCCTGATTGGGAAACTGCCCCAAGGGCTCACACTCTCCATAGTGCCATCTTGAGATGTGCACTCTTTGTTTTTGGGTCCCATAGGTGCTGAGGTGGCATGGCTTATGGCGCTGAGGTCACTGTCATGTCACATGGGGACTTCCTACTTAGCTAGGCTGACTGGGTATTGAACCCAGGACCTCTCAAAAAGAGGTACCCCAGCCCCTAGGGTGCATACCACTAGGATAGCTAAGAATTCATGAGAAAACATAGATAAATTTATAGGCTCTGCCTCATTATATCAGTGCCTCAGTCAACTCAGGATAAGATGTTTTAATGCACAATGCTTGGGGATTAAGGGGTCCACACAACATCCTGATTTAGTGTTTGTTTCTATAGGTCAAAATGTGTTGTCACTCATTTTGGCTAGGCCAATACTAAGATAAAAATGCAAGAGCGCTTAGAGCACCTCTAATACAACTAACGTATACCCTAAAACATTGGGAAACCACTTTTTCTTACTTGTGACAGCCCTTTCTGAGGCTGTCAAAGCTAAATTGGGTATCACTGAACCCTTACCCCAGCCGGCACTGGCCTCACCCTCACCCGGACTGGGCACGGTGGCTGAAGATCTCAAAAGATCAAGGGTGTCCAGGTTGCTACCCAAGGTCACTTGCCCCAGCCCTTTTCATCCTTGCGCTAGGACAGTCACTATTGCTGAACTACAGGACGTGCCTGTGACAGAGACTGAGAAAAGAGGGCTGTCAGCCCTAGCACCCCTCGCCGGCGTACCTCCCCCCCCTTCAGGCCTAACCCCAGGGGGTGGGAAGAGTGGCAGACCTATTGCACAGGCGAACATCCAGCTGGAATTGCAGGAGTTCGACCCGAAAAATCTGCCCGAATGGGCAGAAGAATTTGCTGAGGTTCTTTTGCTAACTGGCCAATCCCATGTGGACATGGCCACTAAGTGTTCACTGCTGCAACGCTCATGCAAAAAGAAATTTTTGCAAAAAAAGGTGAAGCAGATTATTAAAACCTGTTCGACACGGGCCGAGGTGCTCCAAAGACTTGAGAAAACGTTCCTGGTCTATGAGACTGACCTCAGTGTGCGTACACAGATAGAGGAGCTACCTATGCTTCCTGAGTTCCCTTCCGCTGCGCGAGTCTCTGAATACGTGTGCGACCTAGAGTATCTATTTTCACGGATGAACGTGGGTTCTTATGGAGCCACTGAGCCCCAGCTATGGCTCATGAGTAAGATCCCTTCACGTACGTGGGATTATTGCCGCACTACCTCTGAGAGGAAGAGTCGGACCCACACGTACGACGACCTGGTGCACCTACTGATCGAGCTAGCCCTTTAGAGGGAGAAAGACTCCCACATGGAAAAATTTCTCCAGAAACACTTGGGTCCAGGTGGTACCCCTACCCCCGAACGTGGCGAAGGGAAAGGGCCTTAAAATCCCTCTAACGCCAACCAGGGTGGTGGTAAAGGAAGGGATAACCTGCGCACCATGAATGAGGTTAAACCTGAAGCAGCTACAGCCCCTCTGTTCTACTGTAAACCTGTCCATGACAAGGGGGGACCTTGTCATGCCCCTGATTGCGACCACCGCAGTGGTTGTATGCTGCAGATGAAACGATAGCAGCACACCAAAGATGGGAAAACCGTGACCCATCAGGACCATTTTAGGTGTACCATCACCTGTGGTTACTGTGGCAAACATCGTCACTACGAGGACGAATGTCACATAAAGAAACGGGAGAGTGACAAACACAAGCGGCGGAAGGCTGAACGCCAGAACACCCAAACACCCGCCAGATCTCCCCAGAATGGGGATAAAGGTGGTAAAGGAGGTGGCAAGGGGGTTCGCAAAGGTGGAACCCCTAACCCCCAGAGGCGCTCATCAGCGCCCGTTACTTCTCCCTCTCCTGCCGAAGGTGACCCCAAGAAGCGCCCACAGGGGGATAACGCCTCCCCTGAGGGGAATAACTCCAAGAAGAGGACACTGGCCTAAATGGCCCAATCCCTCACGGCTGCAGGGGTGGATGTCAAATTCCTTGCTAAGGAGTGGGGCGCGGCTCCTAAGAGGAGGACTTGGTTTTCTGGATCCTTGTGAAAATTGGGGATCAAGTTTTTCGAGCAGTGCTTGACACCGGCGCAACACTGTCTATAGTGGCCCGGCGCCTGCTAAAGACTTTCAAGAAAGCTAAGACAGTGGCCATAAGAGTAGGGGATGGCCGTACCATCCATTCCTTGGGAGGAGTCGATGTGACTATTTGTCTTGGCGACGAAACGATGACCCAACACTGCAGAGTGTTGGACATTGACGCCTTTGACATCGTCATTGGTACCGACTTCCTGCGAAGAAACCCCCAGGTAAAAATGCTGTCTCTCCAGCGCCCGTATTCTGTGCACTGCAACTTTGGCAGTGGGCTCTTCTCCGTACCTTTGGAGCTGTCAGGACGAAAAGAGTCTGGGCTGCGCGACACAGCTAAGACTAATTATCGTACTGAAAACTACCAACTGGCCCGTCATGTTCTTGAAAATGGACTGGCGGCCCTTCAGGTAACCCTGGATGAGATCCAGGTAGAATTGTTCGCGAGCCAACAACAGCACATCATGCAGTTGTATTGCTCGAACTATTTGAACAACGGTTTCCGTTTCTTCTGGAAAGCAATGGGTTTAGCGTATGCTAACCCTCCCTTCTCCCTGCTCGCGAAGGTTCTAACCAAAATCGCTTATGAGGGAGGAAGGGTTGTCATGTGCACCCCTGACTGGGGCTGCTCAGGTACACACGCTTATTGGCGCCGTATGCTAAGCCGAATGACCGTGGGAAGAGTGCAACTCCCCGACGGTCCTATTTACGTGCCTGAGGACTCAGACACAGCTATGCAGGCCCCTGAGGGGGCCAGTCTCTTATCCATTGTCGATGGATCCCTAAATCCTGTACCCCTGTGTGATCTAGATCAGGGGCCACTGAAAGAGGTCTTGGCCGAAAATCGTGGGCTGACCCTTTCTGATCTCAAAAAACGATCTCCTGAGCACCTATCTGCCACACTTACAGGGTGTGAATCTCCCGATGGTTATCTGGAGCCTGCAGCTGTAAAGGAGGATGCTGACGACCAACTGTCTGAGATCGCCAGCACTATCCCCCCTGTTGATCCGCGCTGTGTTGAACTAAAACACAGTGCCTTCCTGGCCCAGCTGTTACTGGAGGAGGTAGATCTAGAGTCAACCTGAGAACCAACTTCCCCTGTTGGGAAACTGTTGCTGCACATGCAGCATATGCACTCAGTTGAAGCCGTGGCCCATAAGTCCTGATGCTCTAGCGCGGCTTGCTTCTAATAACATGCCACTGTCTCAGCATGACACTCAGGAACTCCGACAGCTGCTGTACCTGAAGGCCGAAGGTATTGAGCGCCAAGAGCGGCTACGATACCTCAGACAGACCTGGAAATCCTCCATCTGGTCTGAGGAGGACGATGATTCCTACACGCTGCCTGAGCCTGAGATACCCCAAGTGTATTCTCTGCACTATGGGCAGCAATATCCCCCTGAGTGGGACGATGGTTCAGTACCTGCCAAAACTGCTGATCGGCAGAAAAAGAAAGAGCATGGAAAGAGCAACCTCCATGCTGAGGCGGATTTCCTGCAGAAAATTGAGAGCCTTAACCTTGACCCCCGACTGAAGAAACTGCTCCTAACCTATGAGAAGGTGTTCGGCGCCCTGCCGCCGCCCCTTTCCTATGAAAAACTGGTCCAGATGGACCTGAAACTGGAACCTGAATTTGAGAAGACGCGAATGAGGCGTCGTCCCTACCACGCTCCACAGGAACAGGTTGAAGAAATCGAGCGCCAGATCCAGGAATGTATTGATGCTGGCCTCTTGGAAGAATATAAGAAGGGGGACTACCCCCATCACTGCAGTCCCTGTTTCCTGGTTGCTGAACCAGGATCAACTGCCCTACGATTGGTTGTTGACTATGGTGAGGTCAACAAGAAAACCCAAAACCACTCAGGGAGTATTCCTAACATGGGAAATACCCTGGAGCGTACTGTCAAATGCCGGTACAAGAGCAAAATGGACAAACGCAGTGGTTTCTGGCAGGTAGACCTAACCGCCGCAGCTCAGGAACTGCTGGCCTTTATAACCACTAAGGGTCGTGTGTTCAAGTGGAAGGTCATGCCTTTCGGGGTGGCTAATACCCGAGCACTCTTCCAGGAACTAATGAACAAAATTTTGTACATACTGAGGCGCAGACCTCTAGTACAGGAGTTGATTTCTCTAGGTGCAGAAATGGAGGCCCACATCGATGACGTGAGTTTGGGTACCAATACCCAAGAGGACCATGTCCTTCTCCTCCGTGAAATTTTCATTTTTTGTCAGGAAAACTATCTCCGAATCAAACTCGAAAAATGAGAGTTCAAGAAAGAGGAGATGGAGTATTTGGGTTTCAACATCGGGTATGGCTGGTGGAAAACAGCCCCCTCTAAGATGCAGCCCCTACAGGACATGCAAACTCGTGATGACCCTAAGAAGGGTCTACACGACGTGAGGAGTTTTGTGGGCACCTGTAACTTCTATAGGCGCCACATCCACAATTTTACCTACTCCTTTGCCCCTCTCACTGACCCAATCAAGAAAACTACTCCCTGGAGGGGGACCGCCAGAGAGGAGGAGTGTTTCCAGGAGTTGAAGAAGAAAATTGCCTCCTCCAACTGCCTGGGAGCACCCCGCACTAAGGGCGAGATAGTCCTGATCACTGATGCCAATGATGTAGTGGAGTTTGGAACGATGGCAGGAGCTTAACCCAGCTGAACTCACCCACTGCCATTATCGTACTAGCCGGCTGAACCGTGCTGGCTCCTTGAAGCATGACTATCCTACCAGTGAGTGGCGACCTGTGCAACTGGGACACCGGAACTGGAAATGGAACCAAGCGCGTTCAAATTGCAGCACGTACGACCAGGAACTCCTGGCCGGTATGTTGGTGGTCTCATCACAGTCCCAGCTACTGGGATCTAACCCTATTGTCTGGCTCTGGGACCAGGAGCCGGTGAAGTCTTTTCAGAAGGGCCCACCCCAGAGAAAGCGAAACTAAAGCGGTGGTGGACTTGCCTGAGCTAGTTCAGGCTTACAGTCCATCATATTTCTGGTATAAAAAATGAACTGTCTGACTTTGTATCGCGCAATAACTTTGATGCGCTTATTGGTGAGAGCTCTGAGGCACTCACCAAAGAGGCTTTCCAGTGTATGGATGTCCAGCTTGACCTGTCCATGCACACTGCTGGAATCCACGAGGGTTGGAGCCTAACTAACTATCAGTCAGAGTATAAAGAAATTCTCCAGACCCTCAGCACTGGTCTCGAACCCCGTGTCATTGACGGGCACCAGTGGTATAAAAACAACCAGTACCTCTTCTATGAGGACCGTATTGTCGTGCCTGAGGCTCGATTTGATGGATGCCTACATTGGTCCCATCTCAGCTCAGGTCACACTGGCATTAATCCTTCAGTGGACTTCTTCCGCGAGTGTTTCTACTCTAGTCTAACCCTGACTGAATTGAGGTCCCCTATGCAGACCATTATGGATGCTTGTGGCTGTCGTGCCAGCAAGCAGAGCGACAGTAGGGATAGGGGACTGATTTCGAGCTTACCCATACCCTATTGAGGTTTGAGGTTTGAGGTTTGATTTTGCGGGTACTAGACGCCTTTCGGCCCCGGGGGGCCACCTGGTCGGGCCAGGTGATATCCTCCCCACCGGGTCCTAGTGGGGGGCCCTCCAAGACGCACCTCCTGCCTGGTGGCGGAGTCCCCCGGGTTCACAGGGCTCGGAGCCCCGTCCTTCCCCGGCTTCCCCGTTTCGCCACTCCCCGGTCAGTGCATCAATTCGCAGCTGTGGCTGCGGGCGCTTACCCACTGCGACGCCCCCCTAATGCGTGGTCGCCCGGGGCGCCGGCGCCGCCGGGCCCGTGCTACGGGCTTGTCGCCAGTGGGACCCCCTTGGGCTGGCGCGGAGGCTGCCTAGCCTAGGGGTTGGGGCGTGGCGCTGTGCGCCACTACTGCCTTGGCGGGTTCAGTGCCCCGTCTGTGTGTGCGTGGCGCTCGCGGCCGGTTCGGGGGGTTCGGGCCGGTACCTGGTGTTGTGTCTCTCTCGTTTCTCTCTTCCCGCCCCGCGTGTTCCGCGCTGCGTGTGGCGGGCCGTCCCGTCCGGATGTCCCTTACCCTCGCTCGCTGGTACGCCATTCCACGCGGTCTGTGCGTTCCGCGCGCTCCGTCCGGTTGCCCTTCTGGTAGTCCCCGCGTGCCCTTTTCGTGTGTGTGCGCTTGCGCTCCCACGGCGTCCGCTCCCCCCCCCCCTGGGTGGTGTGACGTGCGCACCTCGCGTGGTCCCGGCACTGGGCGCTGGTAGGGCCGTTCCACGTGGTCCGTGCCCCTCCGCGTGTCCTGCCCCGGTCCCTGCTCCGTCTGGCGTGCTAGGGGGGGGACGTCCGGTCCCGGTTCCCCCCTACTTCGCTTGGGGTTGTGGGGATGGCGGTAGGGCATCCCCGGGGGGGGTGCCTTCTACTGTTGCGAGGGGCGTCTGGGGTCAGGCCCTCCCCCTCCCTCGACTGCCCGCCCACTTGGCGGGCTGTTGGGGTCCGCGATCCACATGTTGTGGGCACGGGTGTGCGGGTGTGGGGGCCCTTCTCTGTCCCCTCGGCCTGCACATTCTGTGGGGGCTGCACGCCGCGGGGCGGGTCCGTGGCGTTCGTGTGCCGGGCGGCGGGCTGGGGGGGGGGGGCATGCGCCGTACCCCCCGTTTGTGCGACCAGGGGGGGGCCCGTAGGGCGGGGGGTCGCTCTGCCTTATTCCGTTCCTCTGCCTTCCCTGGGCAGGCGACAAAGCGGGTGTCACTGGCGTCGTGCTGTCCATGGGGGGCGTGGCCCCCCATACCACTCCGGTTCGTGCTCACCCGCCTTCTCTGGGGGCGATCTGTGCGGCGTCCTGGCGCGTTGGCGCGGGCTCGCTTGTTCTCCGCGGCCCCCGTTGGAGCCGGCGGCTGGGGCGGGGGTGCAGGTCAAGCTCCGGCTCCTCTCTCGGGCGTGGGGGGGACCATCCCCCCTGCCTTGGGGGGTGGGGGCCGGGTCCACCGCGGCTTGCGGGCCGGTGGGGGGGTGGGGGGGGGGGGTCGCGCCGCGGCCTCCCTGCTCCCCTTCTGGCCGGCGGCCTGCGGTACTCAGTCCTGGCCCCCCTCGTGTCGTCGGCGCACTCCCTTCCGGCGTGCGCGTGCGGTCGGGGTCGCTGTGCCACCCCGGCGTGGGGGGGGGTGAGGGGCGGCCCGTGGACCGCTCCCCCGGGGGCCCCTGCAGACGTGAACCCCCCCTCTGCCCTCCCTGAGTGGGCTGTGGTCACGGGAGGGTCATGTGGGGCGTGGCCCCCATACTGTTCCGGTGCGCGCGTTGCTCCGGCACGCTGGTGTGGACTCGCCCCGCGGCCGCGACCCCCGCGGGAGCAGGTCCAGCCGCATCCACCCCCCCACGTCGCGGTCCCTTCTGGGGGGGGGGGCGTCCCCTCGGCTCCGGGGGGGCGGAGGGCCGCTCCTGTGGCTCCCTAGCTGGGGGGGGTGCGGGGGGGGGGTGGGGGGGCCGCCCCCACGCCCCCCCCGCCCCGTCAGGCGTCGGCCTGCCTTCCGTTGCCCCCGGCGTGGCCCGCCGGAGTATAATCGTGCCGTGGGGGTTGCAGGGCGGCCGCGGGCGTCGGGCGCGGTCCCGTCGGCCGCCGACGGGTCAGTGCGGCGGGGGGGGGGGGGGGGGGAGGCAGGGGACTGATTTCCAGCTTACCCATACCCTATTGTACTAACTCTCTTCTCTATGTGGATTTCATCCACGGCCTACCTCGCTTCGGCGGCTATGATAGTTGCCTAGTGGTCACCTGTGGCGTGTCCCGCTTCACCCGTGTGTTCCCTTGCAATAAGAAAATCCCTGGTGAGCAGACTGTGAAAATGTTGGTCGAACAGTGGTTCGAACCCTATGGAGCACCTGAGCAGGTGCACCCTGATGAGGATGTACGCATCCGCAGTGACTATAGATGGTACAAACGAGTGCTGAATGCCCTCAACGTGGAGGTAACCACAGGTGTGCCCTATACCCACACCTCTAACCCTCTTTGTGAGAGACAAAACCGTGTGGTGGAACAGAACCTGAAAATCTTGTTGAAACAAGAAGGTACCAATAACTGGGTATGCCTAGTGCCCTGGGCAGTGCTGACCATGAACTCTCAGAGGAGCTCTTCTACGGGTTTCACCCCCCATGAGCTGTTCCATGGAGGACGGCCTCCTTGGTTCTTCAAAACCCCCTTTCCTCAGCACTTCAAGAGCCCTGTTGGGGATTGGCTGGAACACAAGCAGTCTATGGCTAACCAGGCTAGGACTAACCTGAGACATATCCGTGACCGTGAACTGAGCCGACGGAATCGCCTACGGCGACCTGCCAGCTTCAAGGTTGGTGACCTTGTTTTGGTTCACCATTCACGCCTACCCTCCTGGCCTCGTAACTGCGTACAGGACCCTTATTTTGGGCCCTATCGTATCATCAGGATAGATGGATATAGGATCCATGTCAGGTGCAGTCCACGTCTAGGTGGTGAACTGCTTTGTGCGCCTAAGCAGTTGAGGCACTATCACTCCCCTGACGATTTGTCCTGGGATGAGTGGCGCCTCAGCGACAGTGGGGTCGAGCGTATCGACCCAGAGAACGCTGCCAGCCCAGAAGAGGCAGACGAATCCGAGGAGATGACTGCCGATGAGATGGCAATCGATGGCTACTACGTGGTTGCAGGTATTGCACGCCACGAGTATAAGCAGGGGTGGAAATTCATAACCCTATGGGATGGCTATGCGCTATCTGAGGCGACCTGGGAACCCATGTCCGCCTTTATACAACCAGATGGGAGTATCAACCGCATCTTCCGCTCCTACCTCGTTGAGAACAACGAGGGACAGTTACTAGCCCGTGCTGAGACTCTGTCCCAGCGGAAAAACAAAAACTAATTTCACTGTGTCAGTCTACTCATTGTCTTCTAACCTTCCAGGGGGGAATGACAGGGAAGGTGTTATGAAGCAAGGTGACTTCGCCCTCCTTGGGGACAAGCGTGTAGGGATGCAGGTTCGAATTCGCACGAATTCGCACGAATTCGAATTCGCCCCGAATTCGCACGAATTCGTGGACCCCTCCGAATTCGAATTCGCAACTTCAAATTCGAATTCCCCCTTGATTCGCTTGAATTCCCCCGAGGCTTGGATTTCCATAGGCACCTACAATTTACCTTCACCTCTTTGCATATGGGTATGCTTGTACCCACTACCATATGGCATAAAACATTTCAAGTCCAAAAGCTTCCATAACCTTGCAATTTTTGTTGTTTGTTGTTGCTTGCATTCACCGTGCTTAAACTATTTGACAAAAATAAAGACAAATCAAAACCAAGAATTCCAAATATCGATGTACACACCCTTCCTTCATTCTTTCAAATACCTTTTGGAAAAAAAGCAACGAAGCATGCAAAATCACCAATCCACACACAAACCATCACATGTGAACCACTTCTTGCCCTTATTGGGCCTTCATTCATTGTATTCTTGCATTGAATCATGGGACTTGAATTCATCTAAGGGAGAGGATAACAAAGACAAGGGAAACATAAAGCAAACTAGCAATGGGCATTCAATTAACATTATTATTGTCATGATGCTCAATAATCATCACTATGTGATTGTTACAGTACACTGTCAAATCTGGACTTTTTCAAACCTCGTAACAAGGATTTCTCTGCGTGCACGGAGCCGACGAGGGCAAGGAGGGTACCAAAATGAAGGGTAGGCAAGGGGGAACACGTTTTGACTGTCCAAAGTCGAAAAAAAAAAGTCGAAAATGAAAAGTTCGCGACGCGGTTTTCTCCGAACTGGTGCGGTTTTGGGACGAACGGAGGGCACCGTCGTGTTCAGTGCAACGAGGCGGACACAGCGGTGCGTTCAAAACTGAAAAACAAGTTTTTTTCTCGGGAACGAGTACGCATGCACCGCACAAGCAACTGAATGGGTCAATCAAAGCACAATGATCATGGTTTTAATTGTATAAAGTCAAAAAAATTATTGCATGGCACAGTTCAAAGTTAGGTTTTCATCTGGAGAAAAGACGGCGCACGCGTGATCATTTGGCTGTCGCCTGCGAATTCGCAGTGCGAATTCGCCCCGAATTCGCAGTACTGTGAATTTCAGGCCGAATTCGGAGCGAATTCGCGCTGCGAACGAATTCGCAGCGAATTCGGCGAATTCAAATTGAATTCGCTGCGAATCTGCATCCCTACAAGCGTGCCCACATTTAGGACCCCTGAATGGTCCAGACCCATGGGGTTCTACCCTTCCTTACAGGGTTTACCATACCCCTAAGTGTGCTACGTATGTCTGTATGTGTCTCACTTCTCTCCCCGTTGTGGCTCCCGGAGACCGGGCTTCGCTGACGTCGGACCGAAGGTCCTAATCACGTACTATTACCACTCCTATGGCGCCCAATCTCCGTGCTGGCGCCTATCCTTGGGGGAAGACGGCAAAAGCCATACCTACTGGAGGGGAGGGGTGGCCATGTGTGCTAAGGGCATACAAAACGCCCATTTTTCTAAGCGCCAAAAGCTAATGCACTCCCCTGTGCACGTGGAAAAGCATGTGGGACAGGAGACACAACTACACTACACTCACTAATGCCAGCACCAGCCTTCGAAGGCAGGGTGAGCACTCATCACTTGCACTCATCACCCGCCAGGCTTGCTGACCCCATCTCCTACACACCTTACTTGGTGTTGCTGTCAAAGAGGTCAGGGGTCCTATTGACCCGCCTGTGAAAGAGCAAGTGAACACAGCGCTACTAAGCAACTGTGGCCCAACAGGGACGCCACTACATGTTTCCCTGTCAGGGCGTGGAGGGAAGAAGTGCTCAGTTTGAGTGCACAGCGTGTATGTCGAAGATGTTGGACTGCACTCGCCACTCACGACTGAGTTGCAGTTTGTTGATTGTGTGATCAGCGCCCGTTTTAGCTTGGGCAGAAAAATTCAAAGTCGCCGAAGGCAACTGCAGCTGCACCAATTACCCTCACCTGTCCAACTGCAAAACAAAGGGTGATGGACCTGGCAAGTGGCGGAGGGACCAAGACAGCCTCCACGCATTATACGCTTCTCAGGCTGCCCTATAATAGACTGTCCAATTACCAGGTTGCAAGCAAGCAAGCTTAAGGAACTCCACCCGTTCTCTTAAAGAATGTAGGGTGGAGTCCCTTGGTAACCTAAACAAGAGTTTTACCGTGCGCAACACGTGTGGCCTACCCTTTAATGCGCCATATGCATGCACAGGTATGCACATGTTTTCCATTACCATCTTGGTTCGCCTAAGCTTATCCATCACAACAAACCACAGCTTGACTCAACCAAGAGGTGAGCTCCTCCTGGGCTTACCTACCTTACTCACGATGCATCATGTGAATACCAAAGGTAACACGAGCGCAAAACGACCCTAAGCGCTTAAACAATCCTACGGCGAATTATAAACAACCCTAAGCGATTAATGCATTGTGCGTCATGCATGCTCTTCTAACTTTGTTTCCTGCAGAAAGAGGAGAGAGAATGGCTCACTGCACAGCGCATAACAAGCCTAAGCGTTTTAAGCAACCCTATTTTAGCGCTACGGCAACACGAACACGAGTAAGCACTTTCTTTTCAAACCTGTGAAGAGAAGACAAGGGTGGATTAGGGCACAGGGAAAGCGACACAACGTGTTAATGCCTGAATTAGGCACATGCATTGCGAGCACAGCGCATACTCTAACCCTATATGCGCGCTGCGTGCTCCATTCGCTTCGCATACCTTTCATTTCTGTTCTGACCTGTGCAGAGCAAAAGAGGTGAGCACCCAAACCCCCAACGAACAGAGCGGTAACAACCCTAACGTTTTAACGAAGCAACCAACACGAATGCAATGCATGCGTGTGAAATGACACTGACATACCTGAGACGTGGGTTGTCCACCTGCTCTGTGGTGTGGGTTCCTTTTCAGTACTTTTTCCTAAAGTTTATAAAAATTTTGATGCAACTGTGCAAAAATTTCTTTTAGAACTTTAAAAACTACGGCTCATACCTTCTTTTTCTGGAGCCGTTTACGCTTGCGCAACCCTTTTTCTGGAGTCTGCTTCTGTTGCGCTTGTCTGCGACTTTGGGTTTTAGTCTGAAAATGACGATTTCTCACATCTTTGCCAAATTTTAGCGTTTTGACTTCTTAAAATGCTATCCCTTTTGCTAAACCACAGGATGTACTCCCTGTTGGTTCCATTTTCTATATTTTTCAGCTTCTGGAGATTTGTGTTCTCGATTGGGAGTATTGCTCCGCCCTGGCCCTTGGTCAGGACATTTACTAAAACGCTGTTTATGCAGCGATAGCCGTCCGCATTAGAGCGTTCGACTGTACCCTAGTGGGCAAACATGTGTGCTCTAGGGAGGGAGTCCTGGGTTCAAACCCCACTACCCCCAAATTGTTACCAAATGTTTTCGTCGCACGCTGGCGACTTTTGAGGAATGCCCCATCGAAAGGACATCATTCACAGTACATTACACTGTTTTTCGAGGGTACCTACAGTGGGATAGGCTTCTATGAACTGATAGGAATGTTTTTGGTTGGTTCAATGCTTTTCCTGAGGTAGCTTTTGGGAATATTTGAGCCTTTTTTCTTGGTCCTACTAGCTTGATCAACTAGTACTCCAGGAGGCAGTAAGAAAAAGTCACTGCCATGTCTTTCTTGGAGTGCTTGATCCAGGCCAAGTGCCCCTTAAAACCCTTTTGTTGATGCTAAGACTTCCTTAAGTATTTTTTTCTCTCTCTTTTGAAGCTTAAGGTACACTTTCTCAACGTAACTAGGTTTATAACCCTAGCCCCCCATGAACTTCACCCCTACCACTCAACTGAGCGGAGGTATCTTCCTTCATGGAGGTTATACCGAAATTCAATAGGCATTTCATGCCTAAGGCCTTGGAGGTAAAGCCTAATGATCCCCCACCCCAAGACCCCTATACTCAACTGTTTCTACCACTTACTGTGGTTCTACTTTTTAACTGTTTCTGAATTCCGTTGCTCGGCCAAGTCACATTCTGTGTCTGGTCTGACTCCTTCGCCCCATATTCCTAACCAGCACCATTTCATCCAAAAGAGTGCACATGAAGTGCTTGATGCTAACTTGGAGGCTAGAGTCAGGCCAGGTTTCACTTAAAATCATTTGTTTTATGCTTTTGTGATTGAATCTTTGTATTTAAGCCTGCTTTGTCTATTTCCAGCCCTTCTGTGTTACACTGGATTTCAAACGTATTCATTGATTCGATCCATATCCTGTTCTTGCTCTACTTGCTGCTTTCATTTTGGGTTTTCAACATCAAAACCTGCAGGATTTCATCAAAATCTATAGGGCACTAATCAAGGACATCTTTCTGATAAGGATCGTGACAACCAGAAGAATGAGATACAATAACATGTGGGACTGCAGTACAAAGACAGTGCTGTGTATTGACATTGCATCGTCTTTATCACGTGCTTGCATGCTTCGGAGTCACAGAACATAGGGCAGAAAATGGCTTAACTTGAAAGCCATGCCAAATGAAAAGATAGTAAAACAGACAATCAAAAATAAGATTCCCCATATCAAAAATAAAGTGGAATATCACATTTTATGTCTTGAAATAATTTTCTGTGCCTCAGCATAAAATAAATTCTCGACAGCAGAACTCAGTAGGAACTGCCCTGACGATGTCAGAACCTCAGTAGGAACTGCCATACTCTGGTCTCATGCACTCCACCACCAAAATGACCAAAAGTGGGCCCCGACACAAAAACTGAGTATGATACATCAATATATGCGGAATTTTATGGCGGTTTCAAATGTGCAAACGGGTTCTGATAATTCAGCAATATGTGTTAGAAATTCAGCTTTTTCTGATCAGGCTGAGCGCCTTAATGCAAAACAATAGAGCATAAGCAAAATAGATGTTCACCATGCCTCCACCTAACTTATCTTCATACCTAGACTAAGTCTGATAGCCTAAAGCTCAAAGATAATCAAACAAACAAGCTATCAGTCTCATCCTGGGTTAGTGGGGGTGAGCTGACCACTGCCCTCAGCAAAAGATGCCTCAGGGGTTTCAGCAATACTGTGGGGTTAAACAAATGATCAGGTGATTAGAAACAAATCCCCCAAGCAATCAAAAGCATTAAAGCTAAAATGACTTAAATGATGGGCTAGGTATTTTCAACACTCCCCCAGACTGAGAACTCGTCGAGGACGTAGGTATACCGTGGTGCTTTAAGCGATGTAAATCTCAATCCTGCGCAAAATTGCTGCAGATTGACATCAGTGACAATTACTAATCTTGGTCATCAATGAATCAAATGAGCATGGATCAGGCACTGAAACACAGGCACTGCAACCAATAAAGCCTGTTGCGTGACATCTCTGTTGTCTTGCCTTCAAATTAAGCCGCTGGATTACCCCAAAACGCTGGTAGTGGAAGACAATCATCTCCTTTCAAAGTAGCCCCTCAACTCAAATGCATGGGTGGATTGGACCCCAATCTGAGACAATTAGAGCAAATTCTTAACTCGCACGAGCTCTTCGTCGCGTAGCACGGCCGCTTTGCACTGCGTGGACTTGAAGTAGACCCGTCAAAGTTGTCATAACCCCTTCATACCTCATATTCTCCCCCACACTTGGAAACTTCTGGGCTCTTTGTCCTCATCGGTTCACTTTGTAACTTCCTTGGACTTCAACGGTTACTGTCCTTGGTAGTCCACGTCCCAGAAAGAACACCCTTGCGACATCTTCAGAGGCCTTGTCCACTTCAAAGGGGTGTTGTTCTTCTTGAGGCTTCCTAAAAGGGGTAATAGTACTGGAAGTGCTCCCTGTCCCTCAGCTGAGTTCGTGGTTGTAATTTCCTCCAACAGACACCTGTTTCTTTCAGTTTCCACCTGCTGTACTTGTTTTCATTCTCTTTCCTCTCTTTCAGCGCTTTTCTTGTTCATCTGGCGCTTTTTCTCCGAGTCACGCCAGTCGCGCGTGCTGCGCATTCTCCAGAATCCGGCTCCTGGTGAGGGTCACCTGTATCTTCTTCAAGAGGAGGAAGGTCTTCTGCAAGAGGAGGCAGGTCTTCTGCTTCTTCTTCCTGTATTTTCCTCTTATCCTTTTGCTTCTGTGACCTTTGGCTCAGCTCTCTGCATTTCTTCATAGCAGAGTTGTATTTGGGCTGATGTTCTATACAGCAGCATGCAAAAACTTCATTGACACGACCTCCGTCTAGCACAAAAGCCTTCACTGGCTCCCAGGTGGAATCCGTTGTGCCATACCCTTGCCACTTCACCAAAAACCGCCAGCCCTGCTTATAGCGCGCCTCCAAGATTGATTCCACGAGATAGTTGCCTTGCTTGTGCATCTCCATGGCATCGTACACTGGCAGACTCTGCCCCGGTGTATCACGTCTCTTTGGTCTTCTTCTTCAGCTTCCAGCTTTTCATCTTTGTTCACTGCTTCAGCCTCAAATTCATCTGATTCAGAGTCAGGATTCACGCTGAGTGAAAACGGCCACTGATTGAGGTATTGGTGCGCCACGTTGACTTCGCTGCCTAGCGTCGGTGTACAGGGCGCTGTGATGCCTCCCCCTGTCACGCCAGTGACCAAGTACGGCCCGTAAAAGAGCGTGTTCTCATTCGCTGCAGCTGTCCTTCCTTGAAAGCTGTTCTGGTGAACCAAGACATAATCTCCCTCCAGGTACTCGGCCGCTGTTCTCTTTCTGTTCAAATACTTGTGCCTTGTCGTCCGTTTCCTCCCCAATGGATCCTGCACGGTTTGCGCCACCAGATTTTGTTCTTGAATCCGCGATTCCCAGTCCTGATTTCCAGCGTGCGCAAATGACATCTCTAATCTCCATGTTCGACGACCGAAGAAATTATCTGAAGGTGAGTACCCTGTCTTTCCGTGTTCCGTGTTGTTCATCACGAACGTCGCATAATCCGTCAGCGTTGGCCAATTCTTGGACTTCTCCTTATGCATTGCATCAAGAGCCCGATTTCTTCTCTGTATTCCCCGTTTTTCCTTTCACAGAATCCGTTTGACTGCGGCGAATAAGGCACCCGAAAGTCACTTCCACTCCCATGGCTTTGAAGGTGTTGCGCCACCGACCTGTCTCGCTGGTGAACGGTATGTCACGGTCCGAGTGCAACCTCACCATGGCTCCGTAGTGCTTGATCCAGTGTTGGTGCACCAGGGACAACACTTGTTCACCTCCGATCTTTTTTTTGCAGGGCACAACTTGGCAGAAACTTGATAAGGAGTCCACAATCATAAGACAGTAGTCGAACTGCCCATAACTTTGACGGTTGATAAAGTCCACGTAGACCAAGGAGTTGACCAAGGCTGGTAAGGGCAAGCAACCCACCAAGCCTCTGTCCTTCGGCCGGTTCCTCTTCGCATAAAGGCAAGCCTCACACATCTCCTGCAAGCAGCTTATCCTTTCTAACATCTTCGCGTCTTCCTCCCTTGTGTTGAAGCAACGATTGAAGGCCCACAACCAGCTTCTTGACTCCGGATGTTGTTCCACGTTATGCACCCAGTGAAGGATCTTGTTCAAGTGTTGAGCTGGTACACAGGTCATGATCTCGTTCCTCAGCAACCCATTGCTTCCCACACTCCAGAGGACGTCCTCTATGATCGCATACTTCGCTTCGCCAAGTTTGTCCAACACGTCCTTATACTCTTCTTCATAGTCCTTGGGATTGATCACACTCAAGTGTTCGTGCTTCTCAAGACTCAAGTCAAGCTGCGTGTCGGTCCGCTGGAAGGCTTCCTTGAAAAGGTCTTTGCTCTTCATTTGCAACCTCTCATCAAAGTTTGTGCGACTCAGATAGTCGCTGAGCTCATTCTTTAAGCCTTGTATCTGGTGGACATGCAGCCGTAGTTGAGATAGAAGAACCTACCATCTCCGTAGTCTGGGTCGTTGCAGTCATAAGTATGCTTCAAACTTCCGTCTCGATCAATGCCCGCTGTCTTCAGTTCACTCCGTATTTGTTCAACTGCACCCTCGTTGATATGTTGCCACTGATACAAACTGCCTCCAGGGCCTTCATCAGATGCATTGCAAATAAACACAAGTTCACCGTCTGCTCGAGGAACTCCCAATATCGATAGTGAAGAAAGCTTCGACTTCAGTTGCTCAAACTCTGCCTGGTGTGCTGGTGTCCACTCCCACTTTTCGCTCTTCTTTGTCAAATTCGTCAACAAGACCGAGGAATACCTAAAGTTGCGAATGTGTCGGCGGTAGAAATTGCAGCTGCCTATGAAGACCCGGATGTCTTTCACTCCTTGGAAAGGATGATCTCTTATCATGGCCTTCAACAATGGGGCGACTTTGACCTCCACAGGTTTCCACCGCTGATATGCTACATCGAAACCCAAATACTCAAGGACCTCTCTCATGAACTTGCACTTCTCGATTTTCACTCGCGTGTTGCACTCGTCACAAACAGAGAGGAACTCATCTATCAACGCCTTGTGGTCTTCAGTGGTATTCGATCCCAGGAAGACGTCGTTCATTTAGGCCCCAATCAGTGCTGCCTTTCTCAGGAGCTGCTGGACCTTTGGACGGCGCTTCATTATGGCGATGATCTGGTTCATCAACTCCTGGAATGTGGCAGGTGCATTTGCTAACCCAAACAACATAACGTTCCATCGAAATACTTGCCCGTTGGGTGCAGTCACTGCACTGATTTCCCTCGCTCTCTCCGTCAGTTTGATCTGCCAGGAGCCTGAACGCTTGTCGAGTTTGGTCTTGTACTTCCTCTTGGCAGCCCGTTCAATGGCTCGTTCAAGGTTTTGTATGCTCCCTCAGTGCCTTTTGAGTCTCTCGTTCAGCTTACCGTAGTGCATAACCAGTCTCTTAGCACTTGACCCAGGCTTCGCCACGAGGAAACACGGTGAGCAGTGCTTCGGAAATTCTTTTCCTTCATATCTGGACATGAACTTTGCATCGCAGCATTCGTATATCTGCCGCATGGTCTCTTTTTCATCCTGCTCGTTCAACGGAATTGGTCTGGAACTCAGAGTGGAGTTCTTGTTCTCGTCGGTGACTTCGAGGTCCATTTGTATCAGCTTTTTCCATGACCCTGGCGACATAAGAGGACCGAACACCACCTTGTGCTTGCGTAGGAGACCTTGCAGCTCTGCCGGATGCTTTTTCAACGCTTCGTCAAAGCTGTCGTCGCTCTTCAGGTTTGATGTGCCGTACTCTTGTCGTTCTGCAGCTTGCAAGTCCATTATCAATCCAGTAAAGTCCACGTAATAGTCGTCATCCTCCTCCTCGTCAGCCTCCTCGCCCGGCGAAAGCTCTTGCTCCGACAACTCAGACGTTTAGAACGGTTGTAGTTCCTCTTCTCTGGAATAGGGTCCATGGTAATGAGTTTTCCATTTTTCGTTCAACATTCTTTCTTGCTCCTGCTCGCCCAACTGAAATATCTTCTCCTCGAGGATCCGCTTACTTGTTTCAGCGTCTTCTTGGGAGCATGGCCATCCGCAAGGCATTGCCTTTTTCCCATTCTCCTTGTCGGTACAGACCTCAACGTTGTGCTGCACCTAGCTCTCAAGAGCCAACAACTCGATCCACTTCTCCTTGTGCAAATTGTCAACTTCCACTTCGCACATGAGAACTTCTGCAAGGTCCTCGTACTCCTGGTAACTGCACGTGGGAGGTTGTTGCTTTTCGGTTAACTTGTGCCAACTTTTCTTCTTCGGTCCAACTCTCTGGTGGATATTCACATCCGCCTCATATCCTAACTCACTGCAAACAGCGTCTTCATCATCACTGTTGCTTCTTGTTTCTGACATACCTTCTTCTTTCTCAGGAGTCACTTTGGAATTGGTGTCTTCTTTCGGTGTCGTTGCAAGCGGTGACGAGGACAGTCCCATCGCGGTCTTCAGCTCCTCGACACACCAGCCACGGTTCATCTTCGTCAACCACTTCACTGTGGGCTCGTGCAACTCCTCTATGGGTGTCTGCATCGCTGCCCCATCAACTAAACTTATCACAGTCCACCACTTTGGAGCAGCAAGTGGTTTGCTTGCCCCATCGGAACATATAGGGGACAATTGGGTAAAGGTACTCGTTGCACTGTCAGTTGGTCCAGCAGTCTTCTCCATCCGCGACTTTCACCAACAGGTCCCCAATCCGGAGTAACCCAGACCACTTTCGCGTGATCAAGCACAACTTTCGCCAATCATTTGTAAATGTGTGACCAGGGAGGGTTTGCCCATAGTGTGCCCATCAACCCCCACGAGTAATGGTAGCAACTGCTCTTCATAGTACAATAGAGCCCTTCAACTGCATTCACTGTATTGGCATACAGGTCGACTTCTGGGTTACATCTGAGCTCCAGCAAAGCATCTTCTCGTATCTTGGATACCAATCTGTACGACTCCTTGTTCCCCATGCAGAGCTGGACCTGCGGTGTCTCAGGTAAGCCTTCCACTCGCCTTTCCAGACTCACCAGGTTTATTTCTTCTCCCTTCTTGACCAAGAGCTTCGCTGGGATGAACAACCAGCCAATAATAACACCTGGGTTCTGTCTCACAAAATTTATACCAATACACACGTCAAAGGCCGTCGTGTTCAGGCATACACATTGGTGCGGCAGCTTGAATGTCCCCAAGTCCACTTGAACTGTGCTCTCTCCTTCTGAATACTCATAGTTCCCATTGCCCACCTTGATAGCACAAAAACTTTTGTAATCTGGAGACTTCACCAGACGACTTGCACAGACAAAATCAGCTGCCCCTGTATCAAAAGTCCCTTGCCTGGTCACGCCATCAACTTCCACATCCATTCATAACGTGGGACCCTCTAGGGTCGCTGCTCGAAGCAGTTGAATGACGTTCACCACTTCCGGAGCCATCACACTCTTCCTCTTTCGATCGTTTCCTTCCTCTTCAGGCTCTTCTTTCTTCTCTTCTTCTGCTCTGCCTTCTCCTTTGCCTTTTCCTCTTCCTTTCTTCGGTTCATCCTTTCCTGCTCCTGTGTCTCCAAGTTTTCCACGCAACTCTTCAAGCACCTTCTCAGGATCTTCAAACCCATTCTGCTTCAGAAACCAGATCAGCCTCTCTCGGCGTTGTTGCTTCTGCAGCCTGAAGCAGTGGTCCTAATAGTGGTTGGTCTTGCCACAGTGCTTACACTGTATACGCGCTCGGAACTTGGCAATTAGCTGCTCTGCATCAAGGGTCGTGCGCTTGCCTCGTCCGCCTTTGCCTTTTCCTCTGCCTTTTCCTTTGCCTCTCGTTTCCTCAGGTTTGGCGGCAGTCCTCTCCAAGGGAAAAGCGTTGACTGACAGCTCCTGCTTCAGTGCTTCTAAGGCTTCGATCATAACCGACTTGTCCGTATCCTTCGGCACGCCCTTCTCTGACTTCTCCTTTTCCATCCTTCTCAGTGTAGTGGTTCTTTCTCAATGACCTCTTGACTCCTGCGAATGTTTCAGGGAAACTGAGAAGGTCGTTCTCTCTCGAAGTAGTATGCTCAGTGTGTCATGGTTGTGCAAGTATGGCGACAGGTTTGGATCTTCTGCCCACTTCATGGACGTCTTGTCATTCACCCTGGAGGCCAGCTGTAATAATTTTTGTTGATCGGATAATGCGTTCGGAGTGAATTTCTCGAATACTTTGTCCAATTCATTCCACAAGTTCTCGATTTGCGCTGGCTTCGGGTCTGCAGGTAGTTGTCCTATCTTCGCCAACTCCCCTCTTAGGCTCAAGTCCGTTTTAGTCTCTGGGTAGAGTGGCTGGAGTCAATCAAAGAAATCTTACAGGAACTTCGCTTCTTGAGATAATTTTTCTGCACGCAACTTGACATCAGGTTTCTTGATCCCTTCGATTAGCAGCGCTGCTTTGACTTTGTTCTTGCATTGGTGCTTGCCTGTCAATAGCAAATACCTCGCGAACATTACGGGGAATCTTTGGACATCTTTCCCTTCGAAGGCTGGTATCTCCATTTTCATGGAACTTTTGGTCTTGTCTTCATCATCGTCATCTGACCATTCAGTCAAGCCCATGTTCTCATTGCAACTTTTTTTCAGTCGCTCAAAGGCCTTCACGCTTCGTGGTACCAATGGAGATTCTGCCGGAGGTCTTATGGATCCTGAGTGACCAATCAGACCCAAGGTATTTACCTTCTTCTCCAGATTTTTTATCTCGTCCGTCATCAGCTTCAGCATAACTCGTAGCGCTTCGATAAAGTCTCCTTCGCGCGTCTCCGTCTTCGTAAGCTTCTTGTCGTGATCCCCCGTTGGTAACGCGGCGTAAGCTGGATATTCGCAAGTCTTTGCAGGTTCTGAGAAGTCAACTCCTTTCTCTTTTCGGTTCGTTTGACTTTCGGTTTTCCTTTCCCTTTCTCGCGACGCCTCGCTCTGATCGCTTCGCTTTTCTTCCGCACGGCATCGTAGATTGATTGGAGGAAGTCTTCGTACTCTTCCATCTCTGAATGCGTCCACTCGTCCTCTTCTTTGTCTTCAGCGCGACCTTTGAAATCCAAAGCTGGACCCGAAGACGATTCACCCGTCTCGAACACGTCGTCAATTTTCACTTCTTCAGGTTCGTCGGGTGTGTGCATTCTTTCTTCGTGAACTTCATCGCTCTCCTTGACGCCTGATTCTTCTTCCACATCTTTCTCCTTCGTGATGCCTGACTTTCCTTCGTCACTCAAGACACCTCCGTCATCGTCGCGGACGCGCGACGCGTCTTTCGACCTACTCCTCTTCGTCCCACTGCTGCTTGCATCCATTCGTTCCCGTAATCGCGTGACCTTCTGAGTTGCACTAGTTGATAACAATTTCGCTTTCGTGCAGGTCCCAGGTGTTCGCAACCTGTGTCTGCTACCAATGTTGAATGTTGCTTTTGGGCTGCGCCTCCTGCTCTACTCACCAAAATATGTTTCGGAAATAAACCAAGAACTCGACTTGAAGGTGGAAACAGGGAAGCAACGGATAAGGATCGTGACAACCAGAAGAATGGGATACAACAACATGTGGGACTGCAGTACAAAGACAGTGCTGTGTATTGACATTGCATTGTCTCTATCACGTGCTTGAATGCTTCGGAGTCACAGAACATAGGGCAGAAAATGGCTTAACTTGAAAACCATGCCAAATGAAATGATAGTAAAACAGACGATAAAAAAATCATATCAAAAATGTGTGCAATATCACATTTTATGTCTTGAAATAGTTTTCTGTGCCTCAGCATAAAGAAAATTAGTGACAGCAGAACTCAGTAGGAACTGCCCTGATGATGTCAGAACTCAGTAGGAACTGCCATACCCTGGTCTCATGCACCCCACCACCAAAATGACCAAAAGTGGGCCCCGCCACAAAAATTGTGTATGATACATCAATGTATGCGGAATTTTGTGGCGGTTTCAAATGTGCAAATGGTTTTTGTTGATTCAGCAATATGTGTGAGAAATTCAGCTTTTTCTGATCAGGCTGAGCGCCTTCATGCATAACAATAGAGCATAACCAAAACAGGTGCTCACCCTGCCTCCACCTAACTTATCTTCATACCTAGACTAAGTATCATAGCCTCAAGCTCACAGATAATCAAACAAGCAAGCTATCAGTCTCATCCTGGGTCAGCGGGGGTGGGCTGACCACTGCCCTCAGCAAAAGATGCCTCAGTGGTTTAAGCATTACTGTGGGGTTGGACAAATGATCAGATAATTAGAGACAGATCCCCGAATCAATCAAAAGCTTTAAAGCTAAAATGACTTAAATGATGGGCTAGGTACTATTTTCAACATTCTATGTCAGGTTAGGGTCCGGGACGCCAATCGTAACCCCTAACCCCTGCAAGCCGGGAGGTATGCCAATGCGTGCGAGGCTGGGCCCAGCGGTAGTGCATAGAGTAGGGTAGGTAAGAATATACCGTTGGGGTATATTTGGGTTCTGGCTTTTTTTCCGTGAACTCTCTTAGTTTTTCAAAATCAACTTCCCAAAAGTTCCTTCATCCTTCCAAACTCCTTTCTGAGTATCCCACAAGGCGAGCGCGATGAGCGTCATTCATGATTACAAAAAATGAACACAGTGTTCATTTAGCATGCCTGCACAACAAAATACTGCAGGGCCTGCCAACAGCAAACTAAACTATGCATGCCGAAAAACATACATGACACTCAGCATTTTCCTATAATAAAAATGTAATCTTTCAGTCGTGTCCTGCATGAGATATTATCCTGTGAAACTGCAACGCAATCTCTGTCCTGTCTCCGTGCGCGTGCTTCCTGTTAAAGTGCTCGTGCTCTGTCTGATTGTGCTTCTGTTTCCTGTTTCCTACTCTTTTACCCCACTGGATTCTGTTCTAAAGGGGGCGCTCTCACATAGGTATGTGGGTCTGATGCCCAGGGTATTTTCAACATTCTATGTCAGGTTAGGGTCCGGGACCCCAATCGTAACCCCTCACCCCTGCAAGCCGGGAGGTATGCCAATGCGTGCCAGGCTGGGCCCAGCGGTAGGGCATAGAGTAGGGTAGGTCAGTGAGGACTTCTCCTTTGCCAGCAGAGTTGAACCTTACATTTTTCTTTTCTTGAGAGAGTGTTTGGCATTTGAATTTGCAGCGTGTTCCTCGGTTCTGATGTCTGTCTGTGAGCACTTTGCTTGGTGAGTGTGCTCGAGATCAGAAACTTGTTGCTAGACAGTGCGTGAAGTGAGTGAGGGCTGAAATGTTTTCTTGTCGCTTTTTGTTTTTTTTGTCTGTTGCTTTTGATTCATTCCGCTCGTTTAACGTGCATTGCAATTTGAGCACTGCACTTGCAATTTTATAGCGCACTATGCACGGCACCGCGATGCTGAAAACCTAGTGAGAACAGAATCATCTGTCTCTGCCAAATTCTTATCTTATGCCCATGCTCGGTGACTGTGCCGGTGTCTCTGCTGTTTTGAGGATTTCCGTAGGCGGGGTACCCTAGGCCATGTTTTCCTCTAGCCAGAAAGTCTAGTTGGGGTTTGAAAATCATTTGGACCTCCGGCAGGGTTTTTGCACTGATTTTGGCTTATGAAGCAATTTTGGCGGTTTTTACCAAATGAGAAATTACTGCAGGTTCAGCAATGTTAGGAAAGATTGTTTTTTGCATCGACGGAGTCAGCCTGTGTGGTCACCGTTTCAGGGCCCCCAGTTGTGCCAGAAGTTTTCGTTTTGTATATATCAGTTTCAAATAGATACCATGTTATCCGTAAAAGTATAGATACATGCTGAAGTACTCAAATGTATTGCACTGTGTGAATCTTACCACTATGCCCCCAATGATGATTTTTCTTTTTTCAGCACCAAACTCAGGTTTGGACCCGGACTTTGAGCTTGATGGGAGGGTGTAGGGGGTCCACAAATGAATAGGATACTCTTCCCCATTTTGTTTCAATTCTTTTTGTACATTATGCATCTTTATTATAACATTGGCGGCACATAGGCCGGCGGAACTCGCGGACGGAAAGTGCAGATGGCAGATCGCCATTATTGTGCGCAAGACTTGGTGTTTGCTATGAAGAAAGCCTTACACAAAATCTGCAGATCTTATTATCACTCCAGGTTTAATTGTATTCTGAGTCTTGCAGGTTTTTTTTGGCATGGTTAGGAAGAGTTGCTGTGTTTTGCACAGGCATGTTTCCAGATCATGTCTAGTGATCTCAAATGCTTTTGGAGTATTTGGATCAGTGCAAAGTAAGCAGTATCCAGGACCCTGTTACTTTAAGGGACACCATCCACCCATCCCCACTCTCGTTAAACCAAGCGCTTCCTCAATTCACGGCATAACCAGCAGCCGGCGGGCGCCGCAAATTTTTTTAATGTGCTGAATGGAGCCATTGGGTCGCCAAGTGGGCTCAGCATGTCAAATTTGACCAAGTGGGCACCATTGTTCACAGCCTAGGGGCTCTTGCCAATGCAGCAGTTCTTCGCTGTGATGGTCCCTTCCAAGAGGCGTATAAAACCCGTTTGCCTCCCAAATGAGCCAGCAAGGTTTTAAAAGGTTGACGAACCCTTGGTTTGGCGAAAACTGACTTTGTCTGGATGATAGCCCTCAACACCCAGTTCAAAATCGTTCTCAACTTGCCAAAACCCACAGAAGCAACGCGCACAACTCTGAATCACTCTTGATCTATGTTGTATGAGTGTTTCAACAGATTGTGCAATTCTTGGGCCTGCAAATCAAATGAACCCAATGCACAACCAATGTACACACAGTGTAAACCGTAACAACACATTCTTGTGCATGCACCAATTCCAAAAATATGCAGCTCTTTTTATAATAAAACAAAGCTTTATAAAAGCTAGTTCAGTGCGCAAATCTTTGTGCGCGCATGCTCTGCAGTGCCCAAAAAGGCGACATCGGCACTGCAACGCTAACCAGAAGAATATATGGGGCTATGTAACATACAGGTGTCAATACACCCAAATACGGCACACGACACCTTAATGAGAAAAATGGCGATCAACATAACGAACCGAATCCTACAGACCACACAGGATTTCAGGCTTGTTCTCACCTTCACACTCCCCGTCCAAGTCCACACAGGGCCTGCCCCAGGGTGGCTGAGCCAAGACAACCAAAGGTGAGGCAGGACAGTTTTGGCGCATCAAAAAGCATCGCTTGTGGTAGGTGTAAAACCGTTTTGCCTCCCAAATGAGCCTGTAAGGTTTTGGAGCCCCCCTCCAGGCTCATAACTACCCTCCCAAGGGTGGCTCTGACCGGGCAAAAATAATAAAGCCTGCAGGCTTTAAACCTACAATAGTATACACTTTATTCTACATCAAGTCTGCCCTACATTGCCCTTCCAACAATAAGCCTTGTCGCCAGCCTTGTCGCGCGCGCTGATCCTCAGCGCCAGAATAAAGTAAAAAGACGAGTAAAACACGACGAAAAATTTTTCTGAATCGCTGAAAATAAAGCTAATTAGCAAGAAAAACGCTTAGGCCAAAAAGCGCGCTGCCAAACGCGTAAAAACGCGACAAAAATTTCCCGACGTGAAATAGGTGAATAGTTAACGCCGTAAGCACCGTAACGCTCGTGGGACCCCAACGCCGTCCTTGCCGTCGTCTAACTCGCTATAGGCGCAAAGAAAAACGCGTCGCGAGCAGCGCGTAAAACTCGAAAATTTTACATAACTCGCCACGACCCCTCACGTCGCGCCCTGCCGCCTTTTTCTTCTTCTTCTCCATGCACCTCCCTCCCCATCCTCGTGCCCATCACTCCCCTTGCCCTGCAGCTCAGGCGGCGGCCCTGGGGGAACACGGTTAACCCTTAGCAATGAACGCCAACACGCTCCACGACGCCACACAAGAACAAGGCCGAGAACATCAAGAACAACGGGTAGCACGTAAGGCACAGCAGCGAACGTGGTCTTGCTGCACGCGAGTGTGTTGGGTCGTGTATAATTTTATTTTATTTTCAAATTTTTTTTTTTTTTTTTTTTTTTTTTTTTTTTTTACACAAAATTAAGCAGCGGTTTTTCAAGTAGGTACAACCACACCCACGCAAGAAACAAACCCAACAAGGCGACAGGACAGGACACCACGGCACCACGCGGCAGCACGGCACCAGGGCACGAGGGAAAGAGCACCACAGCGCGCAGACACCACCACCGGGCAAAAAACAGCACAACCAACCAACAGCACAACACAGCACAGCGCGACAGCCCACAGAAGGGCAAAGCAAGCCCCAACAGCACCGCAAAAAGACAGCAGAGAGCAACAGCACAGCGCCACGCGACAGCACAGCACCACAGAACACGACACAAGAAAACAGGGCACCACAGCAAACCACACCAACCACAGGGAAGCAGACCAAGCGGCCAGACAGGGACACCGACACCGAAACACGCCACCAGCAAACAACCACGGGCCAACAGAACCAGCACCGCACCACGGCACACCACAGGAAACAGCACAACACACAACAGCGCACCACAGGCGCCAGCAACGGCACGCACCACACGAACAGCACAACGCGAGCGCACCAGCACAGCGAAGCACAGCACCGCGCAGAGCGGAGAGCACAGGGAACGCACAGCACAGCACCCCGGGACACACACAGCACAAAGCAGAGCGGCGAACAACAGCACGCACCACCGCGCCACGACAAAACACACACAGCACAGAGCACACAGCGCGGGGGAACGCCGCAAAACACGGCGCCGCAGAGCACAGGGCCCGAGGGCGACGGGCAGCGCCAGAGGGCACGGCGCAACAAGCAGCGGCACCAAACGAGCGCAACACGGCACAGGACAGCACAACACCGGGCGACACAACGCGCAGCAGCGCAGCACCCAGCCACACACAGCACAACACGGCACGGAGCACCGAGCGGCGGCGACGGAAACCGCGAGAAACAAAAGGGGGGGGGGGGGGGGGCAGCAACCACGAGGGAGCAGCCAACAGCCAGGCGGAAAGCACGAAAGAGGAACAAGCGCACGGAGAGCCGAGAAGCGGCAGGCCAACAAAGCAAACAACCCAAGCGCCGAGGCCCAAGGCAACCGGGGCCGGAAACCAGAGAAAGCAAGAGACAACGGGGGCGCACGGTGAAAGAAGAACGGGAAGAGGAAAGAAAAAAAAAAAAAAAAAAAAAAAAAAACCAAAAAAAAAAAAAAAAAACACACCACCCGGGCACCAAGGGGCAGCAACAAAAACCGCGGGACACAAACGGGGAGGGAGGTGGGGGAGCAACCACCAACGAGCAGCCAACGGCCAAGCGGGAGACACCAACCAACCAAGCAGCGGGAGGGGAACAAAAAAAAAAAAAAAAAAAAAAAAAAAAAAAACCAAGGTCCAGGGCAACGAGGAAAGGCAGCAGCAGCGAGAGAGAGGGGGGCAACCCCAGCCCGGAGGGGGCCAAGCAAAGTAGAACGACAAAGCGGCCAAAGGAAAAGGTGAGGCGCACCAGAACGCGCCCGGGAGGCCGGCCCGCCCGACCCGGCCAAGCAGAGCACGCACACGAACACACACGCACACCGGAACCCGGGCTGCCCGCTCCAGAGGACGGGCGGCCGGGGGAGGGACAGCGCCTGACACCAGGCGCCCCTCATCACGGCGGAAGGCACCCCCCCCGGGGACGCCCTTCCGCCACCCCCACAGCGCGCAACGCCGGCCCGCAAGGGCGCACGCTGTGGGGCCGGTGCAGGGTCCACACGCCCGCATCGACCGCACCCGGGACACACGGGTCGCGGAACCCTGGCGGCCCGCTCCAGAGGACGGGCGGCCGGGGGAGGGACAGCGCCTGACACCAGGCGCCCCTCACAACGGTGGAAGGCACCCCCCCCGGGGACGCCCTTCCGCCACCCCCACAGCGAGCAATGCCGGCCCGCAAGGGCGCACGCTGTGGGGCCGGTGCAGGGTCCACACGCCCGCATCGGCCGCACCCGGGACACACGGGTTGCGGAACCCTGGCTGCCCGCTCCAGAGGACGGGCGGCCGGGGGAGGGACAGCGCCTGACACCAGGCGCCCCTCACAACGGCGGAAGGCACCCCCCCCGGGGACGCCCTTCCGCCACCCCCACAGCGAGCAACGCCGGCCCGCAAGGGCGCACGCTGTGGGGCCGGTGCAGGGTCCACACGCCCGCATCGACCGCACCCGGGACACACGGGTCGCGGAACCCTGGCGGCCCGCTCCAGAGGACGGGCGGCCGGGGGAGGGACAGCGCCTGACACCAGGCGCCCCTCACAACGGTGGAAGGCACCCCCCCTGGGGACGCCCTTCCGCCACCCCCACAGCGAGCAACGCCGGCCCGCAAGGGCGCACGCTGTGGGGCCGGTGCAGGGTCCACACGCCCGCATCGACCGCACCCGGGACACACGGGTGGCGGAACCCTGGCCGCCCGCTCCAGAGGACGGGCGGCCGGGGGAGGGACAGCGCCTGACACCAGGCGCCCCTCACAACAGCGGAAGGCACCCCCCCCGGGGACGCCCTTCCGCCACCCCCACAGCGAGCAACGCCGGCCCGCAAGGGCGCACGCTGTGGGGCCGGTGCTGGGTCCACACGCCCGCATCGACCGCACCCGGGACACACGGGTCGCGGAACCCTGGCTGCCCGCTCCAGAGGACGGGCGGCCGGGGGAGGGACAGCGCCTGACACCAGGCGCCCCTCACAACGGTGGAAGGCACCCCCCCCGGGGACGCCCTTCCGCCACCCCCACAGCGAGCAACGCCGGCCCGCAAGGGCGCACGCATTGGGGCCGGTGCTGGGTCCACACGCCCACATCGGCCGCACCCGGGACACACGGGTTGCGGAACCCTGGCAGCCCGCTCCGGAGGACGGGCGGTCGGGGGAAGGACAGCGCCTGACACCAGGCGCCCCACACAACGGTGGAAGGCACCCCCCCCGGGAACGCCCTTCCGCCACCCCCACAGCGAGCAACGCCGGCCCGCGAGGGCGCACGCTGGGGGGCCGGTGCTGGGTTCACACGCCCGCATCGACCGCACCCGGGACGCACGGGTCGCGGAACCCTGGCCGCCCGCTCCAGAGGACGGGCGGTCGGGGGAGGGACAGCGCCTGACACCAGGCGCCCCTCACAACACGGTGGCAGGCACCCCACCCGGGGACGCCCTTCCGCCACCCCCACAGCGGGCAACGCCGACCCGCAAGGGCGCACGCTGTGGGGCCGGTGCTGGGTCCACATGCCCGCATCGACCGCACCCGGGAAACGCGGGTCGCGGAACCCTGGCCGCCCGCTCCAGAGGACGGGCGGCCGGGGGAGGGACAGCGCCTGACACCAGGCGCCCCTCACAACGGTAGAAGGCACCCCCCCCGGGGACGCCCTTCCACCATCCCCACGGCGAGCAATGCCGGCCCGCAAGGGCGCACGCTGGGGGGCCGGTGCTGGGTACACACGCCCGTATCGACCGCACCCGGGACACACGGGTCGCGGAACCCTGGCAGCCCGCTCCAGAGGACGGGCGGCCGGGGGAGGGACAGCGCCTGACACCAGGCGCCCCTCACAACGGTGGAAAGCACCCCCCCCGGGGACGCCCTTCCGCCACCCCCACAGCGAGCAACACCGGCCCGCAAGGGCTCACGCTGTGGGGCCGGTGCGGAGATCCCACGCCCGCACCGACCGCACCCAGGACACGCGGGACGCGGAACCCTGGCTGCTCGCTCCAGAGGACGGGCGGCCAGGGGCCGCCGCCCCCGCAACCCCAAGCCAAGTAGGGGGGAACCGGGACCGGACCGCCCCCCCCCAAGCACGCCAGACGGAGCACGGGACCGGGGCAGGACACGCGGAGGGGCACGGACCAAGTGGAACGGCCCTACCAGCGCCCAGTGCCGGGACCACGCGAGATGCGCGCGCCACACCACCCAGCGGGGGGGGGAGCGGACACCGCGAGAGCGCGAGCGCACACACACGAAAAGGACACGCGGGGACTACCGGAAGGGCAACCGGACCGAGCGCGCGGAACGCACAGACCGCATGGAATGGCGTACCAGCGAGCGAGGGTAAGGGACACCCGGAGGGGACGGCCCGCCACACGCAGCGCGGAACACGCGGGGCGGGAAGGGGGAAACAGGAGAGACACAACACCAGGTACCGGCCCGAACCCCCCCCGAACCGGCCGCGAGCGCCGCGCACACACAGACGGGGGACTGCACCCGCCAAGGCAGTAGTGGCGCACAGCGCCACGCCCCAACCCCTAGGCTAGGCAGCCTCCGCGCCAGCCCAAGGGGGTCCCACTGGCGACAAGCCAGTAGCACGGGCCCGGCGGCGCCGGCGCCCCGGGCGACCACGCATTAGGGGGGCGACGCAGTGGGTAAGCGCCCGCAGCCACGGCTGCGAATTGATGCACTGACCGAGGAGTGGCGAAACGGGGACGCCGGGGAAGGACGGGGCTCCGAGCTCTGTGAACCCGGGGGACTCCGCCACCAGGCAGGAGGTGCGTCTTGGAGGGCCCCCCACTAGGACCCGGTGGGGAGGATATCACCTGGCCCGACCAGGTGGCCCCCCGGGGCCGAAAGGCGTCTAGTACCCGCAAAATCAAACCTCAAACCTCAAACCTATGAAGAAAGCCTTACACAAAATCTGCAGATCTTATTATCACTCCAGGTTTAATTGTATTCTGAGTCTTGCAGGTTTTTTTTGGCATGGTTAGGAAGAGTTGCTGTGTTTTGCACAGGCATGTTTCCAGATCATGTCTAGTGATCTCAAATGCTTTTGGAGTATTTGGATCAGTGCAAAGTAAGCAGTATCCAGGACCCTGTTACTTTAAGGGACACCATCCACCCATCCCCACTCTCGTTAAACCAAGCGCTTCCTCAATTCACGGCATAACCAGCAGCCGGCGGGCGCCGCAAATTTTTTTAATGTGCTGAATGGAGCCATTGGGTCGCCAAGTGGGCTCAGCATGTCAAATTTGACCAAGTGGGCACCATTGTTCACAGCCTAGGGGCTCTTGCCAATGCAGCAGTTCTTCGCTGTGATGGTCCCTTCCAAGAGGCGTATAAAACCCGTTTGCCTCCCAAATGAGCCAGCAAGGTTTTAAAAGGTTGACGAACCCTTGGTTTGGCGAAAACTGACTTTGTCTGGATGATAGCCCTCAACACCCAGTTCAAAATCGTTCTCAACTTGCCAAAACCCACAGAAGCAACGCGCACAACTCTGAATCACTCTTGATCTATGTTGTATGAGTGTTTCAACAGATTGTGCAATTCTTGGGCCTGCAAATCAAATGAACCCAATGCACAACCAATGTACACACAGTGTAAACCGTAACAACACATTCTTGTGCATGCACCAATTCCAAAAATATGCAGCTCTTTTTATAATAAAACAAAGCTTTATAAAAGCTAGTTCAGTGCGCAAATCTTTGTGCGCGCATGCTCTGCAGTGCCCAAAAAGGCGACATCGGCACTGCAACGCTAACCAGAAGAATATATGGGGCTATGTAACATACAGGTGTCAATACACCCAAATACGGCACACGACACCTTAATGAGAAAAATGGCGATCAACATAACGAACCGAATCCTACAGACCACACAGGATTTCAGGCTTGTTCTCACCTTCACACTCCCCGTCCAAGTCCACACAGGGCCTGCCCCAGGGTGGCTGAGCCAAGACAACCAAAGGTGAGGCAGGACAGTTTTGGCGCATCAAAAAGCATCGCTTGTGGTAGGTGTAAAACCGTTTTGCCTCCCAAATGAGCCTGTAAGGTTTTGCAGCCCCCCTCCAGGCTCATAACTACCCTCCCAAGGGTGGCTCTGACCGGGCAAAAATAATAAAGCCTGCAGGCTTTAAACCTACAATAGTATACACTTTATTCTACATCAAGTCTGCCCTACATTGCCCTTCCAACAATGTCAGGCAACTACGTTCAGTAGCCCTCTGCTTGACAAAAGTGCCCACAGGGTGGCTCGGCGTGGTGAAACCCCATACTCATCACTCTCCCCAGTGGGTGTAAAACTAACAAGCGCCATGACACAAGACCAGCCGTGCCATGGCTACTGCCCAATAAAAACATATTCCCAGTGATCGAATGCATTGTTCTTCGATTCCTACATTATTTTTATCAGGTGTGTATTACATGCTGGTCTTTGACTGTTTCTTTAGACTGTGTGTGTGTGTGTGTGTGTGTGTGTGTGTGTGTGTGTCTGTGTGTGTGTGTGCGTGTGTGTGTGTGTGTGTGTGTGTGTGTGTGTGTGTGTGTGTGTGTGTGTCAACGAAATTTGAACCATGCTGCAGTTCACACTCGTCAAACATGGACATCTTCTCAGGATAGGACTTGGTGCAACAAAAGGCACAAAGAGCCCCATCACCATCCACAACACTGTCATCACCATTGTTCTGTTGTTTAGGTACCGTGCACACATGTGCGGATACATGTTCCCACAGATCATAGGGAAGGTACCGCACCTCTCTTCCAATCAAACCTTGCGGCAAATACAAGAATACAAGCACGTACTCATGTGGCTGGGTACCCGATCCCCTCCATATGATCCTTACGATGAATCTGTGCTGCTTGCATAAAATGCCGCGCAACAAAGCGTGGATTGAGAGTTCCTAACCCCGACTCAAAAATCCACGCATCAAAGCGTGGATTGAGAGTTCCTAACCCCAGCTCAAAAATCCACGCAACAAAGCATGCTTTGTAAATCCCTATCCCATCAAGCAGGAAAATATGAAAAAAGGTGAAAATGAGTGAAAATCAAAACAGTGCATACCCCCCAATGTGGAAATAACATACATAACTACGCAACGGGGCAACAATGGTGCCCCCATATCTCAAAAAATGGGTCTCTAATGCGGCCAATCGCCCAAATAGTTGCGTCCAGTACGGCTTAGGGCGCCCCAGATAGGCAATCTAGGTAAAAAAAATTTGTTGCAGAAGCTTTAGGGTTCCGGATCACCAATGGTCACCAATCAGTGGTGCACAAAATACGCAAAGATTCTACCAATTCTTTTGTTCTGGGAGTTTAGAAATTTACCCACCAAACCTCATCTATTTTCTCTTTCACCGCACCCCCAATGTGTGGCATTGAGTCCTCAGAACTATGAGTAAGAAAATGTCATTGCCATGTCTTTCTTGGGGGGCTTGATAGAGGCCAAGCCCCCCTTAAAACCCTTTTGTTGATGCCAAGACTTACTTAAGTATTTTTATCTGTCTTTTGAAGCTTAAAGTACACTTTTCCATAGTAACTAGGGTTATAACCCTAGCCCCCCCCATGAAGTTCACCCCTACCACTCAACTGAGCGGAGGTATCTTCCTTCATGGAGGTTATACCGAAAAAAAATAGGCACTTCATGCCTAAGGCCTTGGAGGTTAAGCCTAGTGGTCTCCCACCCCAAGATCCCTATGCTCAATTGTTTCTACCACTTATAGTGGTTCTACTTCTTAACTGTTTCTGAATTTAGTTGCTTGGCCAAGTCATATTCTGTGTCTGGCCTAACTCCTATGCCCCATATTGCTAACCAGCTCCAGTTCACCCAAAAGAGTGCACATGAAGTGCTTCATGCTAAGCTGGAGGCTACAGTCAGGCCAGCTTCCACTTAAAATCATTTGTTTTATCCTTTTGTGATTGAATCTTTGTATTTAAGCCTGCTTTGTCTAGCTGCAGCCCTTCTGTGTTGCACTGGATTTCAAAACTATTCATTGATTCGATCCACATCCTGTTCTTGCTCTACTTGCTGCTTTGGTTTGGTTTTTCAACATCAAAACCTGCAGGATTTCATCGAAATCTATAGGGCACTAATCTAGGACATCTTTCGGGTAGCAGAGGCAAGCCCTGGGTACCTTTCAAACCGACTCTGAGAAGAAGCACAAGAAAAGCACACTGAAAAGCACATTGAACATGTCCACTCAACTGTCCTCCAGAACCTGGCAGATCAGAAGTGTACAAGTCCAACTTGGCAGTGTAGCCCACCAAAAGAGTGAACCGCCACTCAGAGCTGCATCCGGTTCTCAGAAAGATCCAGAGCACAGAAGGGCGAATCAAGATCCGCCAAGAACAATCCCTTTAACCATGGAGGCCTTAACGGCCCATGGTGATGGCAGCCTGCAACATCTCCGCAGGCGAGTCGCCGCCTCCATCGCCAGGTCGGCCTGCCCGGCCTCTTCCTCTACGGCGTTTCGAGGTCCTGAAGAACAAGAGGACGTACGACGGAGGATGGACGAGTATATGCTCCACGAAGAGTACCACAGGTCCATCAGAGGGGAAGATGGAGAAGTACCTCTTGAAGCCCTGGGGTCTCCGCCCCAAACAGAGATGGGGTCCTTTCCTTATTCAGGGCCATCTACAGATATAGCGGAGACAGTGTCACTACCGAGACGAACAAGAGTCTTCGGCGGCTCAAGTTGCATGGTATATTTTCTGGGCCTTTTTTTGCGCGAGGCCTCGCGCAATGAGGACTGCAATGCAGTCCCAGAACTCGAAAATCACAACCTATACCTCTTTTATCAGGCAGTGCAAATCAAAAATCAGACCGTGGGGTGGGTAGTAAGACCACTCGACCCTGAAGCCATCTTTCCAAAGGAAAATGAATCGGGTGAGGTTTTTGGTTTAGTAAGTTATGCGCGAGGCCTCGCGCATGGGGCAGCCCTTGAACCACATGTTGCATATGCTTTGCATTGATATTTAATCCGCCATGCTTCTGTTTTAATGATTCTTGTTCTTGATTGCGCGAGGCCTCGCACATAGAATTTGATCAATGAATCATGTTTCCAGGTATGCAATGAACATGCAGAACAGAAAATGATGTTGCAATCATGTTTTTGGCAGACCGTGTTCATTGAAACAACAAGGGCAACGCAAAATGTATTTATTGGCCAATTTCCGCTAAAAGCACATCATTTTCCACTGAAATCATAAGATTTATTTATTTTTTCATAGTTTTTTTTTGTTTTTGGCTGTCCGAGAAAAGGCACAAAATGGCACAAATGGTAAGAAAGATACTTTCTTTGGACTAATATTCTGTTTTCAAAAAAAAGAGCCTGTGAAAAACTATTTTTTTGCATGGTCCAAATTAGGTGCATTTGGTGTGATGTTGACCATGCAACTTGAGCCACATAAGAGAGTACACGAGTACCCGAGAGCATGGCATCCAGACCTGCCAACAACTTCAAGGGCGCCTGAGAAGAGTCTGGATCCTCTCCGACCAGAGCCAACCCATGGGGCTCTGGATCGCACGGCCGAACGTTTGGCCAAGCTCCTATCCGGGTCTCAAGACCCGGACGTGACAGCTCTGTCAGAAGCTGTCAAGAAAAGTTGGGTATCACCGAACCCTTACCAAAGCCAGCACTACTCTCACCTTCACCGGAATTGAGCATGCTGGCTGATGATCTCAGAAGATCAAGGGTGTCCAGGCTGCTACCCAAGGTCACTTGGCCCAGCCCTTTTCATCCTCGCACTAGGACAGTCCCTATTGCTGAACTACAGGACGTGCCTGTGACAGCGACTGAGAAAAGAGGGCTGTCAGCCCTGGCACTCCTTGCCAGCGTACCTCCCCCCTCTTCAGGCCTAACCCCAGGGGGTGGGAAGAGTGGCAGACCTATTGCACAGGCGAACATCCAGATGGTATTGCCGGACTTCGACCCGAAAAATCTGCCTGAATGGGCAGAAGAATTTGCTGAGTTTCTTTTGCTAACTGGCCAATCCCATGTGGATGTGGCCACTAAGTGTTCACTGCTGAAACGCTCATGCAAAAAGAAGTTTTTGCAAAAACTGGTGAAACAGATTATGAAAACCTGTTCAACATGGGCTGAGGTGCTCCAAAGACTGGAGAAACCTTTCCCAGTCTATGAGACTGACCTCAGTGTGCGCACATAGATAGAGAAGCTACCTATGCTCCCTGAGTTTCCCTCCGCTGCGCGAGTCTCTGAATACGTGTGCAACCTAGAGTATCTGTTTTCACGGATGAGCGTGGGTTCCTATAGAGCCACTGAGCCCCACCTGTGGCTCATGAGTAGAATCCCTTCATGTACCTGGGATGATTGCCGCGCTACCTCTGAGAGGAAGACCCGGACCCACTCGTACAACCTGGTGGACCTGCTGATCGAGCTAGCTCTTGAGAGGGAGAATGACTCCCACATGGAGATATTCCTCAAGACACACTTGGGTCCAGGTGGTACCCCTACCCCTGAACGTGGTGAAGGTAAAGGGCCTGAAAATCCCACTAACGCCAACCAGGGAGGTGGTAAAGGAAGTGGTAACCTGTGTGCCATGAATGAGGTTGAACCTGAAACAGGCTCACCCCCTCTGTTCTACTGTAATCCTGTCAATAACAAGGGGGGACCTTGTCATGCTCCTGACTGCCACCACCGCAGTAGTTGTATGCTGCAGATGAAACGATAGCAGCACACCAAAGATGGGAAAAGTGTGACCCATCAGGACCATCTTAGGTGTACCATCACCTGTGGTTATTGTGGCAAACGTCGTCACTACGAGGACGAATGTCACATAAAGCAACGAGAGAGTGATAAACTCAAGCGGCAGGAGGCCGAACGCCAGAAGAAGCAAACAGCCACCAAAACTCCCCAGAATGGTGACAAAGGTGGTAAAGGAGGTGGCAAGGGGGGTGGCAAAGGTGGAACCCCTAACCCCAAGAGGCGCTCATCAGCGCCCGCTACAACTCCCCCTCCTGCCGATGGTGACCCCAAGAAGCGCCCACAGGGGGATAACGCCTCCCCTGGGGGAAAAAATTCCAAGAAGAGGCGACTGGCCTGGATGGCCAAGTCCCTCATGACTGCAGGGGTGGATGTCCAATCCCCTGCTGAGGAGTAGGGGGGCGGCTCCGAAGAGGAGGACTTGTTTTTCTGGATCCTCGTGAAAATCGGGGATCAAGTTTTTCGAGCGGTGCTTGACACCGGCGCAACACTATCTATAGTGGCCCGGCGCCTGCTAAAGACTTTCAAGAAAACTAAGACAGTGGCCATAAGAGTAGGGGATGGGCGTACCATCCATTCCTCGGGGAGAGTAGATGTGACAATTTGTCTTGGCGACGAAACTGTGACCCAACACTGCAGAGTGTTCGACACGGATGCCTTTGACATCGTCATTGGTACCGACTTCCTGCGAAGAAACCCCCAAATAAAAATGCTTTCTCTCCAGCGCCCCTATACTCTGCACTGCGACGTTTGCAATGGACTCTTCTCCGTACCTTTGGAGCTGTCAGGACGAAAAGAGTCTGGGCTGCGCTAGGCATCCAAGACTAACTATCGTAGTCAAAACTACTAATTGGCCCGTCACGTTCTTGAAAATGGACTGGCGGCCCTTCAGGTAACCCTGGATGAGATCCAGGTAGAATTGTTCGCGAGCCAACAACAGCACATCATGCAGTTGTACTGCTCGAAACATTTGAACAACGCCTTCCGTTTCCTCTGGAAAGCAATGGGCCTAGCGTATGCTAACCCTCCCTTCTCCCTGCTCGCAAAGATTCTAACCAAAATCGCTTATGAGGGAGGAAGGGTTGTCATGTGCACCCCTGACTGGGGTTGCTCAGGTGAACACGCTTATTGGCGCCGTATGCTAGATCGAACGACCGTGGGAAGAGTGCAACTCCCCGACCGTCCCATCTACGTGCCTGAGGACTCAGACACAGCTATGCAGGCCCCTGAGTGGGCTAGTTTCTTATCAATTCACGTTGCATCTCTCAATCCTGTACCCTTGTGTGATCTAGATCAGGTGCTACTGAAAGAGGTCATGGCCGAAAATCGTGGCCTGACTCTTTCTGATCTCAAAAAACGATCTCCTGAGCACCTATCTGCCACATTTACAGGGTGTGAATGTCCCGATGGCTATTTAGAACCTGCAGCTGTAAAGGAGGACGCTGACGACCAACTGTCTGAGATCGCCAACACTATCCCTCCTGTTGATCCCAGCTGTGTTGAACTAAAACACAGTGCCTTCCTGGCCCAGCTGTTGCTGCAGGAGGTAGATCTAGAGTCAACCTCAGAACCAACTTCCCCTATTGGGAAACCGGTGCTACACATGCAGCCTATGCACTCAGGTGAGCCCGTGGCCCAGAGTCGTGATGCTCTAGCGCGGCCTGCTTCTAATAACATACCATTGTCTGAGCATGACACTCAGGAACTCCGACAGCTGCTGTACCTGAATGCCGAAGGTATTGAGCGCCAAGAGCGGCTGCAATACCTCAGACGAACCTGGAAATCCTCCATCTGGTCTGAGGAGGACGATGATTCCTACAGGCTGCCTGACCCAGAGATACCCCTAGTGTATTTTCTGCACTATGGGCAGCAATGTCCTCCTGAGTGGGACGATGGTTCTGTACCTGCCGAAACTGCTGATCGCAGAAAAAGAAAGAGCATCGAAAGAGCAACCTCAGTGCTTAGGAGGATTTGCTGCAGAAAATCGAGAGTCTTAACCTTGACCCCCGACTCAAGAAACTGCTCCTAACCTATGAGGAGGTGTTCGGCGCCTTGCCGCCCCCCCTTTCTTGTAAAAAACTGGTCCAGGTGGACCTGAAACTGAAACCTGAATTTGAGAAAACGCGAGTGAGGCGTCGTCCCTACCACGCTCCACAGGAACAGGTTGAAGAAATCGAGCGCCAGATCCAGGAATGTATTGATGCTGGCCTCGTGGAAGAATATAAGAAAGGGGACTACCCCCATCACTGCAGTCCCTGTTTCCTGGTTGCAAAACCAGGATTGACTGCCCTACGATTGGTTGTTGAATATGGTGAGGTCAACAAGAAAACTCAAAACCACTCAGGGAGTATTCCTAACATGGGAACCACCCTGGAGCGTATTGTGAAATGCAGGTACAAGACCAAAATGGACAAACGCAGTGGTTTCTGGCAGGTTGAGCTAACCGCCGCAGCTCAGGAACTGCTGGCTTTTATAACCCCTAAGGGTCGTGTGTTTAATTGGAAGGTTATGCCTTTCGGGGTGGCTAATGCCCCAGCACTCTCCAGGAACTAATGAACAAATTTTTGTACATACTGAGGCGCAGACCTCTAGTACAGGAGTTGATTTCTCGGGGTGCAGAAATGGAGGCCCACATCGATGACGTGAGTTTGGGTACCAATACCCAAGAGAACCATGTCCTTCTCCTCGGTGAATTTTTCATTGTTTGTCAAGAAAACCATCTCCGAATCAAACTCGAAAAATGTGAGTTTATGAAAGAGGAGATGGAGTATTTGGGTTTCGACGTGGGGTATGGCTGGTGGAAACCAGCCGCGTCTAAGATGCAGCCCCTGCAGGACATGCAGATTCGCGATGACCCTAAGAAGGGTCTACACGACCTGAGGAGTTTTGTGGGCGCCTGTAAGTTCTATAGGCGTCACATCCACAATTTTACCTACTCCTCTGCCCCCCTCACTGACCCAACCAAGAAAACTACTCCCTGGAGGTGGACCGCCAGAGAGGAGGAGTATTTCCAGGAATCGAAGAAAAAAAATGCCTCCTCCAACTGCCTGGGAGTACCCCCCCCTAAGGGCAAGATAGTCCTGATCACTGATGCCAGTGATGTGACCAATGGCAGGATCTCAACCCAGCTGAACTAACCCACTGCCACTATCGTACTAGCGTACTGAACCGTGCTGGCTCCTTGAAGCACGCCTACCCTACCAGTGAGTGGCGGCTTGTGCCACTGGGACACTGGAACTGAAAATGGAACCAAACGCGTTCCAATTACAGCACCTATGAAGTATGACCAGGAACTCCTGGTTGGTATGTTGGTGCTCTCGTCACAGTCCCAACTCCTGGTATCTAACCCTATTGTCTGGCTCTGTGACCAGGAACCGGTGAAGTCTTTTCAGAAGGGCCCACCACCGGAGAAAGCGAAACTAAAGCGGTGATGGACTTACCTGAGCTAGTTCAGGCTGACAGTTCATCATATCCCTGGTATAAAAAATGAACTGTTTGACTATATATCGCGCAATAACTTCGATGCGCTTATAGGTGAGAGCTCTGAAGCACTTGCCAAAGAGGCTTTCCAGCGTATGGATGTCCGGCTTGACCTGTCCATGCGCACTGCTGGGATCCTCGAGGGTTGGAGCCGAACCGACTATCAGTCAGAGTATAAAGAAATTCTCCAGACCCTCAGCACTGGTCTCGAACCCCGTGTCATTGACGGACACAAGTGGTATAAAAACAACCAGTACCTCTTCTACGAGGACCGTATTGTCATACCTGAGGCCCTCCTTGATGAGTGCCTACAGCGGTCCCATCTCAGCTCAGGTCACACTGGTGCTAATCGCTCAGGGGACTTCTTCCGCGAGTGTTTCTTTTCTAGTCTAACCCTGAGTGAACTGAGGTCTCGTATGCAGACCATTGTGGATGCTTGTGGCTGTCATGCCAGCAAGCAGAGCGACAGTAGGGATAGGGGACTGATTTCCAGCTTACCCATACCCTATTGTGCTAACTCTCTTCTCTATGTGGATTTCATCCACGGCCTACCTTGCTTCGGCGGCTATGATAGTTGCCTAGTAGTCACCGGTGGCCTGCCTCGCTTCACCCGTGTGTTCCCTTGTAATAAGAAAATCACAGGTGAACAGACTGTGAAAATGTTGGTCGAACAATGGTTCGAACCCTATGGGGCACCCAAGCAGGTGCACTCTGATGAGGATGTACGCATCCGCAGTGACACTGGGTGGTACAAACGAGTGCTGAATGCCCTCAACGTGGAGGTAACCACAGGTGTGCCCTATACCCACACCTCTAACCCTCTTTGTGAGAGACAAAACCGTGTGGTGGAACAGAACCTGAGAATCCTGATGAAACAGGAACGTGCCAAGGACTGGGTACGCCCAGTGCCCTGGGCAGTGCTGACCATGAACTCTCAGAGGAGCTCTTCTACGGGTTTCACCCCCCACAAACTGTTCCATGGAGGACGACCTGCCTGGTTCTTCAAAACCTGCTTTCCTGAGGACTTCAAGAGCCCTGTTGGGGATTGGCTGGAACACAAGCAGTCTATGGCTAACCACGCTGGGACTAACCTGAGACACATCTGTGACCGTGAACTGAGCCGGCGGAACCGCCTACGGAGACCTGCCAGCTTCAAGGTTGGTGACCTTGTTTTGGTACACCATTCATGCCCACCCTCCTGACCACGTAACTGCCTACAGGACCCTTATTGTGGGCCCTATCGTATCCTCAGGATAGATGGATCTAGGATCCATGTCAGGTGCAGTCCACGTCTAGGTGGTGAACTGCTTTGTGCGCCTAAACAGTTGAGGCACTATCACTCGCCTGACGATTTGTCCCGGGATGAGTGGCGCCTCAGCGACGGTGAGGTCGAGCGTATCGACCTGGAGAACGCCACCAGCCCAGAAGAGGCAGACAAACTCCAAGAGATGACTGCCGATGAGATGGTAGCTAATGGTTACTACGTGGTTGCAGGTATTGCTCGCCACGAGTATAAACAGGGCTGGAATTTCCTAACCCTGTGGGATGGCTATGCGCTATCTGAGGCGACCTGGGAACCCATGTCCGCCTTTATACAACCAGATGGGAGCATCAACCCCATCTTCCGCTCCTATTTCGTTGAGAACAACGAGGGACAGCTACTAACCCGTGCTGAGACTATGTCCAAGCGTAGAAAGAAAAAGTAATTTCACTGTGTCAGTCTACTGACTGTTTTCTAACCTTGCAGGGGCAGTGAGCACTCTCGTGCAGATGTGCCTGCGTGTGTGTGTGTGAGCAGTTGGCACAGTTGTCCCGCATTGCATCACAGGACAGGACCGTTAGCCCCCCGTGACAGCCACACCCTGGCCGAAGGCCATTGGTTTTACTCAGGCCACTGCTTTCAGAGCACTGCACTTACCCTGTCTGCGCCCTGCAGTCCCATGCCTATGGTTTCCAGCGTGAAACAGGTGGCCGCTTATCAGATTAGCAGCCACCCAGCGAGTGTATGCCTTGTTGACCATGTGTTGCATGGGAACTGCCCTAATGTGGGGAACCAACCAAGAACGGGTGCTTGGTACTCCAGGGGGGGAATGACAAGCAAGGTGATATGAGGCAAGGTGTGTCTGCCCTCCTTGGGGACAAGCGTGCCCACAGTTAGGACCCCTGAATGGTCCAGACCCATGGGGTTCTACCCTTCCTTACAGGGTATACAAAGGCACGGAAAAACGGCAGGGTTTTTTGGCAAAGGAAAAGAGGACAAAAGGAAAAACAAACACCAGCAGCGCAGACAACCGCACAGCACAGCCAACCAGCACAGCACCGCAGGGCAGCACGGCACCGCAGGACACGGCACAGGGCGCCGGACACCACAGGGCAACGCACAGCACAGCAGGACACCACGACACACCGGAACAGCACCACCACACCGCAGAACGCCCAGGGAGACACCACAACGCACAGGGACACGCCACAGCACGAGGCACCAACAACAGCGCAGACGACACAGGTGCCGCACGACGGGCCGCAGGAGGGCAAAGCAAACACAAACAGCACCGCAAAACGACAGCAGAGCACGACAGCACAGCACCACACGACAGCACAGCGCCACAGCACACGACACAGGGAAGCAGGGCACCACAGCCAGCACAACAAGGCACCGCAGCGCACAGAGCGGAGAAGACAGGGAACGCACAGCACGAGGAAAAGAGCACCACAGCACGCAGACACCACCAGCGGGCAAAAAACAGCACAGCCAACCAACAGCACAACACAGCACAGCAGGACAGCCCACAGGAGGGCAAAGCAAGCCCCAACAGCACCGCAACACGACAGCAGAGCACAACAGCACAGCACCACGCGACAGCACAGCACCACAGAACACGACACAGGAAAGCAGGGCACCACAGCAAACCACACCAACCACAGGGAAGCAGACCACGCGGCCAAACAGGGAGACCGACACCGAAACACGCCACCAGCAGACAACCACGGGCCACCAGACCCAGCACCGCACCACGGCACACCACAGCACCAGGCGCCAGCAACAGCACGCACCACACGAACAGCACAACTCGAGCGCACCAGCACAGCGAAGCAGAGCACCGCACAGAGCGGAGAGGACAGGGAACGCACAGCACAGCACCCCGGGACACACACAGCACAAAGCAGAGCGGCGAACAACAGCACGCACCACCGCGCCACGACAAAACACACACAGCACAGAGCACACAGCGCGGGGGAACACCGCAAAACACAGCGCCGCAGAGCACGGGGCCCGAGGGCGACGGGCAGCGCCAGAGGGCACGGCGCAACAAGCAGCGGCACCCAACGAGCGCAACACAGCACAGGTACCACAACACCGGAGGACACCTCCCTCCCCATCCTCGTGCCCATCACTCCCCTTGCCCTGCAGCTCAGGCGGCGGCCCTGGGGGAACACGGTTAACCCTTAGCAATGAACGCCAACACGCTCCACGACGCCACACAAGAACAAGGCCGAGAACATCAAGAACAACGGGTAGCACGTAAGGCACAGCAGCGAACGTGGTCTTGCTGCACGCGAGTGTGTTGGGTCGTGTATAATTTTATTTTATTTTCAAATTTTTTTTTTTTTTTTTTTTTTTTTTTTTTTACACAAAATTAAGCAGCGGTTTTTCAAGTAGGTACAACCACACCCACGCAAGAAACAAACCCAACAAGGCGACAGGACAGGACACCACGGCACCACGCGGCAGCACGGCACCAGGGCACGAGGGAAAGAGCACCACAGCGCGCAGACACCACCACCGGGCAAAAAACAGCACAACCAACCAACAGCACAACACAGCACAGCGCGACAGCCCACAGAAGGGCAAAGCAAGCCCCAACAGCACCGCAAAAAGACAGCAGAGAGCAACAGCACAGCGCCACGCGACAGCACAGCACCACAGAACACGACACAAGAAAACAGGGCACCACAGCAAACCACACCAACCACAGGGAAGCAGACCAAGCGGCCAGACAGGGACACCGACACCGAAACACGCCACCAGCAAACAACCACGGGCCAACAGAACCAGCACCGCACCACGGCACACCACAGGAAACAGCACAACACACAACAGCGCACCACAGGCGCCAGCAACGGCACGCACCACACGAACAGCACAACGCGAGCGCACCAGCACAGCGAAGCACAGCACCGCGCAGAGCGGAGAGCACAGGGAACGCACAGCACAGCACCCCGGGACACACACAGCACAAAGCAGAGCGGCGAACAACAGCACGCACCACCGCGCCACGACAAAACACACACAGCACAGAGCACACAGCGCGGGGGAACGCCGCAAAACACGGCGCCGCAGAGCACAGGGCCCGAGGGCGACGGGCAGCGCCAGAGGGCACGGCGCAACAAGCAGCGGCACCAAACGAGCGCAACACGGCACAGGACAGCACAACACCGGGCGACACAACGCGCAGCAGCGCAGCACCCAGCCACACACAGCACAACACGGCACGGAGCACCGAGCGGCGGCGACGGAAACCGCGAGAAACAAAAGGGGGGGGGGGGGGGGGCAGCAACCACGAGGGAGCAGCCAACAGCCAGGCGGAAAGCACGAAAGAGGAACAAGCGCACGGAGAGCCGAGAAGCGGCAGGCCAACAAAGCAAACAACCCAAGCGCCGAGGCCCAAGGCAACCGGGGCCGGAAACCAGAGAAAGCAAGAGACAACGGGGGCGCACGGTGAAAGAAGAACGGGAAGAGGAAAGAAAAAAAAAAAAAAAAAAAAAAAAAACCAAAAAAAAAAAAAAAAAAAACACACCACCCGGGCACCAAGGGGCAGCAACAAAAACCGCGGGACACAAACGGGGAGGGAGGTGGGGGAGCAACCACCAACGAGCAGCCAACGGCCAAGCGGGAGACACCAACCAACCAGGCAGCGGGAGGGGAACAAAAAAAAAAAAAAAAAAAAAAAAAAAAAAACCAAGGTCCAGGGCAACGAGGAAAGGCAGCAGCAGCGAGAGAGAGGGGGGCAACCCCAGCCCGGAGGGGGCCAAGCAAAGTAGAACGACAAAGCGGCCAAAGGAAAAGGTGAGGCGCACCAGAACGCGCCCGGGAGGCCGGCCCGCCCGACCCGGCCAAGCAGAGCACGCACACGAACACACACGCACACCGGAACCCGGGCTGCCCGCTCCAGAGGACGGGCGGCCGGGGGAGGGACAGCGCCTGACACCAGGCGCCCCTCACAACGGCGGAAGGCACCCCCCCCGGGGACGCCCTTCCGCCACCCCCACAGCGCGCAACGCCGGCCCGCAAGGGCGCACGCTGTGGGGCCGGTGCAGGGTCCACACGCCCGCATCGACCGCACCCGGGACACACGGGTCGCGGAACCCTGGCGGCCCGCTCCAGAGGACGGGCGGCCGGGGGAGGGACAGCGCCTGACACCAGGCGCCCCTCACAACGGTGGAAGGCACCCCCCCCGGGGACGCCCTTCCGCCACCCCCACAGCGAGCAACGCCGGCCCGCAAGGGCGCACGCTGTGGGGCCGGTGCAGGGTCCACACGCCCGCATCGGCCGCACCCGGGACACACGGGTTGCGGAACCCTGGCTGCCCGCTCCAGAGGACGGGCGGCCGGGGGAGGGACAGCGCCTGACACCAGGCGCCCCTCACAGCGGCGGAAGGCACCCCCCCCGGGGACGCCCTTCCGCCACCCCCACAGCGAGCAACGCCGGCCCGCAAGGGCGCACGCTGTGGGGCCGGTGCAGGGTCCACACGCCCGCATCGACCGCACCCGGGACACACGGGTCGCGGAACCCTGGCGGCCCGCTCCAGAGGACGGGCGGCCGGGGGAGGGACAGCGCCTGACACCAGGCGCCCCTCACAACGGTGGAAGGCACCCCCCCTGGGGACGCCCTTCCGCCACCCCCACAGCGAGCAACGCCGGCCCGCAAGGGCGCACGCTGTGGGGCCGGTGCAGGGTCCACACGCCCGCATCGACCGCACCCGGGACACACGGGTGGCGGAACCCTGGCTGCCCGCTCCAGAGGACGGGCGGCCGGGGGAGGGACAGCGCCTGACACCAGGCGCCCCTCACAACGGCGGAAGGCACCCCCCCCGGGGACGCCCTTCCGCCACCCCCACAGCGAGCAACGCCGGCCCGCAAGGGCGCACGCTGTGGGGCCGGTGCTGGGTCCACACGCCCGCATCGACCGCACCCGGGACACACGGGTCGCGGAACCCTGGCTGCCCGCTCCAGAGGACGGGCGGCCGGGGGAGGGACAGCGCCTGACACCAGGCGCCCCTCACAACGGTGGAAGGCACCCCCCCCGGGGACGCCCTTCCGCCACCCCCACAGCGAGCAACGCCGGCCCGCAAGGGCGCACGCATTGGGGCCGGTGCTGGGTCCACACGCCCACATCGGCCACACCCGGGACACACGGGTTGCGGAACCCTGGCAGCCCGCTCCGGAGGACGGGCGGTCGGGGGAAGGACAGCGCCTGACACCAGGCGCCCCACACAACGGTGGAAGGCACCCCCCCCGGGAACGCCCTTCCGCCACCCCCACAGCGAGCAACGCCGGCCCGCGAGGGCGCACGCTGGGGGGCCGGTGCTGGGTTCACACGCCCGCATCAACCGCACCCGGGACGCACGGGTCGCGGAACCCTGGCCGCCCGCTCCAGAGGACGGGCGGTCGGGGGAGGGACAGCGCCTGACACCAGGCGCCCCTCACAACACGGTGGCAGGCACCCCACCCGGGGACGCCCTTCCGCCACCCCCACAGCGGGCAACGCCGACCCGCAAGGGCGCACGCTGTGGGGCCGGTGCTGGGTCCACATGCCCGCATCGACCGCACCCGGGAAACGCGGGTCGCGTAACCCTGGCCGCCCGCTCCAGAGGACGGGCGGCCGGGGGAGGGACAGCGCCTGACACCAGGCGCCCCTCACAACGGTAGAAGGCACCCCCCCCGGGGACGCCCTTCCACCATCCCCACGGCGAGCAACGCCGGCCCGCAAGGGCGCACGCTGGGGGGCCGGTGCTGGGTACACACGCCCGTATCGACCGCACCCGGGACACACGGGTCGCGGAACCCTGGCAGCCCGCTCCAGAGGACGGGCGGCCGGGGGAGGGACAGCGCCTGACACCAGGCGCCCCTCACAACGGTGGAAAGCACCCCCCCCGGGGACGCCCTTCCGCCACCCCCACAGCGAGCAACACCGGCCCGCAAGGGCTCACGCTGTGGGGCCGGTGCGGAGATCCCACGCCCGCACCGACCGCACCCAGGACACGCGGGACGCGGAACCCTGGCTGCTCGCTCCAGAGGACGGGCGGCCAGGGGCCGCCGCCCCCGCAACCCCAAGCCAAGTAGGGGGGAACCGGGACCGGACCGCCCCCCCCCAAGCACGCCAGACGGAGCACGGGACCGGGGCAGGACACGCGGAGGGGCACGGACCAAGTGGAACGGCCCTACCAGCGCCCAGTGCCGGGACCACGCGAGATGCGCGCGCCACACCACCCAGCGGGGGGGGGAGCGGACACCGCGAGAGCGCGAGCGCACACACACGAAAAGGACACGCGGGGACTACCGGAAGGGCAACCGGACCGAGCGCGCGGAACGCACAGACCGCATGGAATGGCGTACCAGCGAGCGAGGGTAAGGGACACCCGGAGGGGACGGCCCGCCACACGCAGCGCGGAACACGCGGGGCGGGAAGGGGGAAACAGGAGAGACACAACACCAGGTACCGGCCCGAACCCCCCCCGAACCGGCCGCGAGCGCCGCGCACACACAGACGGGGGACTGCACCCGCCAAGGCAGTAGTGGCGCACAGCGCCACGCCCCAACCCCTAGGCTAGGCAGCCTCCGCGCCAGCCCAAGGGGGTCCCACTGGCGACAAGCCAGTAGCACGGGCCCGGCGGCGCCGGCGCCCCGGGCGACCACGCATTAGGGGGGCGACGCAGTGGGTAAGCGCCCGCAGCCACGGCTGCGAATTGATGCACTGACCGAGGAGTGGCGAAACGGGGACGCCGGGGAAGGACGGGGCTCCGAGCTCTGTGAACCCGGGGGACTCCGCCACCAGGCAGGAGGTGCGTCTTGGAGGGCCCCCCACTAGGACCCGGTGGGGAGGATATCACCTGGCCCGACCAGGTGGCCCCCCGGGGCCGAAAGGCGTCTAGTACCCGCAAAATCAAACCTCAAACCTCAAACCTCAAAAAAGCAACCAAAACAGAGCGCCAAGGCAACGAGGAACGGCAAGGGCAGCGAGAGAGAGGGGGGCAACCCCAGCCCGGAGGGGGCCAAGCAAAGCAGAAAGAACAAGGCGGCCAAAGAAAAAGGTGAGGCGCACCACAACGCGCCCGGGAGGCCGGCCCGCCCGACCCGGCCACAAAGAGCAAGCACACGCACGCCAGCCGCCGTCCAGCTGGACCAGTGCGCGCCCGGAGGGTACCCAACCCCTGCCGGCTACGAACAGCCGCCGTCCGGATGGACGTGTGTGCGCCCGGAGGATACCCAGCCCTGCCGGCTACGGTAGCCGCCGTCCGGATGGACGAGTGAGCGCCCCGCAGCGACGTCCCGCACAGCAACACAACACACCGAGCGGGCACACCGGTGAACAGGAGCCGGGAGGCCCAGGACACCGCACACGCAAAACAACACACCGAGCGGGCGCACCGGTGAACAGGAGCCAGGAGGCCCAGGACACCGCGCACGCAAAACAACACACCGAGCGGGCACACCGGTGAACAGGACCCAGGAGGCCCAGGACACTGCACACCCAACACAACACACCGAGCGGGCGCACCGGTGAACAGGAGCCAGGTGGCCCAGGACACCGCACACGCAAAACAACACACCGAGCGGGCACACCGGTGAACAAGAGCCAGGAGGCCCAGGACACCGCACACGCAAAACAACACACAGAGTGGGCACACCGGTGAACAGGAGCCAGGAGGCCTAGGACACCGCACACGCAAAACAACACACCGAGCGGGCACACCGGTGAACAGGAGCCAGGAGGCCCAGGACACCGCACACCCAAAACAACACACCGAGCGGGCACACCGGTGAACAGGAGCCAGGAGGCCCAGGACACCGCACACGCAACACAACACACCGAGCGGGCACACCGGTGAACAGGAGCCAGGTGGCCCAGGACACCGCACACGCAAAACAACACACCGAGCGGGCGCACCGGTGAACAGGAGCCAGGAGGCCCAGGACACCGCGCACGCAACACAACACACCGAGCGTGCACACCGGTGAACAGGAGCCAGGAGGCCCAGGAAACCGCAAACGCAACACAACACACCGAGCGGGCACACCGGTGAACAGGAGCCAGGAGGCCCAGGACACCGCACACCGAACACAACACACCGAGTAGGCACACCGGTGAACAGGAGCCAGTTGGCTCAGGACACAGCACACGCAAAACAACACACCGAGAGGGCACACCGGTGAACAGGCGCCAGGAGGCCCAAGACACCGCACACGCAAAACAACACAACGAGCGGGCACACCGGGGAACAGGAGCCAGGAGGCCCAGGACACCGCACCCCCAACACAACACACAGAGCGGGCACACCGGTGAACAGGAGCCAGGTGGCCCAGGACACCGCACACGCAAAACAACACACCGAGCGGGCACACAGGTGAACAGGAGCCAGGGGACCCAGGACACCGCACACCCAGAACAACACACCGAGCGGCACACCGGTGAACAGGAGCCAGGAGGCCCAGGACGCCGCACACGCGAAACAACGCACCGAGCGGGCACACCGGTGAACAGGAGCCAGGAGCCCCAGGACACCGCACACGCAACACAACACACCGAGCGGCACACCGGTGAACAGGAGCCAGGTGGCCCAGGACGCCGCACACGGGAAACAAAGCACGGAGCGGGCACACCGGTGAACAGGAGGCAGGAGGCCCAGGACACCGCACACGCAACACAACACACCCAGCGGGCACACCGGTGAACAGGACCCAGGAGGCCCAGGACGGCGCACACCCAACACAACACACCGAGCGGGCACACCGGTGAACAGGAGCAGGTTGGCCCAGGACACCGCACACGCAAAACAACACACCGAGCGGGCACACCGGTGAACAGGAGCCAGGGGGCCCAGGACGCCACACACGCAGAACAACACACCGAGCGGCACACCGGTGTACAGGAGCCAGGTGGCCCAGGACGCCGCGCACGCAACACAACACACCGAGCGGGCACACCGGTGAACAGGAGCCAGGAGGCCCAGGACACTGCACACGCAACACAACACACCGAGCGGCACACCGGTGAACAGGAGCCCGGTGGCCGACGACGCCGCGCACGCAACACAACACACCGAGCGGGCACACCGGTGAACAGGAGCCAAGAGGCCCAGGACACCGCACACCCAACACAACACACCGAGCGGGCACACCGGGGAACAGGAGCCAGGAGGCCCAGGACACCGCACATCCAACACAACACACCGAGCGGGCACACCGGTGAACAGGAGCCAGTTGGCCCAGGACACCGCACACGCAAAACAACACACCGAGCGGGCACACCGGTGAACAGGAGCCAGGGGGCCCAGGACACCGCACACGCAGAACAACACACCGAGCGGCACACCGGTGAACAGGAGCCAGGTGGCCGAGGACGCCGCACACGCGAAACAACGCACGGAGCGGGCACACCGGTGGACAGGAGCCAGGAGGCCGAGGACGCCGCACACGCAACACAACACACCGAGCGGGCACACCGGTGAACAGGAGCCAGGAGGCCCAGGACACCGCAACCGCAAAACAACACACCGAGCGGGCACACCGGTGAACAGGAGCCAGGAGGCCCAGGACACCGCACACGCAAAACAACACACCGAGCGGGCACACCGGTGCACAGGAGCCAGGAGGTCCAGGACACCGCACACGCAAAACAACACACCGAGCGGGCACACCGGTGAACAGGAGCGAGGAGGCCCAGGACACCGCACACGCAACACAACACACCGAGCGGGGGCACCAGTGAACAGGAGCCAGGTGGCCCAGGACGCCGCACACGTGAAACAACGCACCGAGCGGGCGCACCGGTGAACAGGGGCCAGGAGGCCCAGGACACCGCACACCTAACACAACACACCGAGCGGGCACACCGGTGAACAGGAGCCAGGAGGCCCAGGACACCGCACACGCAAAACAGCACACCGAGCGGGCACACCGGTGAACAGGAGCCAGGGGGCCCAGGACACCGCACACGCAGAACAACACACCAAGCGGGCACACCGGTAAACAGGAGCCAGGTGGCCCAAGACACCGCACACGCGAAACAACGCACGGAGCGTGCACACCGGTGAACAGGAGCCAGGAGCCCAGGACACCGCACACGCAACACAACACACCGAGCGGGCACACCGGTGAACAGGAGCCACGAGGCGCAGGACACCGCAACCGCAAAACAACACACCGAGCGGGCACACCGGTGAACAGGAGCCAGGTGGCCCAGGACACCGCACACACATAGGGCGGCCGGGGGACAGGAAAGAAACAACAGCCCATGGGTCGGACACACTGGGGCGACCCAGCCGACCCACCGGGCCAGTGGCAGGAGCGGTACTCCAAGGCTGCTGGTCCAAGCCCGGCCAGGCTGCATCGGGGACCATGGCAAACGTCACCCGGAGCCATGGAAGCAACCGGTGACAGGCGAGCCGGTACACAGTCCAGGAGGGGGTCGCCTGCCAAGCGGAGCGGCCCCGCAACTCAAGCCACAAGGGTGAGGCGGTCGTACCGTAGACCAGCGGGAGCAATACCCCTTGTGGTGAGAGATACTCCACACGGCTGGGCAGCCCCCAGAGCTGCCGCCCAAAGGAGGGGGCATGTGGCCCTACTCATGGACACATGTGGGGACACCCTCCCACCTGGGACACATGGACCGGGTGGCCGCGACAATGCCTTCCCAAGCACATGCGGGAGCGGCTCAAGAGGCACCTAACATAGGGCAGTGGGAGGGACAGGACGTCCCCTTGGTAAGACCTTCTTCCTGCATCGTCAAAGGAGGCATCCCGAGCTCCCGAAAATACCTACCTACCTACCTATACCATACCCCTAAGTGTGCTACGTATGTCTGTGTGTGTCTCACTTCTCTCCCCGTCGTGGCTCCCGGAGACCGGGCTTCGCTGACGTCGGACCGAAGGTCCTAATCAGGTACTATTACCACTCCTATGGCGCCCAATCTCCGTGCTGGCGCCTATCCTTGGGGGAAGACGGCAAAAGCCATACCTACTAGAGGGGAGGGGTGGCCATGTGTGCTAAGGGCATGCAAGGTTCTAAGGTCCAAAGGCTAACGCACTCCCCTGCCCACGTGGAAAAGCACGCGGGACAGGAGACACCACTACACTACACTCACTAACGCCTGCATCAGCCTTCGAAGGCAGGGTGAGCACTCATCACTTGCACTCATCACCCGCCAGGCTTGCTGACCCCATCTCCTACACACCTTACTTGGTGTTGATGTCAAAGAGGTCACGGTTCCTATTGACCCCCCTGTGAAAGAGGTAGGTAGGTAGGTGCACTCGGTCGTGGAGAGGCGCCCCATGGTTCCCCCTGGCATCGCCCCTGTGACGAACAGGAAGAGGCTCCGCGCGTGAAGAGGAGGGGCGGCTTACATCCCGCTAGACCTGACTGTTGGCCCCCAACAAAGCGGCCCCGGGTAACACCGGGAGGGCTCATCGCCGCCGGCGTGACGTGCTTGTCTCGCCTGGAGGGTCTGCCCCCGTGCTTGCGCACGTCCCCTCCTTTGGGCGGAACCCTAGAGGTTCACGGGACTTCCTGGCGTATCCCGTTCCCAAGGCATGCATGCAAGTTCTTGGTACTAGGGTTCCGAGGCGCTTGGGTGTCGCACGCTCCGCATGGAGTCCCAAAGCAGCGCAGGCCTTTTTATAGGATGCAGCCTTACCCCCAGTCTCCGGATCTCGTTTGGCCGGGTCAGCTGCATGGCACGGGCTGCCTCAGTGCCCGGGCTGTGGACACTGGATTTCCTACTGTTGTGCGGCGTTTGTGTTTGGGTCCGGGTTGTGGTTGGGTGTGGGTTTAGTTAACCCCGCCAGTCCTGGCTGGGGTCTTAGGTGGGTGTGTTTGGGCACAGTTTGTGGTGTTGTCCCTCTTTTGCCGGCTGTTTGTGGTGTTTGTGGTTGGGCTTAGGTTTCGGCCTGCTTATGGGACGTGTGTGGTTGCGTGCACGCTCCGCTTGCCCCCCGCCGGTGCCAGTTCCGGTGTGCGGTGCGGGCGTGCGTGCTGGGGTTTGGGTTTCGGCTGCGCCCCGCCTCTCCTTGGGGGCGTGTTGGGGTGTGTGTGTGCTCGTGCGCCCGTCCCGCGTGGTCTCCTGCACCTCCTGGTTGGGGTTGCTGTGCAGGGGTGCGTGTTTGTGCGCGCGCCCCGCTTGTTCCCTGCCTTTCCTGGCTGGGGTGTGGTGTGTGGGCGTGCGTGCTGGGCCCGGGCCTCGGCTGTGCCCCGCCCTTCTTGGTTGGGTTGTCGGGGTGTGTTTGTTGCGCTTTTTTTTTGTTTTTTTGGGCGTGTCTTGGTTTGGCTTTGTGGTGTCGGTTGCTGGCTGTCCCTGTCCCGGGCCTTATGGTCCCTGTCCCCCCATCCCCTTTCTTTCGGGCTGGGCTGCTGGCTTTTTTTTTTTTCCAGCGTGGTGTGTGTCTGCATGTTTCGGTGTCCCTTTTCCCGGTGGGCCGCTGTTCCTGGCTTGGAGTTGCCGGTTTTGGCTTGGTGGTCCCCCTGTGCCTCTTTGGGGGTCCTGCCTTCGGTGCCTTCTGGGTGGGGGGTTTGGCCGCCTCTTGTGGTGTTGGCGGGCGGTTCGGTGGCTTTGGGCTGTTCTGTCGCCCCCCCCCCCTCCCCCCTGTGTGTTTTTGTTTTTTTTTCTGGGGGGGGGGGCTGCCTGTTCCTCCCTCTGCCTTCCCTGGGCTGGCGCACACACTGGCCCGCATTCAGTGTGGTCTTCCGGTCTGCTGTTGGCGGTTGCGTTCTGCTTGGCCGTGTTCCGGCCCCATTGGTCCGGTGGGCTATGTACACGTTCAGCTCGGCGCCCCTTCCTGCCGGGTTAGGTCCTGGCTCTGCCGGCTGGGCGGCTGCGCCAGGCGGCTGCGTGTGGCTCTGGGTTAGTGGGCTGGGGTTGTCCGTGTCCTTTCTCCTCTGCGGTGCCGGTTTTAACCTTCTGGGTGGCCCGCCACCATTGTTGCCGGGCGCGCGGTGGCCCCGTGTGTGGCCTGCGGTGCTGGTGTGTGGCGTGCTGTTGCGGCGCCTTCCGGGGTGTGCGGTGGCTTGTTTCGGTTAGTCCTTCAGGTTAGGGTCAGTCGTCCCGTGTTGTGCCGCTCTGTACCGCGTCGCGTCGCGTCATGCTGTGGCGCGTTGCACTGTGGCGCGCTGTGGTGCGGTGTGCCGTGGTCTCGCCTTGTGCCGTGGTGGGTCAGTGGAGGTCAGCCTGGCCTGTGCCGTGGTGCGGAGTGCGGGCCGGAGCGTGGCTGGCTGGCGGCTGGGGGGTGCGGTTAGGTGTGGGTGTCTCGCTGGGTCCGTGCTGTGGGGGCCTGGGCGTGCCGCTCGGGCTGGTGGGTCGGGTAGGCGTCCGTGGGGTTGCCCTCCCTGGGGGCCTGTGCCTTGGTCCCGTGTCCTCTGGGGGTCCCGGTCCCTAGCCCTGGTCGCTGTGGCTGTGCCTTTGTCCTCTTCCGGTGCCTGTGAGGTGGCCCTTGTGGCGGCCGGGGTCGTCGCCTGCCGGTGAGGGCGTGGTGGTGCGCCGCGCGGCGGCGTTCCCTGCAGCTTCCTCTGTGGGTGTTTCCCGTTCTCCCCGTGTAGGTGTGCCCTCCATCCCCCGTGTGGTTTCTGGTGGCTGTTGGGTGTGCGCTGGTGTGATCTGTACGGCGTCCGATGCTTGCTTCGGCGGTGCGTGTTGGGGGGTGCGCCCCCGGGAGTCGTGCGGCGTTTGGTGGGGTTGGGGCGGCGCTGGTCCCCCCGTCCTGGTATGCCCTTCCTGGGTCTGGGTCGTGGCGTTTGCCGTGGTGCCCTTTTCCTCTGTGCCTCGGTCCCGGCTCATGCCCCTTCCTGGTTCTTGGGTGGTTTCCGGCCCTCATGTTGTGTCTTCTCCGGCGCCCTGTCCCTATGGGTGCCTGCCCTCACTTGGGGCCCCTCCGTGCCCTCTTGCCTGAGTGCCCCTTGCTGTCCCTTGCCCTCCCCTTGCCCTTGTCCTTCCCCTTCCTGGTGTGGTGGTGGCGGGGTGGGGAGGGGGCGCCGATGGCCCAGGCCTGGGGGTGGGTGGCCTGGAGCCATTGGCGGAGGGCTTGGGGGGTGTAGGGGGGGCGGAGGCCCTGAACCGCATCACGGAGGAGGGCCTCCCATGCCGCTTGCGGCATGATGGCCTCCGGGGCGGCCTGGTTGGGGTCGGCGGGGGTGCGGGTGCGCAACTCCTTGAAGGTGTGCACCATGTGCACCCCTTCTCGCCTTTTCGCTCCCCCGTCCCACTTCACCCAGCGGCGGAGCTCCTGCAAAGCGGGGGCAGACCACCAGGCGAGGTGGGCGGGGGCCCGGGGGGGGGAGGGGTCCGTGCCCGGCATCCTGGAGCGGCGGGGGGAGGACGTGGACCTGCGGTGGTGGTGGGGCTGGCTGTGCCTGGGGGAGCAGGAGCAGCGGTGGCGGGGGCTGGGGCTGGAGGACGGGTACGGGCGGAGGGGGGAACGGGAGGGGGAAGTGGACATGGGGCGGCGGTGGCGCGCTTGGTGGCACCTGGGGGAGCGGGAGTGGTGATGGCGGAAGCTGGGGGTGGTGGATGGGTATGGGCGGCGGGGGGAACGGGGAGCCCGGCGGGGCCTGTGGGGGGAGGGGGAGGTGGACATGGGGCGGCGATGGCGTGCCTGGCGGCGCCGGGGGGAGCGGGAGCGGTGGTGGAGGGGGATGGGGGTGGGGATCATGTACGGCAGGAGGGGAGAGGGGGAGGTGGACATGGGGCGGCGGTGGCGCTCGTGGTGGCGCCCGGGGGAGCGGGAGCGGCGGGAGCGGGGTCCCGGGGGGTCGTGGTGGTGCCTGGGGGAGCGGGAGCGGCGCGAGTGGGTGGTTGAGGCGCGGTGGCGGTGTGGGGAGTGTGGGCGCCGGGGGCGAGGGTGCCGTGCGGGGGGGGAGCGGGAGCGCCGCCGTTTGCGGGACCGGGCCTCATCGCTGAAGTCGGGCCAGTCAGGAGGTGTCGGCGGGTCCTGGGGGGCCTCGCGTGGTGCCGCCTGGTACTTGGGGGGGGGGGGAGGTCCCCCGTTGTCCATGGATCCGCCACGTAGGGGTACCTTACTTGGTGTTGCTGTCAAAGAGGTCACGGGTCCTATTGACCCCCCTGTGAAAGAGCAAGAGAACACAGCGCTACTAAGCAACTGTGGCCTAACAGGGACGCCACTACGTGTTTCCCTGTCAGGGCTTGGAGGGAAGGAGTGCACAGTATGCTTGCCTACCGTGTATGTCGATGAAGTCGGACTGCACTCGCCACTCACGGCGGAGTTGCAGTTTGTTGTTTGTGTGATTTGCGCAACATGTTTGAGCGCTGCAAGAGACTGCACTAGTCACCCTCACCTGCCCACCTGCAAAGCAAAGGCCAATGACTTGGGTTTGCGGATGAGGAACCAAGACAGCCTCCACGTATTATACGCTTCTCAGGCTGCCCTATAATACACTGTCCTCAAACCCAAGTACAAGCAAGCAAGCTTAACGAACTCCACCGCTTCTCTTATAGAACGTGGGGTGGAGTCCCTAGGTAACCTAAACAAGAGTTATACCGTGCGCAACACGCGTGGCCTACCCTTTAATGCGTCATATGCATGCACAGGTATGCACAGGTTTGCCAGTTGCACTTTCTCTCTCCTAATTTTAACCATCACAACCAACCACAGCGTGACTCAACCAGGAGGTGAGCTCCTCCTGGGCTTACCTACCTTACTCACCACGCATCATGTGAATGCCGAAGATGACACGAGCCCAAGACAACCCTAAGCACTTAAACAATCCTACGGCGAACTCTAAACAACCCTAAGCGATTAATGCATTGTTTGTCGTGCATGCTCTTTGGACTTTGTTTCCTGCAGAGAAAGGAGAGAGAGTGGCGCACTGCACAGCGCAAAACAAGCCTAAGCGTCGTAAGCAACCCTATTTTAGCGCTACGGCCACACGAAACACAAGCAAGCACTTTCTTTTCTTACCTGTGACGAGGGGACAAGGGTGGATTAGGGCACAGGGAAAGCGACACAGCGTGTGAATGCCTGAATTAGGCACACGCATCGCAAGCACAGCGCATACTCTAACCCTACGTGCGCGCTGCGTGCTCCATTCGCTTCGCATACCTTTCCTTTCTGTTTTGACCTGTGCAGAGCAAAGGAGGTGAGCGCCCGAACCCCCAACGAACACAGCGGTGACAACCCTAACGTTTTATCGAAGCCACCAACACGAAAGCAATGCATGCGTGTGAAGTCACACTGACATACCTGAGACGTGGGTTGTCCACCTGCTCTGTGGTGTGGGTTCCTTTTCAATACTTCTTCCTAAAGTTTATAAAAGTTTTGATGCTACTGGGGGAAAATTTCTTTTAGAACTTTAAAAACTACGGCTCATACCTTCTTTTTGTAGAGCCGTTTACGCTTGCGCAACGCTTTTTCTGGAGTCCGCTTCTGTTGCGCTTGTCTGCGACTTTGGGTTTTAGTCTAAAAATGACGATTTCTAATGTCTTTTTGTCAATTTTTAGCGATTTGACTTCTTAAACTGCTAACCCTTTTGCTAAACCACAGGATTCACTCCCTGTTGGTTCCATTCTCTTTTTTTTTTCCAGCTTCTGGAGATTTGTGTCCTCCATAGGGAGTATTGCTCCGCCACGCCCCTCGCTCAGGACGTTTACTAAAACGCTGTTTATGCAGCGATAGGCGTCCGCATTAGAGCGTTCGACTGTACCCTAGTGGGCAAGCATGTGGCCTCTCGGGAGGGAGTCCTGGGTTCAAACCCCACTACCCCCAAACTTTTACCAAAAGTTTTCGTCGCACGCTGGCGACTTTTGAGGAATGCCCCATCGAAGGGACATCATTCACGGTACGTTACACTGTTTTTCGAGGGTACCTACAGTGTGATAGGCTACTAAGAACTGATGGGGTGTTTTTGGTAGGTTTAATGCATTTTCTGATGGAATTTTGGGAAATTTGAGCATTTTTCCTTGGTCCTACTAGCTTGATCAACTAGTACTGCAGGGGGGAGTAAGAAAAAGTCACTGCCATGTCTTTCTTGGAGGGCTTGATGCAGGCCAAGCCCCCCTTAAAATCGTTTTGTTGATGCCGAGACTTACTTAAGTATTTTTATCTCTCTTTTGAAGCTTAAAGTACACTTTCTCATAGTAACTAGGGTTATAACCCTAGCCCCCCCCCCCAAGTTCACCCCTACCACTCAACTGAGCGGAGGTATCTTCCTTCATGGAGGTTATACCGAAATAAAACAGGCACTTCATGCCTAAGGCCTTGAAGGTTAAGCCTAGTGGTCTCCCACCTCGAGACCCCTATACACAATTGTTTCTACCACTTATAGTGGTTCTACGTTTTAACTGTTTCTGAATTCAGTTGCTTGGCCAAGTCATATTCTGTGTCTGGCCTACCTCCTATGCCCCATATTCCTAACCAGCTCCAGTTCACCCAAAAGAGTGCACATGAAGTGCTTGATGCTAACTTGGAGGCTAGAGTCAGGCCAGTTGTCACTTAAAATCATTTGTTTTATCCTTTTGTGATCGAATCTTTGTATTTAAGCCTGCTTTGTCTATCTGCAGCCCTTCTGTGTTACACTGGCTTTCAAAACTATTCATTGATTCGATCCACATCGTGTTCTTGCTCTACTTGCTGCTTTGGTTTGGTTTTTCAACATCAAAACCTGCAGGATTTCATCAAAATCTATAGGGCACTAATCAAGGACATCTTTCTCTACGCAAACCAGGTGGAAAACATGACACAGAGGAGGGGGGGGGGGGGCGGTTTCGGAGGGGTTTCATTTTGTGTGGGAAATTGGACCACGAAATTAACCACACAAATACTGGAGGTCTCCGCAAAATTTCCCGAACTTGTTGTACGTACCACAAATTTTGCCTTGGTGCCTCTGTGTCCCTTTACCCTGGGTTGGTTTTTTTCAGTAAAAAATGTTCCTTGCACGTGGTGGTGGTGGGCGGGGGGGGGTGCACTAATAGAGGGTTGTATGCTTGTCACTGGTGCCCTTGCCAGGTGTGTAAGCCGAATTTCTCTGTCCAAATCCGCACACTTGTCAGGGCCTGAGCAAACTAAACACACATCATTGGCAGTGTGTAGAAAATGGGTCACCTCTACACAGTGATTGGCACCTGAGTGACTGGCAGCTGCATTGGCTCGACTTTTTCTTTTGTAGTGGGCAGTGGGCAGTGGGGTCCACCAAGCCATACATCGTATTGCACCGGACATGGTCTGCAAAATCTCCCACCTATTCTTAAGTTACCTCCGCGAAATTTCTACTACACTCACCCCACACCAACCCCCCCCTCCCCCCCGGGACGCCACTGCCTTGTCCAGGCAGATGAGCCTGTCTGACCGTCGTTTTTGTTGGCATTACGGTTTGAGGTTTGAGGTTTGAGATTTCGGGTACTAAACGTCTTTCGGCCTCGGGGAGCCACCTGGTCGGGCCGGGTGAAATCCACCCCACCGGGATCTACTGGGGGGCCCTTGATGACACACCTCCCGCCTGGTGGCGGAGTACCCTCGGGTTCATGGGGCTCGGGGCCCTGTCCCTCCCCGGCTTCCCGTTTTCGCCACTCCCTGGTCAATGCGTCACTTAGCAACTGTAGTTGCAGGCGCTTACCCACTACATCGCCCCCCTAATGCTTGGTCTCCAGGGGTGCCGGCGCTGCCGGGCCCGTGCTACTAGCTTGTCGCCAGTCGGACCCTAATGGGCTAGTGCGGAAGCTGCCTAGCCGTGTGGCTGGTGGGTAGCGTGGTGCACTACTACTGCTTCGGCTGGTGCATCGCCCCGGTGGTGTGTGCGCGGCGCTCGCGGCAGGTTTTGGGGGTGGGGAGGGGGCGGTGCCGGTTCCCCTTACCCCCGCCTTGTGTCTCCCTCTTCCCTCGCGTTCCCCGCGGTGCGTGTTGCGGGGTGTCGTGTCCGAGTGCCCGCAATTCCATGCGGTCTTTGCGTTCCGCAGGCTCGGTCCACTTTGCCCTTCGGGTCCGCGCCGTGTGCCCGTTGTGTGTGTGTGTGCTCATGCTCCGGCGGTGTACGTGCCCCCCCCCCCCCCCCAGTCGGTGTGGCGCGCGCACCGCGCGCGGTACCTGCGCAGGGCGCCCCCAGGGCCGTTCCAAGCGGTTCGTGCCCCTCCGCGTTTCCTGCCCCGGTCCCGTTTCCGCCTATTTAGCTCGGGGGGGGGGGGGGGGCGGGGGCTGGCCCGGTCCCTTTGTCCCCCTGCTTGGCTCTGGGTCGCTTGTCCCCTCGTGGGCGGGACTGTGTGTCCGGGGCGGTCCGGCGTCCGGGGGGGCGGGGGGGGGGGTAGTTCGGGGGGGGGGGGGGCGTGCGTGTCGCTCCCCTTGGGGCGTGGTAGGGCCCGGGTCGGTTGGGGGGCCTTGGGGCTGGGGGGAGGGGAGCCGCTCGTCTGTCCCTCTGCCACCCCTGCATGGGCACCAAGGCTGGCTTCATCTGCGTCGCTTAGGCCATGGACGGTGAGGTCTCCATGCTGCTCCGGTTCGTGCCCCTGTGCTTCTGCCCGGGCGCTGCCCGAGGGGGGCGCCGCGGGGCGTCTCGGTGCTCCGGCGGGCGACCGTTCCCCAGGCGGGCAGGCTTGGGGCTCCGTTACCCCTCGCAGGGGGCCCGTCACCGGCCTGCAGATGTGTGTGGTGCGGCTTGCTGAGGTTATGGGGGAAGCGGGAGTATGACGGTCAGGGGGCGCACGGCGCGTGGGTACGGCGGTGTGCCTAGAGCGGTGCTCGGGCCCGGGTGTCGCGGCGCTGCGGTACACCCCGCCGGCGGCCATCCCGGGGGAAAGGGGGGGGGGGACTGCCTCCCGGCCTGGCACTGGGGTCCAGGGCCGGCGTGGCGCAGTGGCGCTGGGCTTTGTGGCCCTTACTACGGGGGGGGGGTCCCCAATAGGTCGCCGCCGCCTCCCGCCGGTTCCCCGCGGGTCGGGGGGGGGGGGGGGTGGGTCGTGCCAGGGAAATGCAGTCCCCCCGCCCCCAATCGGCTCCCCGTATCGGTTCTCGGCTGTGTCGCCCGTCTGGCGGCTGCGGGGGATGGCGTCCCGGATGCTATGCTTGAGGGCCAAGGCCCGAGGTTAGCTGCCACCACGGTTTGGTTCCCCTGTGTGTCATCGCCGGGCTGCGCGGCACCGGCGCGCCGGCCTGGGTCAGGGGTCGGAGCTCGGGGGGGGTGTTCTCCCTCATGCTCCTTGACGTGCGAGTGCCGGGGGGGGGGGGGGCTGCGCAGCAGGGTGGCCTTGCGTGCCCCACGCCGCGACTTGCCCGGGTGCCGGTTGTCGAGAGCCCTCCAGCTCGGGGCTGCCTAGCATTCTTGGGCGGTGGGTGCGGCCCGGGGGGCTAGTGGTCAGCGGGTCAGTCTTCGTCGCCGTGCGTGCCTGTGTCTTGCGCGCCGGCGGCGCACCCCGCGCTTGGGGCTACCCCTCCCTTGCGTGCTCGCGGCCGCCGCGGCCCATCAAGGTCAGGTTCAGTCGGGGCGTCCCTCCCCTGCATGTCCTGGCTTGCGGGCGGCTCGGGGGGGGGGGAGGGGGCCAGCTCCAGCTCTGGGGGTCGCTGCATGCTGGGGTAGCACCTCGGGTCGCTGGCCTGTGCCTCCCTCCCCCGTTCGACATCCGGGGCTCGGTCCACCGGGCGCCGGGCCATCACCTTGAGCTTTGGCCACGGGTCCCTCTGTCACCTGCGTCACTGCTTTTGTGGGGGCTGGCGCATTGCGGTGCCGCAAGGTGGGGGGGGGGGGGGGCAGGGCGGCTTGGCGTGCCCTACGTCGCGATGCTCTACCCGTCCCCCTCCCCCTATCGCGTGCCCGCGGCCGTTGTTGCCCCCAACGGCCACACGGGGCACGGTCCAATTGGGGCGCCTCCCCCCCACATGTCCTGCGCGCGGACGGGTGGGGGGGGGGGGTGCTGAGGCTCAGGGGGCCATGGTGTGCTGGGGGGAGCACCTCGGGCCCTTGGCTTGGCCCGCTCAGCCTGCGGCGTGCCCTGCCCACCCCCCCTTCAGTTCCCGCCATCACGGGTGCCGGGCCGCACTCTCGGCGGGTGGTCGCCAACGCCCCCGGCCGCTGGCGCCATCGCCCGTGGGTCCCGCCATCACCTGCGCCTCCGTTTTTGAGGGGGTTGGGGCTGCGGCAGTGGCGAGTTCCTCAGGCGGTAGCGCCAGTCGATGAGGGCGGCACGCAGGACCCGGGGCAGTCAGACACTGGCCTCCTCGTCTGTGACGCTGAGTATCGCCCCCCCCCTGCAGCAAAGCCGGCCACCCCGGCTCCCGGTTGGGCCATCCCGCCCAAATCACGGCCCGGAGGACCCTTTCGTGGTCCTCTCGGGCCACCCGCCCGCTTGGGGGTACCTATCGGTTCCCCTCGTCCCGCCAGAGGAGCACGGCATCGAAAAGCGGGTTCCTCATGTACCCTGAAGTGGCCCAGTTCAGCCACCCATACACCTAGAGCAAGACGGGGAGGGTCTCGCCCTCAAGGGGTAGGGACCGCGTCCCAGCCCCGAACCCAGTCGCTCCGGGCCTCGGCTTGGGCACGGGGCCCCCACTGCCCCCCGTGTCCGCTTTGGCCGTGGCTCTTGCGCCACCAGGGGGGCGGCCATCCGCGCCGGTTCCGCGCTTGGTCCCCGCGCCGCCGGGGCGGTGGCCAGCCGTGCCGGCTCCGCCCGCGGCTCCCGCACAGCGGGCGCGGGGTTGTGCGGGGCGCGGCCCTGTAGGCGGGGGATCGGTTGGCCGGGGAGCTTGGGAGGATGAGGGGGGATCAGGGCTCCCAAATCAGGGAGGGGGTGGTGCTGGTGGGGGTGGTGCGCCGGCATCTGCTGGATGCCGGGGGGGATGCACCGCACCGCCTGGACCTCCGGTTGCCGGGCCTCCCCGCCTCCCTTCCCCCGCCCTTTGCCCTTACCCTCCACTGCCGCCCCTGGGCCCCGTCCTCCCTGTCCGCGGTGGCCCCCGTCGCCCCCCCCCCCTTGCCTCCGGGTCCCTTCCCTGCCCCCGACCCTGGCTCCTGTGCGCCCCCTCCCGCCAGCTGCCCTACCCGTGTCCCTTACAGTGCCCCGTGCCCCCCCCACCGCCGCCCGTGCCCTTGCCTTTCCCGTGCGCCTGCCCTCCTCCGCTGCCGCTTGCGCCTTTGCCCTTCCCGTGCTCCTGCCCCCCTCCGCCGCTGCAAGCGCCCTAGCCCTTCCCTTGTGTCTGCCACCCCCCCGCTGCTGCCCGCGCCGTTGCCCGCCCCTGGTGCCTGCCCCCCTCCTCCGCCGCCTACCACCTTCCCATAGTTGTCTTCCGTCCCTTGCCCTGTGCCTCCGCGCTTTGCACCCCGCCCCGCACGATCGCCGTCTCCTCCGTGTCCCCCGGCCCCTGCTTGGACCACGCGACGTTGCAGCTCGCGCAGCGTCATGTCCATCGGATTGCATTTGGGCGTCGGGGCGCGGCCTCCCCTCGGGGAAGGCGGCCTTGGGCGGGTACGGCTTGGGGAGGCTCACTTGGGTGCGCCTGGCCTTGGTGTGGACGCGGTACTTGGCGCCCTCCCTGCCCTCCGCTGCGGCCGCGGCTGCCCCTTGCGGCTGGCCCGGCGAGGCGCTCTGGGCCCACGCAGGGCCGGTCCCGCGCGCTAGTGGCGTACCGCGGGGTGCGGCGTGCCCGGCTTGAGCGGCGGTCGCGGCCCCATGCGGCCTGTCCGGCGGCGTGCTTGGGGCCCCTCGTGCCGGCGGGGCGGCAGGGGCAACGGCTTGGGCGGCGGGGGCGGCCTCCCCGGCCGGCACCAGTTCGGGGGCCGGCGGGTCGGGGTCGCTGGGGGCCGCCCGGGGCTGCTCAGCCAGCGGCCCGACCGGAGCCGCGGCTTCCGCCCGCCGCCGCTCCTCCCGCTCTGCGGGGGTTCCCCCACGTATCCTGGGGAGACAGGGGAGCGGGAGCAGGACCGGCGGTAGTGGCCGTCGTCCCGCTGGGGGGAACCATCGGAGTCTGACATTGCAGCTACTCTGACGGGTGTGTGTGGCTGCAGGCGCGCCTGTCCTACTACCTCCCAGTGCATCGGTGGCGTGCCGTTCGGTGGTGCTGTGTGGTGCCGGGGGGGGGGGGGGGGCGGGTCGTGGGGGTAGCCCTGGTCGGTCATGGACCGGTGGCCATCCACCGGCACTGGGGCACACGCTGTGCCACAGCTCCTAGTCCAGCACCGCGGCCAGTTCGGACATCCCTCCCGTGTACGTGGCCTGTGCCTGGTTCAGATACGGGGCCGCGTCCATCGAGAGGCGCATCCTCAGGGCGTGCAGCAATGCCAGGGCGCTGCTGCGGAGGGAGGTGGCCAGCTCCTCGCTCGTCAGCCGCAGCGCATCCCCCATTGACAGGGGCCGGCCCGACTAGTTGGACGTACGCCACTCCATCCAGTACCCATAGAGGGCCGCCTCGGGGTCCGGGAGTCCTGGGCGCACGGCGTTCAGGACCCCGTGCATCGCCGGGAGTAGCGTGAGGGCTCCCGCCCCGTTCAGGGCCTAAGCAAACTAAACCCACATCATTGGTAGTGTGTGGAAAATGGGTCACCCCTGCACAGTGAGTGGCACATGAGTGAGTGGCAGCTGGACTGGCTCGACTTTTTTTTTGGCAGTGGGCAGTGGGCAGTAGGGTCCACCAAGCCATACACTGTATTGCACTAGACATGGTCTGCGAAATATCCCACCTAGAGGGCGTTTTCGCACAGCGCGGGCACAGCGCGCGCACAGCGCCAATTATTATGGTGATTATCCAGGTAACAACCCTGAAAACCACCCACCTGCGGAATCATGCACAATGAATTCAAAACTCAAAAATTCAAACATCTGATGCTTGCCATGGGTCCCAGGGACCTAAATTCTGCCCCCTATAGCCCCGTCCACTGCAGCAGTGGAGAACAACCAACTTTTTGCACAGCGCGAGCACAGCGCACGGTACGCCCCCCTATTCTTAAGTGACCTCCGCGAAATTCCCCCACACTCCCCCCACACCAACCCGCCCCCCCCCCCAACGACACTGCCTTGTCCGGGCAGATGAGCCTGTCTGACCGTCGTTTTTGTTGGATTTGGACCACGATTTTTACGGTCAGAAATGTGACATTACGGGTTTGTGCTTCGACTATAGATGGAAGAAAGAGCTGGGTGATGCTTCCAGTAGTTCCTCCTGCTCATACCGACATTCCATTTGCGACTGCAACCCATGGTTGATGTTGCCACTCCCGGTACCACGGAGGGTAGCGTCCTGTACTACGGTGCGCCGTGGGATTTGGGGCCTTGGCCGTGTCTTTCAGGGCAAGCTTGCTCTGGAGGTCCTCACTGTCCGTCAGGGGCATCAGCAGCTATGGAATAGAAGCCCTTTCCAACTATGCACCTCATTTTGAACAATTGCAAGTGCTTGCCCTTTGGGGCAGGCTTCGCAGCAGGTTTGGCTTCAGGTTTTGGAATGGGTTTAGGTTTCCTATTCCTCGGGACAAAACTGTCATCAACAACATTTTTGGTGAAGTAAAGCTTGCATGCTGAAATTTGCCTGCACATACTGTTGCAACAAGGTTTGGGCAGATTTTCGGCGACATGCGTTCTTTTGGTAAGCGTGTCCTGTCCGTGCAAGCACACGCTTATGTGAGCACATGAGCCCGTCTGAGCGTTGTTGCTCTGACAGGGGGGGGGGGGGAGGCAGCAACATATTCACAAAAGAACCAGCACCAAGGAAAATAAGGAAGAACAGGGGAAATGGCCAACAGCGGCCGGGGGGGGGGGGGGGCACTCCCAATGTCCACATCTCAAAAAGCATGTACAACCAACCACCTCACACTGGAAGATTTGTGACTGAGCATCATGCACCAATAAGCAGCAAATTCCCTTGTAAATCCTCCAAAATGCCTTGCCACCGATTCCCTAGCAGCTCAGTCACAATATTTGGTCCTGCTTCGGGCCACAGCCAGGGTTAGCGTACATTTAGCTCTAGGGCTAGGCTTAAGGTTTGTGTGGGTTAGGGCTAGGGTTAGGCATCCACAAACAGTTGCACAATGTCCACCAAAAATTAGGGCAGATCTGCAAACAGCTGCGTAAGGTCCACCAAAAGCGTGTTTGGGTTAGGGTTATTTTGGAGGGGTTGGGAAGGGCGGGGGGGGGGGGGGGGGGCTGAAAAGGGAAAGAGAAGGATTGGGAAATTTAGGTGGGTGCTCCGAAAATAGCTTTTAAAGACTTGCGACAGGTCTTTTCTTGGGTGGGGCAGGAATACGGAAAGGGCACTTTTGCACATCGCACAGGGGTCGGGCACAGGACATTGATGTCCTTTGCTGGGCCGGTGCCAGTGCCAGGATGGAACAACTTGGGCAACCGTTCGTATTTTCTGCTTGTGCTTCAGCCTTCTAATTTTCGGAATAATCAGCAATTTAAGTGTCTTGCACTGCTTGGTCTCCCAGGACCCAGGCACACCCCTGCACATCCGACGGAACAAATCCACCTGTATGTATCACCGACATCGCTGCCAAAGATTGTGCACGTGCATGTCTCAAGGGATATTTGTTAATTGGTCAAAGCGTGAAGGTTGAAACTGCAGATGGCCTTCTCAGATTCATCGTGGGCACAGTGATGTGTGTGTGCCCACCTGTGAAATTTCAGATGGCTGCCTCAGCCTCGTTGTAGGTACATCTCATGGTTACGAGAAAACCAATTGGCGGAGCACAAGCACACAGATAACCGTGGTGTATGCCGCCAGCTTGGTTTCTCAACATTGTGACTTTGTGACCTGCTTGTACACATGGCAACGGACACACCAGAACAATCATCTTAGAGGCTAGCTCCTGGTCACCATGTAAACACAACCACCATTTGGATTCAGTTGTGATGATTAGACATTTAATCAATTAATTCCCCATGGTTTGCCACAAAACCTAAAAATCATATCAAATGGAATGTCATATTTATTTTGTTCTAGCGATTCTCATGGTAGAGCAGCACAGGCACTTTGAACGAGCACCTGGCCCTGTCAATTCGTGACCCCCCCAGGGGGGGGGGGGGGGTCACGACACAGCACACCAATACACCACACACACTGGAATGAGAAAAGCCATATTCACCCAACGTGTGACCGACCCAAAGCTGACCAAATTGAAAAGGCTTGATTGGGGTTTGCATGCCAGATGTTGCTGAACTTTTGCTGTTGGCCGGTTGGGTGTTGATCTTTGTGGAGGGCTTGCACCGAATCGTCAGGATTAACACCCACCCCCCCTGTATAGGCTACGCCAAAGTCCCAAATCAATACGGTCCCATCACCTACTGTAGCTTGGACACGGGTGTAGCTTGCGCGCGACACATACGACTACCGACACGGGGCGCCCAGATTCAAAAAGAGAGGATTGCATGGTGAGCTAGTGCAAGCAAAGGGAATATAATGCACCTACTGTAGCTTGGACACGGGTGTAGCTTGCGCGCGACACATACGACTACCGACACGGGGCGCCCAGATTCAAAAAGAGAGGATTGCATGGTGAGCTAGTGCAAGCAAAGGGAATATAATGCACCTACTGTAGCTTGGACACGGGTGTAGCTTGCGCGCGACACATACGACTACCGACACGGGGCGCCCAGATTCAAAAAGAGAGGATTGCATGGTGAGCTAGTGCAAGCAAAGGGAATATAATGCACAAATACCCAAATTCAGAGCTATGTGGGTTCAAGTGGGCAAACACTCACAACAAATGTGGCCATGACTCTATGTGACTAGCAACCCATGTCTTATGTACTGCACTATATTAGGTACCGAATTAAAATTAGGTCCCAAATTAATACGGTCCCTACGCCTACTGTCGCTTGCACAAGGGCGTAGCTTATACAAAAGGGGGGGGGGGAGGTAGACGCCGTACCCCCCCCCCTTGTCGTTCCCCACCCCAGGGAAGACGGTCCCCCACCACCCCCTGGGGGACTGCACCACCACCGTACACGCGGGGTGGAGAGGGAGCACGTGGCAGTGAGAGGCGCCGAACAGACGCACGGTCGTGCAAGACGGTCTTGCCATCATGGTCAGAAGTGATGCGGCAATATGCATCACCGTGCTCCGAATGTCCAACGACCTGCGCCAAAGAAGGTTCCCCCGTGGAGCGGATGAACATCACACTTGTCCCAGGGGGCAACATGGTTGTGCTATCAAGTTCCATTTCAGCGAAAGTGAGCAAAATGTCCTGCCATGAGTGCAAGGGATACAAGTGGCAGTGCCCCACAACACAGTCACCCACAGAACAACACAATGAGCCACAACGAAAAATTTTGGGTTGACCAAGTGACGCCCCCCCCCCGGGAACGACAAGGGGGGGGGGGGGGGAGTCAGTCCCACCCCCGTATAATACACACTTGGGGCACTTTCCCAGCTTGCAAAAAAGACGGGCCTCAGCGCCGAGAGCACGGTTCTGCCCCCCCGCTCGCTGCCACGAAAGTGTCCGGTTAGGGGTCCCAACCTGTCGACTCTACTTTGTCCGAGCAACCTTATGCGCCCGACTGTCATCGTCAGCACTGGCTTTTGGGATCTTGCGAACAAAATCATCGTCATCGATCGGTCCCCAAACATTCGTCTTTTTGCCGTCTTGCAGCTCAATGCGATACGGGTTGCCTTCGTCCCACTGCTTCACAACGACACCCTCCACCCATTTCCCGACGTTGGCTTGGACCTTGTCACCCACGTTAAAACGCAGCGTCTCTTCAGCCTTGCAATCCTCGAAGCCCTGGATGAGCGACTCCTTGTCCAGCTGGCGACCGATGAACACGAAGCGGCATTCACGTGGTTCGCCTTCCTTCCACTCAGAGTCGTTGAAGCCACCCGAGAAGATCATGTGCACTCCCTGGAAGACGAACTTTTGTTTCATGCCACGAACCGCAAGCACTCCCTTGTACCGGAACAAATTCATCGCACTTTCCATGTCCCCAATCAGAGATCGGATGTAATTTTGAAGTCGGGTGAAGTTCACCTCTCCCACGAATTTCGACGAGCAAGAGCTCACGCTGTCGTCATGCATGTGCTCGCCATCCGTGTTAAGGAACTCTGGATCAAACTCCAGCACGCGATCCAGGCTGAAGGCATCCAAATTGATGACGTTCTTCGGATTGATCGCGGAGTGCTTGGCTCGGATGATCTGCGCGGTGCTGTTGATTGCCCTGATTCGGTCCTCAATCTTCTTCAACTCCGCTTCCTTGTCCTTGATGCTCTCGTCGTTTTCAATGAGGTCGATCTTGTTCAAGATGACACGATCAGCAAATGCAAGCTGCTCCACGGACTCGTTCTCGACGCCCTCTGGCTTTTCCTCGTCCAGGTGCTGGGTGATATGCTTTGCGTCCACAAGGGTGCAGATCCCATCCAGTTTGTACATCGCCTGAATGTCCTCATCCACAAAGAACGTCTGCGCAACTGGGGCAGGATCTGCCAGTCCGGTGGTCTCGATGATGACAGCATCAAAGGACGAGACCTTCTTGTAAAGCCGCTTCAAGGCCTCAACCAGATCACCTCGCACAGTGCAGCAGATGCAACCGTTCATGACCTCAACCACATCCTCGTTGGTGTTCTCCTGCAGTACCTTGTCATCGACTCCAACTTCGCCAAACTCGTTCTCGATGATTGCAAAGCGCAGGCCGTGGTCGGGACTGCTGAGGATGTGGTTAAGGAGGGTCGTCTTGCCAGAGCCCAGAAAGCCTGTCAGGACTGTGACGGGGACCTGACGTCCACCCATTCCACCTTTTCCACCATTGCCTTGGCTCATCTCTGTCTCTCTGTGAGCAGAAGTGGGTCGCAGTCAGACGGACAAAAGGCATCATGCCCGCCGCTGCCAGGCGCCAACACATGCCGTGAAGTGCACTTCACTGTCAACAGCCTTCTGGTGTTTCCCTGCCACAGCCAAACCTCGTGATAGTCTTTTTCATCTTTTTGGGGGGTGGTTCTTGTGACCCAGGGTCGTGACACACATGCATAGCCGTTCAGTATGACTTGTCTGCGCTCTCTTTAAGCTGTGGTTCCCCCTGTGTTGTGGCCTGTTTCTGGGCACACAATCCCAGATTGTCATCTGGGTGATACTTGGTGGCTTGGTGTGCTGCTGTACTGTGCAACCAAACAACATTTTTACTAAGTTTTATACCCCCCCCCCCCCCCGGGCAATCTCCCCCGTTAGCGTGCGACGGTCTCCAGGGATGGTGAGGGGCCTGCGGGACTTTCACCCGCACGGGTACAGGCCGGAGCGTGGCTCGGACCCATCCACCCCACTGTTGACCACCGTGGGTGAAAACGGGCACAGGTGTTCATTCGCGGAACACCCGTGGTTTTTGACAGCTGGGCGGTCGAGGGGGTGGGCGTCGCTCCGGTTAATGCATGTGCTCCAGAGGTCTTAGCACCGTCTGCAGACTGATGCCCAGTGCCCCTCCGTGTGTGTGTTTGGCATCGTGTGACTGTGGGCTGTGGTGGGCGCGGGCTGTGAATGGGAGGAGCTGTGCCGTTTCCCCCCCCCCCCCAGGGGGATCTAACACGCGCACGACATGTGCAAGCAGTAGAGCACAAATCGCATTTTCAGCCTGGGAACATCCGTGTGACCACAGCTCTGCACGTAGAAACGCCACGCTCGCCACCAATCACGAACGCGAACCAGTGGTGGTGTGCAGCGCACCCCGTGTATCCGGCTAGAAATCGGTGCACTCCGGCGCCGTACCGTAAGACAAACCAACATTGACAACCCTTTAGGTTTCTGGCTGCCTCTGCCATAGACAAGTCTATGACGTAGCAGGACACCGACCGCTGTCTAACAAAATTCGGCCAACTATCTCTTTCCGGCAAGTAGGCCCCATGATGGAACCAATACATCATCTCACCCGTGCCGTGTTGTGCAATGCGTTGTAGAGGCACATACACGGTTGTGTTGCCGAGGTAGTGCCAAAGATGCAAATGTAGTGGCGGGGCTCAAGGAGACCACCCAAGGCTGCACTGCCCATTTCCTGGCAGTTGGAAAATTTCCAGTCGGATACAAAGCCTTGTACGCCGTGCATCGTTGATCCGGCAATGACCAGTTGCCTGCGTCTCGCAGCTGGGGGGGATGAGCGGTATGCGACATCCTTAGGGGGAATCTTTGCACTGCGCGCGCACTGCACGCGCACTGCGCGCTACTTTTAGACTATGTTTCCGCCGAAGAGCCCCCAAGCACACCCCTTGGAAACGCCCTTAGAACTAGGTGACCCAAACTGCCCTAGCTCAAGAAAGTTGCAAACTACCTTCCCTTAACATAACACACACATGTTCCTTACGATGCCCCAGTGCCACATGCGTGGTTTCGGTTGTGAGGAAGGGGCTCTCTCCTTTCCCTTGCGGTTAGAATCGGATTGGGGTTGAGATTGTGTAGCCACACGGGGTTGCGAGGACTGAGAGGGTTGAGGGAGATTGGACCTGGACGAAGCCACATCGGCCCGAGGGGGCGCAGCAACACAAAAAGCATCCAGTGTGCGTTGCCGCTTTTCTACGAGTTGCTGCACATGTTTTGCTTGTTTCTTGGGGGGCGTTGTCGCACGGTGCGCGCAGGGTGCGTGCACGGTGCGCGCACGGTTCAATGTTTTTGGGATGGTTGCCCAACTTGTACCCCGTTGAATGGCCCCCATAGAAACACACCCAGGGTCCTGATTTCTGCACCTTGCAGTCCATACTGGCATACCAGGATTCTTCAATTTTTAGTCTGATGCTTGTCACAGGTTCCAGGGTCCTATTTTCTGCACCCTGCAGCCCCTATTGGCGTACCGGGAATTTTTTTTTTGAATCTGATGCTTGTCACAGGTTCCAGGCTCCCAATTTCTGCACCTTGCACGCACCTCCGTTACAAACCATGCACAGGCGACAACACAAGCGACAACACTGGTTGGGTTACGGGAATTTCAATTTCATCCGCCACAGCATTCTGGCTCATGATCATCAATTCTAGGGGCTTTAGTTTCCACTTCAGGTAATTGGGGCTCCAGCAAAGCGTCCATCGGCGCCTCATGGTGCACAGGTTGGGGGGAATCGGGGCTCTCAGCAGTCACAATTGCAAACTCCAACCGCTCCTCGGGTGCATGCTCGTACAAGACCTCTTCACCACCCAATTCGTACCGAATAGAGACGCGACGCCCACCTCTTGGAGAAGGGTCAACGACAGTGGCCGACACCCTATCCCCGTTGGAGCGGTGGTAGTACACAGGCAGTCCGGCGACAAGCCAGGGCAGCTCAGATTCAGGCATTGTGGATCTGGTGGACATAGAATACGCAAAAGGACGCACGGTGCGCGCACGGTGCGTGCACGGTGCGCGCACGGTTCAGGCAACACCCCCTTGGCCTCTCTCTCTCTTTTCTCACGGCGCAAACGGTCAATCGCAGGCTGCAGTGTTGGCGCTCCACTGCCGCCTTCAGAGAATGGTTGGCCATCAAGCCCATCCTGGATAATTACACTTTCCTCATCCCTTGGTAAGGGGCAAGCTAGTGCGGTCCCTCGGAAAAATTTCTTGTGCTGCGGCATGCTGCGGCATGCTTCTGCCTGCACATGTGGGTACCTACACTTCTATGGGAGCAGACAGACAAGGCAGACAGGCTGATGTGGTCCCAAATACCTTCCCAATATACCAAAAAAGCGAAGATCTGTGCAACAATAGAGAGGAACTGACAGGCAAAAAATTGTACTTTCCGGGAATGGAACCCACGACCCTCCAAACTGGAATGTGTTACATAGACCACTGAGCTACCATCCAGTTCTGAGACATGTGTGCAACAAAGGCTTCACATGTTCGACATGTTGTGGAAAAAAAGTCCGCCATGTGAAAATTTTGGCTCGCTGCGGCATGCTGCGGCATGCTGCGGCACGCTGCGGCATGCTGCGGCATGCTTCAAAACCCCCATGTGCAGCTCCAAAAAAAAGTGCTGCGGCATGCTGCGGCTGCACTAGCTTGGTAAGGGGTTACCCTTGCCGAACAGCAAGATCTGCTCAATCACCTTTGGCACACACAAACAAAGGGGGACAAAATCAGAAGTCAAAACCTCCGCTAGGGGTCACCATGATGCCCCTAGGGGCCCCTAGTATCTCAAAGTATGGGTCTCTAGTACAGCCAGACGCCCAAATAGTTGCACTGCGCGCGCACTGCGCTTAAGGCTCCCCCTTAGGACAATTTTCGAAAAAAAAAATAACCAGAACAGTGCGCACCTGCTTGGGGGTCACCCCATGACGGACCAACACTTCTCTAATGCGGAAAACATCCGGTCGGACAGGGACAACGTAACCCAGGACACGTCCAGTGCTAGGCAAGCAAGAGCGACACTGACTATAAGCCCAAGGTAGGCACCCTCCCACTGAACAAGAACTCCCCAAAATCTGGGCAGGGACACCCCCCACTCAGTCACAATGCGACGCAGATCATGTGCCAGCTGGGTGTATCAGACAATTGTCCACAGGCCGCCATACTGGCAATCTTCCGGAAAATGGGCGGCTGCAACTTTGCGATCACAGAAAGCACACATGGCTGTTGCGGACGTGTCCAAACCATGGCGGACCGACACCACACGAAGATGTTCGCCCCACGAAAGAGAGTCAGGGGCAAAACACGACGCGTAAAAGGCATAGGACGCCACTTCGGGAGCATATTCCACGTCTTGCAAACCTTCTATGTAACCTACCGGCAGGGGGGACGGCTGTTGCACAACTTGAGTCTTGGCCGTGTCGTCCACTACATCGAGCACTGCATCAAGGGAAGTACCACCTTGGTGACAGTACAGATGTTGGGGCGGAGGGAAGAATTCCGCCTGACAAACACAGTTTGCGAGAAAGATCCACGAGCCCCGTGCCTAGGTCATCTGGCCGCGTGAATGAAGTGCCATAATGAAAGACTTGGAGTTTGTGAAATTGCCACCTTCCCTCAAACTACGCACAGTGGCATAGGCAACACAATCATCAAAATAAAAATTTGGAGGCGGGGGGGGGGGGTTCTGACCCTCCTCAGTTCTGCGTAGGTTGACTACGCACAGTGGCATAGGCGACACAATCATCAAAACAAAATTTTGGAGGCGGCGGGGGGGGGGGGGGGGTTCTGACCCTCCTCACTTCTGCGTAGGTTGACTACGCACAGTGGCATAGGCAACACAACCATCAAAAAAAATTTTCTGGAGGGGGGGCATTTTGACGCTGCTCAATTCTGCGTAGGTTGCATGTACAGTGGACGCCCGTGTCTGACCCTCCAGCTCAGCCAATGTGTGCCAAAGTCCTGGCTGGTTTTCTGCGTTCCCACTTCCATGATAATCTTTGTACGGTGTTGGATGAGTACGTAAGGGCAGAAGTGTCCTTTGCTAACCTCGGGGTCCGCGAAGAACCCCAGGCTTTGGTGGAGCAAGGAGGCTCTATTGCAAGAAGTGGTTGGAGAGTGGTAGAAGTCGTACAAATAACCTTGGACACCCTATACTCGTAGGGGCAGGGGGGGTACCGGTGGCCGAGCGCCTGCAGCCGCTCAACCCTATCCGACGGCCCAGGGAGGGGGCTCTATTGCCCTGGTTCCCTCTACCTCCAGTGCGGATGCTGACAGGGACACCGACACGGCACAAGACCACAAGCGCGGCAAGCGCCAACTCTTGGAAGGGCATCGGCGATCCCGTTCCCCCACAAGGAAGCGCCAGCATTCGCGGTCCCGGCGTTCCCCCCTCCACGGTGGGCTTGGCACGTCGATTCGTATTACACGGACCCGTACATGCACAACCCCATGTGATCCCCTACATGACCTCCGTTCCAATACGGGGCACGGTATAACTACATACCTTCGCACAGCACGGCGACCACACCCACCCACACGTACCCGGCACTCCCCACCCCGCACACACACACAGCCTTCTTCCCTCCCCGAGAAAGAGGCAGTGCAAACAACTACGGCATGCCAATGTCATGGTGCGCCGCAGCACTCCGCACGGGCTGTATGAGGCGATGCAGCGCTTTCACCCCGACATGCCTTGCGTGCGTCACGGCCTTTCGTGTCACTGCCGAGCACATACATCATGACAGGTTCGTGTTTTACATGCATGTCCTCGGTGTTCACGTTTCATTCCCTCCGGTTCACCTGGAGCAAGGGATCAAACACACCATGTGCCGAGTGGTGCATGCTTGGCAGACGACTGCCATTCATGATTGGATGGGTGCTGGTTATTGCAGTTTGCGGGACGCACATGCAGCCGCTGGTTGGCCGCTGGCCCCGTGGCAGTGGCATTTGGAGAGTCTGCCTCTGTGGCACGGAGTATCCGTTCAATTGCTGCCAGTTTTCCTGCCGATACATTCAGTCCCTCGTCATGTCGCCTTTGCTATAGACGGCTCCTGGTTTCCGTCACATCGTTGCGGAGGCGCTTTTGCGGTGGTCTGCCGAGAAACCTTAATTTGGACCGTGTACCTTGTACCCATTCCATGCCAGCTCGATCATTCATATACCACAGAGGTGTACACGTCATGGGCGATTTTGCCTACCGCATCAGAGAGCCCTCTGGTATACGCATGTGAACGCATGTGAAGTCGATCAGTCTAGCACATCTCAGGTGTTCATCCGCAATTTCCCGGAGGGAGGCCTGCTGGTGCGCCCACCGCAGGTAGAGGGCGACCACAACGTTCTCGTTCCAGGGCCGTGTGGTTGCGGACTCCCACCTATTGTAGGGTTGATGATCAGTATCTCATTGACCGAATGCCCTCGCCATCAGTATTCAGCCCTTAGTTCCAGTGTAATAGTGATCCAGTACTTGGGGCCGACCAGTGGAGCCACTCACATGCTCTACAATCTCATCTTGTATGTACAAGACTGTAATACACCTGTGACAGTGGAGCATCTGTCGGTCATGATGGTGTTTGTGCCTAATCACCTGTGGTGTGCATATGAAACTCGCTGTCAGCAATAGTGGACTAGAACCCTGAGCTTGGTGCCAAAGTTTGGCTTTCTTAGTCGCCGCAGTGTAGCGGTCGCACCACTGCTAGGCGACTTGGAGTCGCCCGTTCGAACCCGCAAGCCGAGGAAGAGTATGATGAGGAGATGCGGAAGCCGTCGGCCAGCGGCACTAGTGTTGGAGCGCGCTGCTACAGGTGTGGTGCTGTGCGTTTTTGGTACATGGCAGACAAAAGGTAGTATATATCAGACATAAAGAAGAGTGTGATGACGAGACACTGGTTTGGGGAGGTGCCGTAGCAATCCAAGCGGTACTCCATCCTTGCCCGTCGCCTTGTTCACTTTGCGCTGCCACTTTGCGGTGCATGGCCTTTTGGAACGCTTGCCAGGTGTCAAGTCAAAAATTTCAGTGGGGGATCATCCTGTGTCACAAAATGATGATGTTACAAGGGGTTAGACGTCTGATACCATACCTTAGGTATGCGACGCAACGGAACCAAGAGGGGGGGGATTGATGCATGCGCCGGCGCTTGATCTGACAACCTCCCTTCAAAATCATGTATACTTACTAAGAGGAAGTTCTTGCACTGCGTGCGTGGGCACTGTGTGCATACTGCGCATGCAGAGGCTGGGATACTCACCCAAGTAATACGGTTGGTGGTGACCGCATTATTTCCTCAAAATCCATTTTCAGAAAAATGAATAATCCAAAAATATTTGACTATTTATGGAAGCACTTTCCCTTTATAGGAAACCAAGGGCACAGGATCAATGTTTTACCACCAACAGGTAGCTAGGATGCGAGTATTTGCCGACATCCAAAACTTTGCACTGCGTGCATGGCATTCCCTAAGATTTACCACAGACCCCAGACCCCAGGTGAGGATCACTCTTCTCTGCCAGCGGTGTACAGGAAAATAGATGCTCACAGGAAAATAGATGTTCACCGTGTGTTGTTACTGGCCTTGTGCCACTGCATGCTGTTGTGAGTACACCTCCGTCAGCCACCACCAGCAGCCCAGGCTGAAATCCAAGAAGCCCTGTCATCGTATATGGCTGCGAAGCCTGGAGCTCCTGTGCCCTCCCGTACCCCTGGTTCCTGATGCAGTCCAGCAATGAGAAAAACTGTGTGCCAAGAGGGAGGATCAAGACATTTTTCAGCCATGAGCCCATAGTGTATCTGCAGCTGGCACAGTTCACATCATGTTCCCTTCTTGGTTGGGTCACCATGGTTCAGCATATAGATGTATCATATACAATGCCGAAAACAGGAGCGTGCCGGTTAGTACTCTTGTTGTACGAATGTGTGTGTTGTGGGCATCAATTGTCAGGTTGCAGTGTCCACATTGAGCTCTGGCTGCGCCTGCTCCCCACGGCTTTCATCGCCGACTGTCTTCATTGTGCGCTTACTGCGCCGTGTGTTGTGGGGGTCATTGGGCCTGAATGTGTAAAGCATCAGTTTTGTACCCCAGGCAGGCTGCTTGGGCTTGTATTCCTTGAGAAAAAGGCGAATCGATCGAGTATGGTGAGAGCCAACTGCGGCAAAAGCGTGAATCACTGATGCACGGCAACATATTATCCTGTTCATCAACAGGCCATCCAAGGTACTGGTCCTCAGGATAGAGTTCATATCTGTACGCATGCCAGGCAGACAGAAAAGAGGTCAGAGGGGTGCAGTGTTACAGCAGGGGGACAGGGAGGGGTGTGTGAGAGGGCAGGGGATTTAGGTGGTCTATGCCTGAAAAGCTTTGAACCCGCTGTACCAAAGGGGGGATGTTTGCCCGGGGCACGCCCGGCTACCTTTGTATTAAGTATCCTGGCTCTAGCCCCAAATTTGTCCTCACCTAGGGCAGTGTGGGTGTCAATACAATCAGAACAATAGTACTCCTTAGAATTCCCCGAAGGTACTTCCTTAACCCTTGTCCCCGGAGGCGCACAGCGTACGAACTTCTGCTTCCTTTGTCACTCAATAGTGGCTGCAGTCTCAGGGGCCCACGTGTGGGCGGAATGGCGACATACCCCCTGCCTGCTCAGGGATCCCCGGACGGGGACAAAATGAGAAGCGGCTGCATCAACCCTGCCTTCTTGGGGGCAGACTGTTTGGTGAGAGGGTCAAAAACAGACACGGGTGGGAAATGGTCTAAAAAAAAGGTCTCCAGCGCGCCCAGCGCACTAACACTCCCCCTATGTCCTCGGTGGCAATAAAGCAACGTGCAGCATGTGCCCAGGTACACTGGCACCAGGACTGGAAAATAATTCTGTCTGTGAATCGTGTTGGGGCGAGTATGGGGGGTTTGTTTTCTCGGCTGCTGTGATTGGGTGTGTGTGTGGGTGTGTGTGGGTGTGGGTGTCGTGTGTCATTGAGACTGAACGAGTATGCCGGTTCGTACTTCCAGGTGTAAAACATGTTCGCCTTTTAACAACACAGCCGCAGAAAAACCAATTACGATGCAAGAGTAGAACACTTGTCCCGCTACTCACAAACGCCGCTTCTGCTCCCATACCGCCAGTGGCATGCTGCAAGGGAAAGTCTTTCCCAAGACCACGGAATTGGGAGGGAGTTGCAGTGTGCAGTGTACTTTTCGACCAAGGTCCTACTGTGGGGCTGAAGGAGTGCGTTGCGGTGGATGTATGTCCCACAAAGGCGGGGCCTGAGCAGCACGTTGCAGTCGGATGTGCAGGGGAGGGGGAGGATGGGGTGCCTTTGTTGGGGAATATGAAATTAGAGCGCACGTACGTATTGGTCAGTGTCAATGGGGCCCCAGATATTGGTCTTTTTGCCGTCTTGCAGCTCAATGCGATACGGGTTGCCTTCGTCCCACTGCTTCACAACGACACCCTCCACCCATTTCCCGACGTTGGCTTGGACCTTGTCACCCACGTTAAAACGCAGCGTCTCTTCAGCCTTGCAATCCTCGAAGCCCTGGATGAGCGACTCCTTGTCCAGCTGGCGACCGATGAACACGAAGCGGCATTCACGTGGTTCGCCTTCCTTCCACTCAGAGTCGCTGAAGCCACCCGAGAAGATCATGTGCACTCCCTGGAAGACGAACTTTTGTTTCATGCCACGAACCGCAAGCACTCCCTTGTACCGGAACAAATTCATCGCACTTTCCATGTCCCCAATCAGAGATTGGATGTACATCTGAAGTCGGGTGAAGTTCACCTCTCCCACGAATTTCGACGAGCAAGAGCTCACGCTGTCGTCATGCATGTGCTCGCCATCCGTGTTAAGGAACTCTGGATCAAACTCCAGCACGCGATCCAGGCTGAAGGCATCCAAATTGATGACGTTCTTCGGATCGATCGCGGAGTGCTTGGCTCGGATGATCTGCGCGTTGCTGTTGATTGCCCTGATTCGGTCCTCAATCTTCTTCAACTCCGCTTCCTTGTCCTTGATGCTCTCGTCGTTTTCAATGAGGTCGATCTTGTTCAAGATGACACGATCAGCAAATGCAAGCTGCTCCACGGACTCGTTCTCGACGCCCTCTGGCTTTTCCTCGTCCAGGTGCTGGGTGATATGCTTTGCGTCCACAAGGGTGCAGATCCCATCCAGTTTGTACATCGCCTGAATGTCCTCATCCACAAAGAACGTCTGCGCAACTGGGGCAGGATCTGCCAGTCCGGTGGTCTCGATGATGACAGCATCAAAGGACGAGACCTTCTTGTAAAGCCGCTTCAAGGCCTCAACCAGATCACCTCGCACAGTGCAGCAGATGCAACCGTTCATGACCTCAACCACATCCTCGTTGGTGTTCTCCTGCAGTACCTTGTCATCGACTCCAACTTCGCCAAACTCGTTCTCGATGATTGCAAAGCGCAGGCCGTGGTCGGGACTGCTGAGGATGTGGTTAAGGAGGGTCGTCTTGCCAGAGCCCAGAAAGCCTGTCAGGACTGTGACGGGGACCTGACGTCCACCCATTCCACCTTTTCCACCATTGCCTTGGCTCATCTCTGTCTCTCTGTGAGCAGAAGTGGGCCACAGTCAGATGGACTAAAGGCATCACACCCTGCTGCCGCTGCCAGGCGCCAACACATGCCGTGAAGTGCACTTCACTGTCAACAGCCTTCTGGTGTTTCCCTGCCACGGCCAAACCTCGTGATAGTCTTTTTCATCTTTTTGGGGGGTGGGTCCTAGTGATCCAGGGGGGATCCTTGCACTGCGCGCTACGTTTAGACTATGTTTTCCCCAAAGAGCCCCCAGGCACACCCCTTGGAATTGGCCTTAGAATTAGGTGACCCAAACTGCCCCAGCTCAAGAAAGTTGCAAACTACCTTCCCTTCACATCACACGCATCATGCACAACTGGGAAAGCCATGAACAGCACATTGGTCACCACCCTCAACAACACTCAACTGTCTTTTTGTTCCATTGTCAACTAAGTAGAAATTGAGAATACGCAACTTGTATGCACAACATGACACAGTCGCAGAATTAAAGAAATGTCACGTTGTCACATGTTGTGCCACGCAACAAAGCGTGCATTGAGAGTCCCTAACCCCAACTCAAGGGGCTACGCAACAAACCGTGGATTCAGAGTCCCAAACCTCAACTCAAAAAGCCAGGCAACAAAGGGTGGATTGGATAACTGGCCCGGTTTCCTCAGTAGCACCGGAAGGTTGGCCACACCACCCGTCATAACCGCCTCTTGAGGGATCCCATAGGGGTAGGGATCGGAAATAGCCCAAAAACATGCCCTGTGCGCGCCTAGCGCTCCCTCCTAGAAAAGAGTGGATGTGGTGGAGGTGAGCAAAAAAGTGTGAAAAGGGGTGGAAATGGGTGAAATTGTGTGAAAATCCAAAGATGCCATATCCCCAATGTGGAAGAAGCATCCAAACCTACGCAACGGGGCAACAATGATGCCCCTAGTATCTCAAAGCATGGGTCTCCAGTACCTCCAGACGCCCAAATAGTCGCACTGCGCGCGCAGTGCGCTTAAGGCGCCCCACAGGGCCGTGACACACATGCATAACCGTTCAGTATGACTTGTCTGCGCTCTATTTAAGCTGTGGTTCCCCCTGTGTTGTGGCCTGTTTCTGGGCACACGATCCCAGATTGTCATCTTGGTGGTACTTGGTGGCTTGGTGTGCTGCTGTACCGTGCGACTCCTAATTATTTGCGGAATCCTAAGTTTTGCGTTGGGTGTTTTGAATTTTATTTAAGCAAAATTTTGCGGCAACACTTAAAACAGGGGGAAAAATATTTCTTTTTTGCGATTTTTTCTGCGGTACCCGTTTTTGCGGAGCATATTGAGACATTTTTTTTATTTTTGCGTTTTTTTTTGCGGAACCCATTTTTGCGAAGGGCCTGGGGTACCTTGGACTCTGGGATTGCAGTCCAATCCTACGTACGCATACAAATGTGGATCAGTTGAACTCTGGGATTGCAGTCCATAGACGATGGACCCCAGCTGCACAGAACTAGCCCCATTATCTGCTTTGGGGCACAGCAATAATACATAATACATTCTCTGACAGCAGAGCAAGGAGCATAATGGGGTCTAAGAAACAGAAGGGTGGGGGGGTGGGGCAACAAGCAGTGGGGCAAACACAGCATCCGTCCCGCAGGTGTGGTATTTCTACAAAGGGGGGCAGGGGCAAAAAATATTTTTTTGCGATTTTTTTTGCGGAACCCATTTTTGCGAAGGGCACAAAGCCAAAAATTAATATTTTTTTTGCGTTTTTTTTACAACACCTTGGACCGGGAATTAATTATTTCCGCAAATAGTTAGGATTCACACGGTACTGTGCGACGAAATTGGTGGCAAAGAGGTGCCACTTCGGTTGCAGATGACGCAGCAGCTATTTTGAACTGTGGTCTAAGACATTTGGTTTTGCACCCCGAACAAAGAAGTTCGCAGAATTGGTTGATTTCCTCACAGGGGCGGCCATAGTACAAGCAGGTCTCCAGCGCATTCCGCTTGCAATCCAACCGCTTTTACAAGCAAAAAGCAGGGTACTGAGATAACCCCCAGATGCAAAAACTAGCAACTAACAGAACAATGAAAAAGTGCCCCCTGAGTGCTACAGCCATCAGGAAATCATGTGGGGGGGGGGGGGGGGGGAGGACGCACACCACCGCGGAACAAACACTTACTAGCCCAATCATGCAGAATTCATGGCGGGTCACTTGCTTGCTGTTGGTTGCCACTGGCTCTTGGATACACACTGACGTGCAAAGATGCTCATGGTATGAGGCGCATGATGCAAATAAATTGTGGTAAACCCACCCTGTAACACTATGCCCCTGGAACACTATACCCCCGAAACACCGATCACTTGGCTCACTGAACACAATGCCCCTGGAGGGCGTGGCCCCCGGATCACTTGTGAGCACATTTTCGTCAGGTCGCTGAATGCTAGCTTGGAGTTCAAGTGCTTTAACACCCCAAGGGGTGGGGTCCGCTCTTCACAGAAAGATCACTTCAACCATGTCCGCTGCATCCACCCCAAATGGTCTGCCATATACCCTGCCACTTAATACAGTACATCATGGGTCACGTTCGCCAGCATGCTCGCCACACCACCGTTTTGCTGACCAACCACCAGTCTAAAACCCAAGAAACCCTGTAATTGTGCAGCTCTGCGAAGCCCGGAGCTCTGGTGCCCTCCCGCACCCCTGGATCCTAATGCAGTCCAAGTATGAGAAAATACCGTACAAGCGTGCTGTGTGCCAAGAGGAGGGATCAATGGACTTTCAGCCATTAGCCCATATTGTATTCGCAGCTGGGCCCCTTCTTTGGGATTCTCCAGGATTTGACCTATTTTCAGAATTCTGATTCTGATCCTGATTCAAGTTCTGATTCTGATTCAAGTTCTGATTCTGATTCTGATTCGGGGACGGACACCGATGAGGATGAACCCATTTCTGACCTCTCCTCCTCAAGTGATGATTCTAGTGACTCCGATGATAATCCCGATGAAGTTATTTGGGCTAAGGCTGCCCGAGGTGTGTGGGGAATGGCCCATGTCTTTGATGGGAAGTTGTACTTTACAAGAGACCACATGCAAGGCAATTTCATCCCCAAGAATTTGAAGTTGCCCGAGCCCAAACCGGCCCCTAAACCTCGAGCAAAGGCATCTTCAAAAGCATCTTCAAGTGGTGAGCATGTGCAGTTGTTCCGCATGGTGTATGATCGCAAGAAGGGCTTCCAATCCGAACATTTGTAGGCTTCTCATGCTTCATAGCTTGTGAGAACTTGGGTATGAACCTGAATTTTCATGTCTCAAACACCTTCTTGTGTTTGCATGCCTTTGGGAACATGGGCGGAGGTTAAGGTGCACTCATACGATGCATTCTCTCACGTGCATGTCGGTAGTTGTATGTGTGGTGCGCAAGCTACGCCCTTGTAATAGCTACAGTAGGCGTAGGGACCGTATTAATTCCCTACTTTGGCGTAGCTATTACAAAGGGTGGGGGGGGGGGGGGGTATAACAGTGTTGTATAAAAAAGGGGACCCTTCCCAGGCGGCAAACTACAGACCCATAGCGGTGTCACGGGCCATGTATTTGATACTGGCACGGTTACTGCTGGGTGCCCTGAAGGACCCAATAGAACAATCATTGTCGGCACGTCAAGCGGGAGGAAAAAGGGGGGGAAAGCGGCACAACATGCATTGGCAATGTTGACCAGACTGCATGCGAAGGACAATGAGGAGGCATATATGTGCCTCATTGATATAGCCAAAGCATACCCGAGCATGCTGCACCCAGCCATCACATACGCCCTGCAGGCAATTGGGACGCCGCAACACCTCATAGAAATGATAAGAGACATCTACCGCAGGAGCACGTTGCAGTATGGGTCATTCGTGTGCTCATTTGAGCGAGGAGTGAAAGGAGGTTGCCCGCTTTCACCGTCGCTGTTTGTGCTAGTGTACGAGGCCTTTCATCACACATTGGCGACAGAATTCCCAGAGTTGGTAGTATAGGTGTATATGGATGATATTGCCATTGTGGCGCACAATCTCACCCAGTTGAAGGCGGCCATGAATAGGATCTCAGAACTGTCGCAAATATTGGGGTTCCAGGTTAACCCAGGAAAAACAGATTTGTACCACTGGGCTACAAAACCACACAGTGCAAGAGTGATATGGAATGGACAGCACATAAAAGCAAGGTCACCCGTGTTCAGTTATCTAGGTCATATGATTGCACATCCAGCGCATGTGTCGCTAGCGCGCTCCCAGATACTGGCGGAAGTAAAAAGTGATCTAAACAGGTACAAGCAGTTGCCTTTGAACGCCTTTGAAAGGGTACAACTGGTGAACTCCGTCTTGATTCCCGGGCATAGGGGGGTGCGGCACTGCTGTAGCCGCCACCACGAGGGGCATCCCAGGGTGCTAGGGCTTCAATTGGTCGGTAGGCTGAGCTGGATGTCCCCGCCATAGACACTTCCAGCCATTGTTCTTCAGCAAGTTCACAGCAGTGCGTCCGGGTTTTTGCTAGGCGACTGTCCCGGTGCTTCCGCCAGTGTTCGCTTGTCCCTACCTTCCATATGTACACTGTCGTACCCAAGTACCCAGGGTGCTAGGGGGGGGGGGGGTCAACGGTGTCAGCCGGTTCGGGGGGGGGGGGGCTGCAGCAGCAACTAGGCACTATGCCCTTCGGAGGGCCGGAGCGCGCACCGCCTCCCTCGTCCGGGGGAGGGGGAGGGGGTACAGCAGGGCCGGGAGCAGCAGTGCTGCCGCGCGGGGGCACACAGGAGCCGCGGCGCGGCCACGGGAGGGCCTCAGAGGGGGGCACATAACCCGAGGCGGACGTCCTTCCGCCGCGCCGCGACACACTGGTGGGCCAGGGGTGGGATAGGGCAGGCCACAGGCAGGCTCTACCCCGGTAACCCCTAACCCTCCCGTTGCAAGCGGCCAGGACATTAAAAGCCAACAACCCTCGCTAACAGTAGAGTGCACACACACACACACACACACACAAGGCACGCTTGTATGTATACAGACACAAGCGCAGTCCAGCGGAAGTGGAGGAAGCCCGGATTCAACGGGCCCTCGTGGGAGCGTTAAACACATCACTTATGCCCTCCTCCTCGGCAACCGCCAAAGGGGGGGGGGGGTCATTCGCTGCAAATTTGTTCCCCGTCATCGGTCAGGGCAAAGCCCCGCAGGCACCCTACCAGACCACCAGGCAACGCAAGCTCGCAGCTCCACCGGCGCCACAAGCATGTGTGGCAGTGCCGGCACCACATACTTGCGCACGGGCTCTCGACCTGTGCAACACACACCAGCGCGCACCGTGCATTACATGCAAGCGTCTGCGCAAGTCAGGGGACGCGTGCTGTGCCCTCAGGCATCATCGGCCAGGGTATGTGGACAGGCTACCCCTATCAGTCACGTGCCGTCAGCATGGATTGCCGGCCTGCGCCAGGTGCACCAGAATGCAACGGGGGGTCTGAAACTGCTGTGCCAGAGGGCACCACAAAGTACACACGCCTGTGCGCAAGCGGCCAGCCGCACTGGACACACGACCCGCAAAGCGGCTGTGCACCGCCCGCAGCCCTGCACGCACACACATGGAGCATGCATGCTCCCCGCACATACCAGCCACCGCCCGCCCCAAAGCGACGGAGACCCAAGTCACCATGCCCCCCTTCCCCCCCCCCCCCCTCGTCTACGCGGGCTGTAGCGCCGCAGCCAGTGCAGCCAGCACTGGTGGCACCCAGGGCAGGGAAGCACACTCTGTGCCCTGGTGCCCCTCCATCTGCCCAGGGTACGCCCTCGGCCGTGGGAGCCGGACCCAGCCCGCGAGGCAGCACCACCTGTGCCTAAGGCAGTCAAGGAGTGCGGGTCTGACCCCAGTCGTGCCACGTACCACCGCCTTCCCGTGCCAATAGGCAGTCGTGGAGTGGTTGGGTAGCATGTCCTTGTGACGTGGAGGTTGCGAGCCCAGGCCCACATCTCCCCCGGCGGGCTCAGCGTCAGGCTCTCCAGCCTCCCTGCCGGGGCCTGGAGCACCAGGCACACACTTCCCCGCGCCAACGCCGAACAACAATGGAGCAAGCAGGTGTGCCACAGCCCTCCCCCCCCCCCCTCAGACACACAAGGGCACATACACACAGGCACGGCGGCATCTCCCGCCCGCGAGCGCCACCGCGGGGTCTGGGGGCGGTCAACAGTCCGGTAGGCCTTGTGACCGGACACCCGGGTACGGCCGCCCAGTCGGGTCCCGCAGGGAAGGCGGCGCGGACCGTGGGTAGGCGACCAGGCGAGGCCTTGACCCAACCCAACCCAACCCAACCCCCCGCCCAGCAGCCATGCGAGATGATGGGAGAGGGAGCCGGAACACGTCAGTCAACTTGTGTTTGGCGCACAGCACGGGAGAGCTTCCACGGAAATAACATAAGCATGTCGGCTCAGAGGTTCTGACTTTTTTGACCGCAGAGAATAGGCTGACCAATAAGGTACACACTCGGGTGTACACTTCGGGAATCCTATCTCAGCAAGCAGTCAAACATGGGTCTCCCTCGTTAATAGCACATTAAAAGCCATCAACCCTCGTTAATAGCACAGAGCACACACACACACACACACAGACACATGCAACATCATTTATCCATTTGTCCCCAATGTGGAGGTATATCCAGGAGTACTAGCTGGCACACTCAAGCTCCGACAACTTCATCCCTTTGGGGAAGTAAGCCGCACGGCATGCGGCCATAATATCATCCTCGGTGATTGCATTAAATGCCTCGAAAACCCATGTGGCGGTCTCCTCGCGCGAAGGAACGGGGACCGGCCCACGTTTCTTTTTTTCCCCCATGAAATGATCCTCCACCCACTCCGCATAGCTCTCCTCCAATGAGGATTTGAATGCACCATTCACCATTTTTTTATCACATGCTTGGATGTATGGTGTGCAATTTGGGGCAGTGATGTAAAGCCACAATTTGGCATTCTTGAAAGCAAGGGCAACGGATGCATGCATATGGGCAGGGGCCCCATCAGCCGTAAAAACACATTGCTCACCCTCTTTCAACGGAAGGGCATCTCGCAAAGTCTCCTTTACAATAAATAGCATGCTAGCCTCGTTGGTCTTACCCTTTTTGGTGACCGTTTGGACCATGCGCCGCATCTTGCGGTTCAACACGGTGACCTCCCTCTTGATTTTAACTTGAGGTTAACCTTTGCAAATGAGGACCGGTTTTAGCTTTACCACCCGTCCAAATTTGATACATGGGTCGCCGTCCTCATCACTCCCATGTTCCAATTGGACGGCGAAGTGCATTGCAAAAAGGCGGTGATATTATTCTTGTGGCGGCCGTTGATGCGCAAACACTTGCCCGACACCGGCTCCAACGACACTTGAGTCTCGTCACCGTTCACCAACCAATGCACCTTCTTTGTCCGAATGGCTCGATGCAAAATAGCACGATACCTACAGCAAAGGTTGGAGGTGCTGAAATTGCAAGCTCAGGACATGTGGAGTGCACCAGACTAAAAAAAAAAATTCCTGGTGCACCAGCAGGGGACCAGAGGTGCTGAAATTGCAAGCTCAGGACATCTGGAGTGCATCAGACTAAAAAAAACAAAATTTGGTTTGGTCGCTGCATCGACCCTGGCAAGTGTTTCGGGCCTTAGGATTGAAAAAACCCCAGATCCGGGGGGGGGGGTCACATATGGAAACCAGAAGCCTAAAGACCTAAGGCTCTGAGGAAAAACCATCGCCGATGACATGGGCTAGGTTGGTTGGCCTCTAGCCCCCCCTCCACACGTGAAACGCACCTCGCGAAGGGATGCATGGCCGAATGGGGCCAGCACCAAGCAACTCAGAGCGTGCGCTCAGAGCCCAATGACATGAGACGCGGCATGCACCCAACAACCCCACAGCTCACTGCAGGTTTTGCTGCAGGCAACAACATCCGATGTGGACCAGGGCAATGGGCAATAAACGGCAATAAACTTGCTGGGTGGTCCAGGGGGCGGCATGCTATCCCCTGGGGTTGCCACCCTGCCAACTTGGTTCCCACTGGCAGTTTGAGCCACAGTGCCTGTTGGATAAACGTGACGTCGGCATCCAGTAATTGGACACTAGCCCATTCTTTCCGAGTTTCGGGCGTCTGTCTCCAGGTCCGGCTGCACCCAGGGGGGGGGGGGGGGAGCCGCGCCCGGTACTTGTATGCAACCCCCCCCCCTGCCATTTTTGAAATATAGCGGTGCAGGGGCCGCGGTGCCAACAGCACCAAATTTTTTCTCCAATGCTTAGTTGAAGGGGGTACTATGCCTTTGGTCCTTAAGATCCTTAAGAACTTTCCTCTCAGCATACGAGAAATCGCGAATATTCCCTACCTACCTCTATATCCCCATGCCCCCCAGACCGACACACCCCCTTGAGTTATGCATGTGGCAATAGTGGGTCGGGCGCAGCGCCCCCCCGCCCCCCCGGTAAATTTTGGCAGATAGCTTGGAGGGCGTCGCATCAGCACCGGTTGTACCCCCCCCCCCCCGGGGGGCAGTGTCACAAGCTTTGACCACCCTGGCCACACCCATCCCCATAACATTACCCTGCAATAGCACAACATGGACGTCGGATAAGTGCTTTTCCAAAACATGAAGCATGTGCGCGGGCCCAACTGCCAATCTGCATGTTGCTTGTGCTGGGACAGGGCCTTTCGGTTCAGGGCATTAGCGCCAGGTCAAGTTGCCTTTGTACACTTGGGTTCTTGGGCGTGCTGAGTCTGGGGCATGGCGCAAATATTGGGGGCGTTGTCGCACGGTGCGCGCAGGGTGCGTGCACGGTGCGCGCACGGTTCAATGTTTTTGGGATGGTTGCCCAACTTGTACCCCGTTGAATGGCCCCCATAGAAACACACCCAGGGTCCTGATTTCTGCACCTTGCAGTCCATACTGGCATACCAGGATTCTTCAATTTTTAGTCTGATGCTTGTCACAGGTTCCAGGGTCCTATTTTCTGCACCCTGCAGCCCCTATTGGCGTACGGGGAATTTTTTTTTTGAATCTGATGCTTGTCACAGGTTCCAGGCTCCCAATTTCTGCACCTTGCACGCACCTCCGTAACAAACCATGCACAGGCGACAACACAAGCGACAACACTGGTTGGGTTACGGGAATTTCAATTTCATCCGCCACAGCATTCTGGCTCATGATCATCAATTCTAGGGGCTTCAGCTTCCACTTCAGGTAATTGGGGCTCCAGCAAAGCGTCCATCGGCGCCTCATGGTGCACAGGTTGGGGGGAATCGCGGCTCTCAGCAGTCACAATTGCAAACTCCAACCGCTCCTCGGGTGCATGCTCATACAAGACCTCTTCACCACCCAATTCGTACCGAATAGAGACGCGACGCCCACCTCTTGGAGAAGGGTCAACGACAGTGGCCGACACCCTATCCCCGTTGGAGCGGTGGTAGTACACAGGCAGTCCGGCAACAAGCTAGGGCAGCTCAGATTCAGGCATTGTGGATCTGGTGGACACAGAATACGCAAAAGGACGCACGGTGCGCGCACGGTGCGCGCACGGTTCAGGCAACACCCCCATTGTGTACCATGTTTGGTTCGCCTGTGCCGCGGGCTTGCTTGCTGTCGGTGGCCCGATTTGGCCAAACTCCCTTGGCTTCAGAGAGATCCCAGCGCATGGGGGCTCACAGTGTGACTGGTTAAGAGTCAACCGGTTTGGTCGCTGCATCGACCCTGGCAAGTGTTTCGGGCCTTAGGATTGTAAAAACCCCAGATCCGGGGGGGGGGGGGGTCACATATGGAAACCAGAAGCCTAAAGACCTAAGGCTCTGAGGAAAAACCATCGCCGATGACAGGGGCCAGGTTGGTTGGCCTCTAGCCCCCCCTCCACACGTGAAACGCACCTCGCGAAGGGATGCATGGCCGAATGGGGCCAGCACCAAGCAACTCAGAGCGTGCGCTCAGAGCCCAATGACATGAGACGCGGCATGCACCCAACAACTCCACAGCTCACTGCAGGTTTTGCTGCAGGCAACAATACCCGATGTGGACCAGGGCAATGGGCAATAAACGGCTGAACAACAAGGAAATGCCCTGGCCCCAGCCAGGGGGCTTCAGGGTCTACTGACTGAACACAGCCGGACACAAGCGGGATCGCACGGTCAGAGGGCGTGAATTCTGCATGGGATCAGGTCAGAGGGCGTGAATTCTGCATGGGATCAGGATAAGACCACACGGTCATGAACTGAGATCGCGACTGGCGCAGCCGCAGCGAAAACGGTGAGTCAGCACCTGACTTACGTGGCCCCCTAACTGCAACCAACGTCTACAAGCGGGGCCACTGCAGGGCATTGACTTTCCTTAAGGCGGTGCAAGGTATATGAGAATGTGTGTTGGGGGGACGGGGGAGGGGGGCTGAAAGCGGTGTATGTGTGTGTGTGAGCGGGCGATTGGGTACACCACGTGTTTGGAAAGGCTCAAACTGCCTCAGCAACAGCCTTGGCCCACCCACCGAGTGCGCCAGCTGTGTCAGGCCCGTGCAGTAAGGGTAACCCCTGCTTTCGACCTGGAACACAACCACCCGGTTGTGGCTTTCAGGCACGAGGCTTTCAGTTGTTGACAGGAACCGTAAGTATATTGGAGAATCCAGTTCACCTCATGCACAACACTAGGTTGAGCTCATGGCATATACTCACGGTCGATCAGAGAAATCTAACGTTGTTCTCTGCTGGCACTTGCCGGCACTCCTTCGGCCATGACAGAGTTGTAGGTCCTACCTATCCTCAGCCTTTATAGAAATCCCCCCCCCCCTGTGGTGCGACGCTTGGTGGTCCTAATCTCAGCCTTTATGGCACCCCCCGCGGTGGTGAAAAGCAGGAACGATCAGCGCACTTATGTGCGAATATTGAATCAGTGATTGTGGCCAGCATGACTGCCGCCAGCATCACAATGCTGATGGTAGAGCAATATAAGACCAATGACAGTACACCCAAGAGCAAAACTGAGGAAAGCAACAACCAGGAAAAGTGGCGTGATGTGTCGGTCCGTCAAAGAATGCCAGATGGGTACGATGGCAAGGAACAAGAGGACACCAGCCGAGAACGCAAGGATCAGCCCTAACGCGTAGTTTGAAATCTCCACATACGAAGTAATGAGTGCCCCCATGAAGATTGTTAATGATGAGATAAAGTTGATAACAAGGGCCTGTAGCCAAGTCAGTCCTCCTTGTTCAAGCAACATATAGAACTCTGCTAACTCAGCACCCAGCTCGTGGAAGAGGGCTCCCGCAGCCACCGTCCACCCCGTGGACTCCCCACAGTAACGGAAGGCAAATCCAATCAAAACTCCATCAACAAAGTTATGGAGCCCATCCCCAAGCAATACTGACCAAACCACCCCGTTTAGCGGCCAGCAATCACAAAAGTTACGGACAACCTCGGGGGCAGGTACAAGAGGGGTCGGGATGTACGGTGCTGGCGACATGTATGGTGTTGGGGTTGGCATGTAGGGTGCCGGCATAGTGTACTGGAAATCTACTGGTGGCGGATAGGGTGTTGCGAAGGTTGGGCCAAAACTTGGTTGCAATTCTACTACGGCAGGGGATGCATACGGAAGAACGTATGCCGGGGCTGTCATGGCGTATTCACCAGGCCACCCGTTGCCGTTACCGTTGTCCTTCGAAGGATCCTTGGAGTGTAGGGCTGCGTGTGTGTGTGTATGTCCGTCGGGGAAGAACAGCCTGATGATCCAGTCGATCACAGCAACGAGGATAAACCCTCCCAGCAGCATACTGCCGAACCAAGCCGCCCTGGAATTCTCCCCTGGGTGCCTCGTTGCAATATTAGCCAGGGCTTCAGGGATGACAAGGAAAACATTCAGTGCCAAGATGGCCCCAGAGGCAAACGCATTGAGGTAGGCAAATAAATTGTATTGCTCAACTGCCCAGCGAACGGTGGGGACCGTGAGGACCACGCCCAACGTGGATGCGATGGCGACAACAAAAGATGCCAACATTGCCCAACCAGCGTTGTTGTACTCGGTTGTTGTGGCTGGTTCAGTAGCAACAGGCTCCACGTCATTCCCATCTTCATCCTGTAAATAATGGATCCCATTTTCAAACTCCGAAGGGACATGCTCCGTGAAGATGACAAATGCGCTCTCGTCATCCTCGTTTCTAGTGGTCGTTGATGTCGAGAACGAGATAAAGAACAAACTATGTGGAGAGTCCGCATCAAACACTAACTGGTACAGGGTCCCTGGGCTCAAAACTGTTGAACTCGGTGCCGAGATCGATGTTGCATTCCCCGCCTCAAAGAGAGTCTCAGCCTCGGACTCTGCGCTCTCAATGCCATCGGAAGAAGAACTACTCGCTGATAGAATCAGTATTTTCATGGTTGCATCTGCATATGCTCCATTGACTTTGCTTGCGACCCACGTGTATTGTTCATCTGTGTGCACGTCAAATCCGCCAGCCCACTCCCACTCATGGTCTCCCGAAGATCTAATGGCCGTGGCCAATGCGATGAGGAGCACACATCGCAACCAAAAGCGTGAAAAGCAAACCATTGTGTGGGCAAACCTGAATGTTACAAAGTGGATGGATAGATCACGGGACAATCAATTTGCTCCCTCGCTGCCGCCTATGGCTTGCACACACTGTCACGCCTCCCCTACCTTTTTTTTTGCTGGATTTCCCTCCCTGTATTCTGTTCCTAAAAGCGAAAACAATTTTAGACACGTGCTCCATCACTTGCCACCAATACTGTTGCAGTGGAAATGTTGATTGTGCCCCAGGGGGAAACAGCGGGACCTGTGACAGGGAGCAAGACATGCATAGATGGAGGGCATATGATCCACAAAATGACAGGGGAATTGTTTGTGGGATGTGTCTTCAGGTCAGGAGAGACAGGCGCTGTGTGCCACTTCTTCTGGCCGCTGCATCAAGCAGTCTGGTGCGGGAGCAATACCAGAGCACTTACATGTGATGGAGCAGTATTCACCAGCACGCTCTGAGGGGCCCAGAATCTTGGTAAGCACAACACTGCCATCTGAATGCTGGAAATTGACAACAGTACCAGCTGGGTACATGTCACTATGACCGACGTCGATGGCTGAAATTGCGGAACACTTCATGATACAGGCAGGGCACAGGATACTGTCTTGGAATGCCAGAAATTCGAATTACACAGTAATGCCCCAATAATACTACCTTATCCAGCCAATAGACAGACAGGACGACCTCAATATCCAACCTTGTAATTGAAATCGAAAAACAGTTCCATACACATCCCCGGTGGAATACATGGGTGGCTATTTCTGAAGGGGCCATGCTGTCAGGTTTTGAAACAATCAGCATTATCCTGATGTAAGGTTTTCAAGGAAGCGGCATGATCAGAACCGCATGTCGGACATACTCAGTTGGATTCAAGTCCGTTGTCCTTCGCTCACAAATGGTTTTGCCTTGCTGCTCTCGCAGCGCAAGCCAGACCAACCTGCCGGGCTGACCGAGACTGCCACTAAGCCAAAGGGTTCGAACCTGATCAGCCGAGCAGAAGCCCGCCCAGGTTAGCGCCGGTTCATTCCATCCACCCGGGGGCCATGAGCAACGGATACTTCACTCGCATACAGCCCCGTGACACAGGTATAAGGGGGAATCTTTGCACTGCGCGCGCACTGCGCGCTACTTTTAGACTATGTCCCCCCCGAAGAGCCCCCAAGCAAACCCCTGGGAAACGCCCTTAGAATTAGGTGACCCAAACTGCCCCAGCTCAAGAAAGTTGCAAACTACCTTCCCTTCACATGACACACATCATGCACAACTGGAAAAGCCATGAACAGCGCATTGGTCGCCACCCTCAAGAACACAGAACTGTCTTTCTGTTCCATTGTCTACTAAGTACACATGGACTCCATCTTGCATTGGCGATTTACCACCCGTAGTGCATCTTGGTAGTACTCCAAGTGGATGAGCTCATCTCCCGCCATCCCAACCACCGTGGCAGGAACTCGCACGCCGTTGGAGCGGGTGTAGAACACCCGATCGCCAAGACTCAAATCCATGAAGAAAGGAGGAGGGGGGTATGAAGTCCTGTAGCATATGTGCAAGCACGATAGATCAATGTGTGCACACGAGCATTGCGCCTTGCCATGCCTTGACACAACCATGCTACGCCTTGCCATGCCTTGACCCAAACGTGCTACACCTTGCAAAAGCTCCGCTAGGGGTCACCATGATGCCCCTAAGGGCCCCTAGTATCTCAAAGTATGGGTCTCGAGTACAGCCAGACGCCCAAATAGTTGCACTGCGCGCGCATTGGGCTTGAGGCTCCCCCTAAGATCATGGTCACAAAGCACAGTACCGGAGGGGGGAAAAAATGGTGTGGGCACATTTTGGTAAGGCAAAATTCGGTGAGGGGAAAATTTGGTACGAAATGTTAAATACCATGGAAAAATGTGGTACAAATTTTCCAAACAGTGGAACATCTAGGAATTGAACCGGGGACTTCCATTTTAAAAGTGTAGTACTTCTTTTTTGTTTGAGTTCTTGGCACTCAAAGTGTCATTGAGTGTTGTCGGGAGAACCCCGGAAAGCTGAAACTCCATTTATGTACAGCACAGGCGCACTCAGGAACTGAGTTGACCACAGGTCCATGCATCATGTTGGCATAACATCTGTGATTCCTTCATGCAGTAGTGCAGACGCTCTGCCACGCCCAGAAGGCATTCATTCATAGTGGGTGTGATGTGTGTACTGTGCCGGGAAAATGCGACTCTAAGTGCATATACAGTGCAGCCAGGTCCCGTGTACAAGCAAAACCCAATACAAGTGCGTGTAGGACACACAAGGGTAACGTCTGTAGGCCAATCCAAATGATTAAGCTCTGTGGTGTGTGGACTGTGGGGGAATCCTTGCATTGCGCGCTACTTTTAGACTATGTTCCCCCCGAAGAGCCCCTAGGCACGCCCCTTGGAAACATCCTTAGAATTAGGCGACCCAAACTGGACTGGAGGGGACCTTGAGGGAGACCTTCCCGGTTCTTGTGGCATGGTGAAGGACCAGGGGCCTTTGGGGGGGCAACTTGACTGTGTGTTGGGCAGCGGAGATGGAGGGCAATCAGGCGGCGATTCTGAACTTGGGATGGCAAAGGTAGTATTCCAAGTGGGGGAGTCCGTCTTCAGCCGTCCCAACCACCGTGGCAGGAGGTCGCAGGCCATTGGAGCGGGTGTAGGACACCCTATCCCCAATACTAAGATCCATGGAGAAAATGAGCCTGAGAAATGAGGAGGGAAGTATGATGTCCTGCAGCAAGCACCCTCAAAGTATATCACCATATCAATCAACCAAGAAAAAGAGTAGATGTGGTGGAAATGGGCAGAAAATGTGTGCAAAAAAGTAGAAATGGGTGAAACATGGTGAACATACAAAAATGCCAGATCCCCAATGCATCAAAACCTACCACCAAACAACAATGATGCCCAAAGTACCACAAAGTATGGGTTTCTACTACGGCCAAATGCCCAAATACTTGCACTGCATGCGCACTGCGCTTAAGGCGCCCCCTGTAACAAGATCATGCATGTACCCCCCCCCCCTTGTATAGGCTACGCCAAAGTCCCAAATTAATACGGTCCCTACGCCTACTGTAGCTTGGACATGGGTGTAGCTTGCGCGCGACACATACAACTACCGACACCGGGCGCCCAGGTTCAAAAAAAGAGGATTGCATGGTGAGCTGGCGCAAGCAAGGGGAATATAAAGCACAAAGATACCAAAAATCAGAGCTATGTGGGTTTAAGTGGGCAAACACTCACAACAAATGTGTCCATGACTCTATGTGACTCGCAAATTCGTCACAAAACCCATGTCTTATGTGGCTGCACTATGTTTGGTACCGAATTAAAATTAGGTCCCAAATTAATACCGTCCCTACGCCTACTGTGGCTTGGACAAGGGCGTAGCTTATCCATGAGCGGTGGAAAGTCCAGCGACGGGTCGCCACTGACAGACCCACGCTCTCAAAACGTGCATAGCCATCAATACGGCGGTGAAGCCGCCGCCACAGTTCGTGCACAAATACGGCGCCCGAGGCGCCGCCACAGATAGTGCTGCTCTCCCTCCCATCGGTCAGGTGCACTTTCAGCCTCTGCGCCTCTTGGGGTTAGTGCTGACATCCGTGCTGAAGCCTGACGATGAGCCCCTCCCCTTCCGATCCCTCACTCGAAGTAGACGCACTCTCCATGTCCTCCGCCTCCGACACTGTCGTAGACGAGGACTCTGATCTCTCTGAGCTGGACACCTCTGACATCATCTCTTCCAGCCCCAAGTCCTCCCACATCGGCTCCACCCGTGGTCTCTTGGCCATGGGCCTGTCATTGTCCGGATGGGACAGGCGCCCTGCTTCTGCCCGGGCATCCGCCTCGTCATTACCCTGCACCCCGAGGTGTGACGGGATCCAGTGGATCTGTAGCTCGTCCCCCGCCCGCTCCCGCTCCCAGAGAATGGTCTCCCACAAGTCCCTGTGCCCCACCTCCCCCAATGACGTGTGCCACCCATGCTGACGCCACTTTGGGGACCACTCCATAATTCCTTTAAAAACATACTCCGAATCCATAACCACCGCCAATCTCTCGCCAGGGCGCCTGGCCAGTATTGCATGTAGTACCCCCCGCAGCTCCCCCCTGCTAACCACCTGTCGCTCGCTAATCGGCACATGGGCCGAATGGTTCCGAGGGGACCCCCTGTGAAACCATACCCCAAAACCCGCCTGAGCCCAACCGCGTACCGTCTTTGCCGACCCATCGGTATATGCCACTGTCCACCCCCCCTGCTCCGAGGCTGCCAGCTGCTGTACTTTTTCATTTTTATACCCCCCTCCCCGTGTCCAACGAATAATTATGTACACAAAAGATACGGTTCGAACAGGTAGTGTTCGTTGGACACAGTGTTCGTTGCGCGCGACAATGTTGTGAACCGGCGGTAACACATCCCTGTGCACGAGATACCCAGCCCATGCAAAGCACAATGCGCTGGAGACTTCCACTTAACACTTTTCCGAGTAGAAGCCCTTGTTGCGGTCCCGCTTCATGCGGAAAAGCTGAACGTGCTCCCCGGGCTTGGGGCTTTTCTTGGCATGGGCAGAAGGGGCAGCCCCATCCGAGTCGCTCACCTTGGGGACGGACAGATTTGATGGGACAGCACCGTCCTCCATCAAATCACGGGTTACGTACAGGGTGTCCTCAAAAACATGGCACAAACCCCACACCCCACGCCCTGACTTGGCCCAAACCACGTCACACTCACGAGCATCGTCACTATCAGAGTCATCAACACCACTACTATCATCGAAGTCACCTGAGTCATCCGTATCAGTTTGTGACCCATCATCAGAGTCGGACTCAGGATCATGCTTCTTGAAAAATTCTGTGTCCTCCAATTGGGACAACTTCAAACCACTCGGAAAATACGCGGTGCGGCATGCCTCACGAATGGCACCATCCGTAATGGCCGCAAAAGCACGCACCACCCAGTTTGCAACCTCTTTATGCGAGGGCTGAGGTACCGGGCCCTGTTTTCTGGTTCGGCCCATGATGTTTTCCTCCGTCCACATGGCATACTCCTCCTCTAGCTCCCCTTTGAAAATGCCGTTGAATCCGGGCTTGTCACATGCTTGTGCATATGGCGTACCATTTGGTGGTCCAATAAAAATGGGCATGGAAACGTGCGGCGACCGAAATACACGGCAAACGGAAACATGCATATGACACGGTGCACCGTCAACTGCATACACTCCCTTTTCATCCTTGCCAAATGGAATTGTCCCCATGAGTGTCTCACGCACGGTTTTGCCCTTGGGGGGGGCTGAGAAGTGCGCACGGAGGAGTACCCGGGGGGAGGTTCCTCCCATTGGGTTTCCCGTTTGGTGTGGTTCACGTAGAACACACGTCCATCAGGGGTTCGGCGTTGCTCCCAATCAAGTGGAAGCGAAGGGTGTGATGGTGGAGAGGTGGGGCGACCGCGAGACGTGGGCTGCGGGGTCTCCTCCGATGAAGTTGATGACATCGGTGAAGGGGAGCGCAGATGGAACTGCACCGCACTGAGAGGGGCGGATGGGTTTTCATAGTCGCGCCCATTTCGGCTGTACTTCAGCCGGACAAAGTCATCACCGTCATCAGAAGGCCCAAGAATTGTGGCTGGTACAAGCTTGCCGGTGTGGTACCGCTTGTACAGCTCCTCACGGCCAGGTGCCAGTAGGGAGTCAGTCATAGTGGGCAATAGAGGTCCTGTAGTTGAGGGACACCACTTCCCCACACCATGCTTTAGAGTTTTTTGCAACATACATTGCAACAGCCCCTCATTTCCCCGCACCTTTGGCCTGAAACCTCAATTCTGATGTCTCGTACCTAATTATGTACCGAATTAATTAGGTACACAAAAATACGGTTCGAACGGGTAGTGTTCGTTGGACACGGTGTTCGTTGGACACGGGGGGGGGGGGGTATTTTCCCCACTTAGCCTCTTTGAGCGCCAATTTATCCAAGGGTCGCGGCGGGCGTGCCGTCGTGGGCTTATGTGCCGGGCCCTTAAAAATACCCGGCATTGCCGGATCACTGAACCATCCGTCCAGGATTTCCATAAATTTGCACAGATCCAGCCTTGAGCAGGACATGTTCACTTCCGCGAGCCAGCGCCGCAACATCCCCGCCCACCCGGCGATGAATTCGTCAAGAACTGGCATATGCTTATGGGATTTGGCACGGCAGCGCAGGCTCCACTGTACCTTTAGCCCAGCCCATAGGAGCAATCCCTGTGTTGTGGTCAGCGGCAGGAGGGGGTGATCACGCAGCAGCCGGCTCGGTTCCACCACCCCCGAGGGCCCCTGTACTACCCCAAAAGCCCGCCGCACTGTGTCAAACATTAAGTTGCTGAAAAAGCAGTTCGGAAAAACATGCTCATGGTCCTCCACCCAAGGGCGTAGCTTATCCATGAGCGGTGGAAAGTCCAGCGACAGGTCCCCACCGACAGACCCACGCTCTCAAAAAGTGCATATGCATCAATACGGCGGCAAAGCCGCCGCCACAGATTGTGCACAGATACGGTGCCGGAGGCGCAGCCACAAATAGTGCTGCTCTCCCTCCCATCGGTCAGGTGCACAGGTCAAGGGCGTAGCTTATACAAGGGTGTGAAGCAACGGATACTCAGCTACCATATGACTCCCGTGACACAGGTCATAGGTCATCGCCAACAACATTGTCCTGCTGCACTGCAGCACTGTTTGTTCAGTAAAGTATTTAAAGCAAAGTCTCGGCAGGTCACCTCACTCTGCCCTCCCCATGGGCCCCGATTAGGTCAACCGAGGTTGCTTGGGCCAGTTCTCAGGGCTGTCCTCATTTGACTCCTCTGAAATGTGAGATCCCCCGGAGCAGTTTGAGTCGGTGTCATAAGAGTCTGGCAGCTCCTGCAGTCCCAATTCCCCCCAGATATCCTGCACTGATTTTTGGTTCATGACACATTCATACGCCCTTTTTGCACCCTTGGACGCCTTGGCGTCTGTGTGTTCATTGCCCGTCACCCCCACATGTGATGGCACCCACAGAATGTCCACGCTGTCCCCCAGTAGCTGCCATTAACCCCACAGGTCCTCCCACAGGTCTACATGCGCCAGTGGTCCTCTGGACCCCACCCACTTGTGCCTGGACCACTTGTTGCATTTTCCTGTTAACCCTTTATACACCAGTTCCGAGTCGGTCACCACCAGGAGAGGCCGACCTGGACATTTGTGATACACAGCCCGAAGGGTCTGAAGGGCGTAGCTTATACAAAGGGGGGGGGGGGTACTTTCTTGGTGCATTTTGGATGGTTGTTGTTATTTCCTGGTGTACTTTGGATGGTTGCTATTATTCCCTCGTGCACTCTGAATGGTTGCTGTTGTTTGCTGGTGGACTCTGGCTGGTTGCTGTTATTTCCTAGTCCTCCCATAACCTGCCCATGATCATGGTCACCGACAGAGCATGAAAGCCGACAATTCAGACATTCGGAACCTTGCAACAGAGAGAAAACGCGCACAGATTTGATAAACGCAAGAACGTGGCTTCAGTCCTTAAATACCGCGGCAAAATGTGATACAATTTTGTTATGCAACAAGCCGCCGTTCCGAATTTCGAACCTGCCAAATTTTTTCCCCTCCGGTACATTGTTTTGCCTTGCTGCACTGCGGCGTGAACCAGATCGGGGGGCATGAATTGGTCAGGTGTGGATCTGCCACTTGGCTCCAACCGCGCCTGCCGTCGCGGCCTTCATCGCTATCTCAGTTCTGCGATCAGTGCGTCAGACCGGTTGCCTGTCCATGAGGCTCATTGGTCTCTTTCCTTCTCTTTCCTTCTTTGTCCGAATGGCTCGATGCAAAATAGCACGATACCTACAGCAAAGGTTGGAGGTGCTGAAATTGCAAGCTCAGGACATGTGGAGTGCACCAGACTAAAAAAAAAAATTCCTGGTGCACCAGCAGGGGACCAGAGGTGCTGAAATTGCAAGCTCAGGACATCTGGAGTGCATCAGACTAAAAAAAACAAAATTTGGTTTGGTCGCTGCATCGACCCTGGCAAGTGTTTCGGGCCTTAGGATTGAAAAAACCCCAGATCCGGGGGGGGGGGTCACATATGGAAACCAGAAGCCTAAAGACCTAAGGCTCTGAGGAAAAACCATCGCCGATGACAGGGGCCAGGTTGGTTGGCCTCTAGCCCCCCCTCCACACGTGAAACGCACCTCGCGAAGGGATGCATGGCCGAATGGGGCCAGCACCAAGCAACTCAGAGCGTGCGCTCAGAGCCCAATGACATGAGACGCGGCATGCACCCAACAACCCCACAGCTCACTGCAGGTTTTGCTGCAGGCAACAACATCCGATGTGGACCAGGGCAATGGGCAATAAACGGCAATAAACTTGCTGGGTGGTCCAGGGGGCGGCATGCTATCCCCTGGGGTTGCCACCCTGCCAACTTGGTTCCCACTGGCAGTTTGAGCCACAGTGCCTGTTGGATAAACGTGACGTCGGCATCCAGTAATTGGACACTAGCCCATTCTTTCCGAGTTTCGGGCGTCTGTCTCCAGGTCCGGCTGCACCCAGGGGGGGGGGGGGGGAGCCGCGCCCGGTACTTGTATGCAACCCCCCCCCCCTGCCATTTTTGAAATATAGCGGTGCAGGGGCCGCGGTGCCAACAGCACCAAATTTTTTCTCCAATGCTTAGTTGAAGGGGGTACTATGCCTTTGGTCCTTAAGATCCTTAAGAACTTTCCTCTCAGCATACGAGAAATCGCGAATATTCCCTACCTACCTCTATATCCCCATGCCCCCCAGACCGACACACCCCCTTGAGTTATGCATGTGGCAATAGTGGGTCGGGCGCAGCGCCCCCCCGCCCCCCCGGTAAATTTTGGCAGATAGCTTGGAGGGTGTCGCATCAGCACCGGTTGTACCCCCCGGGGGGCAGTGTCACAAGCTTTGACCACCCTGGCCACACCCATCCCCAAAACATTACCCTGCAATAGCACAACATGGACGTCGGATAAGTGCTTTTCCAAAACATGAAGCATGTGCGCGGGCCCAACTGCCAATCTGCATGTTGCTTGTGCTGGGACAGGGCCTTTCGGTTCAGGGCATTAGCGCCAGGTCAAGTTGCCTTTGTACACTTGGGTTCTTGGGCGTGCTGAGTCTGGGGCATGGCGCAAATATTGGGGGCGTTGTCGCACGGTGCGCGCACGGTGCGCGCACGGTTCAATGTTTTTGGGATGGTTGCCCAACTTGTACCCCGTTGAATGGCCCCCATAGAAACACACCCAGGGTCCTGATTTCTGCACCTTGCAGTCCATACTGGCATACCAGGATTCTTCAATTTTTAGTCTGATGCTTGTCACAGGTTCCAGGGTCCTATTTTCTGCACCCTGCAGCCCCTATTGGCGTACGGGGAATTTTTTTTTTGAATCTGATGCTTGTCACAGGTTCCAGGCTCCCAATTTCTGCACCTTGCACGCACCTCCGTAACAAACCATGCACAGGCGACAACACAAGCGACAACACTGGTTGGGTTACGGGAATTTCAATTTCATCCGCCACAGCATTCTGGCTCATGATCATCAATTCTAGGGGCTTCAGCTTCCACTTCAGGTAATTGGGGCTCCAGCAAAGCGTCCATCGGCGCCTCATGGTGCACAGGTTGGGGGGAATCGCGGCTCTCAGCAGTCACAATTGCAAACTCCAACCGCTCCTCGGGTGCATGCTCATACAAGACCTCTTCACCACCCAATTCGTACCGAATAGAGACGCGACGCCCACCTCTTGGAGAAGGGTCAACGACAGTGGCCGACACCCTATCCCCGTTGGAGCGGTGGTAGTACACAGGCAGTCCGGCAACAAGCTAGGGCAGCTCAGATTCAGGCATTGTGGATCTGGTGGACACAGAATACGCAAAAGGACGCACGGTGCGCGCACGGTGCGCGCACGGTTCAGGCAACACCCCCATTGTGTACCATGTTTGGTTCGCCTGTGCCGCGGGCTTGCTTGCTGTCGGTGGCCCGATTTGGCCAAACTCCCTTGGCTTCAGAGAGATCCCAGCGCATGGGGGCTCACAGTGTGACTGGTTAAGAGTCAACCGGTTTGGTCGCTGCATCGACCCTGGCAAGTGTTTCGGGCCTTAGGATTGTAAAAACCCCAGATCCGGGGGGGGGGGGTCACATATGGAAACCAGAAGCCTAAAGACCTAAGGCTCTGAGGAAAAACCATCGCCGATGACAGGGGCCAGGTTGGTTGGCCTCTAGCCCCCCCTCCACACGTGAAACGCACCTCGCGAAGGGATGCATGGCCGAATGGGGCCAGCACCAAGCAACTCAGAGCGTGCGCTCAGAGCCCAATGACATGAGACGCGGCATGCACCCAACAACTCCACAGCTCACTGCAGGTTTTGCTGCAGGCAACAACACCCGATGTGGACCAGGGCAATGGGCAATAAACGGCTGAACAACAAGGAAATGCCCTGGCCCCAGCCAGGGGGCTTCAGGGTCTACTGACTGAACACAGCCGGACACAAGCGGGATCGCACGGTCAGAGGGCGTGAATTCTGCATGGGATCAGGTCAGAGGGCGTGAATTCTGCATGGGATCAGGATAAGACCACACGGTCATGAACTGAGATCGCGACTGGCGCAGCCGCAGCGAAAACGGTGAGTCAGCACCTGACTTACGTGGCCCCCTAACTGCAACCAACGTCTACAAGCGGGGCCACTGCAGGGCATTGACTTTCCTTAAGGCGGTGCAAGGTATATGAGAATGTGTGTTGGGGGGACGGGGGAGGGGGGCTGAAAGCGGTGTATGTGTGTGTGTGAGCGGGCGATTGGGTACACCACGTGTTTGGAAAGGCTCAAACTGCCTCAGCAACAGCCTTGGCCCACCCACCGAGTGCGCCAGCTGTGTCAGGCCCGTGCAGTAAGGGTAACCCCTGCTTTCGACCTGGAACACAACCACCCGGTTGTGGCTTTCAGGCACGAGGCTTTCAGTTGTTGACAGGAACCGTAAGTATATTGGAGAATCCAGTTCACCTCATGCACAACACTAGGTTGAGCTCATGGCATATACTCACGGTCGATCAGAGAAATCTAACGTTGTTCTCTGCTGGCACTTGCCGGCACTCCTTCGGCCATGACAGAGTTGTAGGTCCTACCTATCCTCAGCCTTTATAGAAATCCCCCCCCCCTGTGGTGCGACGCTTGGTGGTCCTAATCTCAGCCTTTATGGCACCCCCCGCGGTGGTGAAAAGCAGGAACGATCAGCGCACTTATGTGCGAATATTGAATCAGTGATTGTGGCCAGCATGACTGCCGCCAGCATCACAATGCTGATGGTAGAGCAATATAAGACCAATGACAGTACACCCAAGAGCAAAACTGAGGAAAGCAACAACCAGGAAAAGTGGCGTGATGTGTCGGTCCGTCAAAGAATGCCAGATGGGTACGATGGCAAGGAACAAGAGGACACCAGCCGAGAACGCAAGGATCAGCCCTAACGCGTAGTTTGAAATCTCCACATACGAAGTAATGAGTGCCCCCATGAAGATTGTTAATGATGAGATAAAGTTGATAACAAGGGCCTGTAGCCAAGTCAGTCCTCCTTGTTCAAGCAACATATAGAACTCTGCTAACTCAGCACCCAGCTCGTGGAAGAGGGCTCCCGCAGCCACCGTCCACCCCGTGGACTCCCCACAGTAACGGAAGGCAAATCCAATCAAAACTCCATCAACAAAGTTATGGAGCCCATCCCCAAGCAATACTGACCAAACCACCCCGTTTAGCGGCCAGCAATCACAAAAGTTACGGACAACCTCGGGGGCAGGTACAAGAGGGGTCGGGATGTACGGTGCTGGCGACATGTATGGTGTTGGGGTTGGCATGTAGGGTGCCGGCATAGTGTACTGGAAATCTACTGGTGGCGGATAGGGTGTTGCGAAGGTTGGGCCAAAACTTGGTTGCAATTCTACTACGGCAGGGGATGCATACGGAAGAACGTATGCCGGGGCTGTCATGGCGTATTCACCAGGCCACCCGTTGCCGTTACCGTTGTCCTTCGAAGGATCCTTGGAGTGTAGGGCTGCGTGTGTGTGTGTATGTCCGTCGGGGAAGAACAGCCTGATGATCCAGTCGATCACAGCAACGAGGATAAACCCTCCCAGCAGCATACTGCCGAACCAAGCCGCCCTGGAATTCTCCCCTGGGTGCCTCGTTGCAATATTAGCCAGGGCTTCAGGGATGACAAGGAAAACATTCACTGCCAAGATGGCCCCAGAGGCAAACGCATTGAGGTAGGCAAATAAATTGTATTGCTCAACTGCCCAGCGAACGGTGGGGACCGTGAGGACCACGCCCAACGTGGATGCGATGGCGACAACAAAAGATGCCAACATTGCCCAACCAGCGTTGTTGTACTCGGTTGTTGTGGCTGGTTCAGTAGCAACAGGCTCCACGTCATTCCCATCTTCATCCTGTAAATAATGGATCCCATTTTCAAACTCCGAAGGGACATGCTCCGTGAAGATGACAAATGCGCTCTCGTCATCCTCGTTTCTAGTGGTCGTTGATGTCGAGAACGAGATAAAGAACAAACTATGTGGAGAGTCCGCATCAAACACTAACTGGTACAGGGTCCCTGGGCTCAAAACTGTTGAACTCGGTGCCGAGATCGATGTTGCATTCCCCGCCTCAAAGAGAGTCTCAGCCTCGGACTCTGCGCTCTCAATGCCATCGGAAGAAGAACTACTCGCTGATAGAATCAGTATTTTCATGGTTGCATCTGCATATGCTCCATTGACTTTGCTTGCGACCCACGTGTATTGTTCATCTGTGTGCACGTCAAATCCGCCAGCCCACTCCCACTCATGGTCTCCCGAAGATCTAATGGCCGTGGCCAATGCGATGAGGAGCACACATCGCAACCAAAAGCGTGAAAAGCAAACCATTGTGTGGGCAAACCTGAATGTTACAAAGTGGATGGATAGATCACGGGACAATCAATTTGCTCCCTCGCTGCCGCCTATGGCTTGCACACACTGTCACGCCTCCCCTACCTTTTTTTTTGCTGGATTTCCCTCCCTGTATTCTGTTCCTAAAAGCGAAAACAATTTTAGACACGTGCTCCATCACTTGCCACCAATACTGTTGCAGTGGAAATGTTGATTGTGCCCCAGGGGGAAACAGCGGGACCTGTGACAGGGAGCAAGACATGCATAGATGGAGGGCATATGATCCACAAAATGACAGGGGAATTGTTTGTGGGATGTGTCTTCAGGTCAGGAGAGACAGGCGCTGTGTGCCACTTCTTCTGGCCGCTGCATCAAGCAGTCTGGTGCGGGAGCAATACCAGAGCACTTACATGTGATGGAGCAGTATTCACCAGCACGCTCTGAGGGGCCCAGAATCTTGGTAAGCACAACACTGCCATCTGAATGCTGGAAATTGACAACAGTACCAGCTGGGTACATGTCACTATGACCGACGTCGATGGCTGAAATTGCGGAACACTTCATGATACAGGCAGGGCACAGGATACTGTCTTGGAATGCCAGAAATTCGAATTACACAGTAATGCCCCAATAATACTACGCCCCCCCCCTTGTGCAAGCACGCTGAAAGTCAGCAAAACGATGGTAACACGGGCTCATGTGCTTAGACAAGGCAGTGCTTGCGCGCGACGCGCGGTACCAAAAGAACGTATGTCACCGGAAACCTGCCCATACCTCACCCTAAGCACAATTGTCGCAACAGGGCACTACAACACAATGTGCAGGCAAATTTCAGCGAGTTCGAGAGGTCCTCACTGCCCATCAGGGCCATCACGTTACGAAGTCAGTGGCCGAAAGAAATGGCTTTGGCGCAAGCACAGCAAGCCGGTTGTACAAAATGACACTTGATTCTCATGTTTTGGCAGTCTTGAGGGGCTTTGGGGAGGTTTCGAGTAAAATAATGGCCATTTTGGCCAAAACTTGGTGTTGCCTGGTTTTGCGGGTATCTAATACCTCTGCCCCAGCCTGTCCTTGTGGAGTTTCAGGCTTCAGCAGTTGATTAGGGAAGGTCATATGTCAAGTGCAATTGAAAATACATCCAAGCAAAAAAATGCCATGCTGCGAGCGACATGCTGGCCTGCTGTGTGGATGGTCGTTTAGTGACGGTCCTTCTGATGGTGGCAGTGGTCTTGGTTTGGCTGACGAACCATGTCATCGTCACAAACCTTTCATGGCCACCAGCAAAGCATGACAGACCATGCCAAATGCCGCAGAACAACAACACGTGCATGCTGCACAACAGAACACGTGCAGGACAGAAGCACATTGTGATTGGAGATGACAAGGTGAAAGTCAGGAAAACGACGGTCAGACGGGGGTCCCCATGCTTATACCGGGCCAATGGTATGCAACGAAAACCTGTCCACACCCCCGACCACAAATGTCACAACAGGGCGCTATGATACAATGTGCAGGCAAAATTCAACATGTTCTTGATGTCTGATGGGTTGTGCACTGTGGTGTGCCCTGTGTAGGGTTGTGCACAGTGGTGCCTTGAGGTCACTGGCTACTTCCAGCAGCGATTAAGACCACCTCAGGCAGGGCAAACACCGGGCTTAGATTAGGCATAGATACACATTTTAGGGGATAGTCACACGGGGCCACCAGAATGCACAACCCAAAACAGACGCAGCAACCAGTTGGGCCAGAGACCAGTGGCCACTTTCGTGTGGGAAAACAGCGAACCAATTGGGCGATTCAAGACAACGGGGGCACATAGCCTCATTTGTCATTTGCTGCCAACGCAGCCTTTTGCATGGGCCACCAATCCCTTCCCTGGCACACCACAACCCCCCGGGCGCAAGCAGAGATCTGTTCACGCAAACTGGGGTCACATGGGGATTCCGTGCTCAGACACCACCGGGCTTACGAGCGACAAGCAGCGCTCTGCGGTCGACTGTTGTATTTGAGCAGAAACAACTGGTCACAGGCATGACGGAGCCCCTTTCTGCGACTGCAAATGGGCTCACCTCCATGCACAGTCTACCAGAAAAAATTGCGGCCAGATGGGTTTGCTGTGCGTAAATAAGGGCAGTGCTTGCGTCTGAGAGGGGGGGGGGGTACATTTGGTACCCCAAACCAATGGCAAACTCGGAAGTGCCCACACAGCCTGTGAGAAAAACGTCCTGAACTGCTGAAAGACCTGAACTGAAAACCCATCTTCATCTGGAGGAGACAAACGAAGGAAGGAAATCATATTAAGGAGCAATAGTCCATGGGGCTTCTACCCATTCCAGCCCCCAGACTCACCCAAGGGGCAAGTCGCGCGGGTTTCTGGAGAGCTGCCGCCCTGTATGACAAGAGGCTCCCCCCTCCGTCCTTTAGGTTGCCTCACGTGAGGCCCGTCCATGCTTCATGAGCCCCTCCGCGCTGTTGGAAGACAGAGCACCTTCCTGCATGCTGTACAGCATGGTGAAGTGTCGTGCATGGGGGTCACGAACCCATCCCTGGCCCTGTCGGGCCATGCCAGGCAATTCCGTGCAGAGACGCTGTGCTCCGCAAAGAGAGGGAAAGGTAAAGGGGTTAGGGGGCCACTCCCCCACGGAGGGTGGGGTAGAGTACTGGACCTCATACTGACCCATGTCCTCATCGCACTCACGATGAGTGCTGCCCGCTCGCGAGGCAGACATCACGCTCTCAAAAAGTGGCGCCAGCAGGGTGGGGGGCAGATCGGGGGGGGTAGAACACCGGACGGCATACTGTTGCACGTCCTCATCAGACGGGGGCGAACCATGGACAAATTTGATCGTTTGTCTGGAGGAGACAAACGATCAAATTTGTCCATGGTTCGCCCCTCCTGTCCTGACTTTTGGTCTTGCCAGTCTTTTTTCTTTTCAGGCCGATGTACAACTCAGTGGTATGGTACGATGCCTAACCTGGGGAAAACACCCCGAACTCTCTACATCAGCAGTACTGTCTGTAACTTTCTTCAGAAATAGAAGATACATGGGCATAGAAGAATCTGTAGCCAAGAGGTTGCAGACTGGTGTCTGATGCATGGTAGTGCAGCGACAGCTACCACACCATAACAATCTCAAACAGGAATATCTCATGGTTTATGGTAATCTCATGAGCTCAACATTAAGGCAGATACAGAAAAGTGTGGGTTCATGACGGGCAGGTCAGTGTGCTTTCGCACGAGGGCGAGAGCAATCAATTCACCATGCGCTGAAGTACCTGGAAACAACATGCAAAGCAATGTTCAACTTGCATGCCACGCCTGCTTTGAGCAGTTCAAGCGAAACCGCAACTGCAAACTTGCTGCCGACACAGGGGGGAGGGGGGGGTTACGTAGCGCCAGCAGCAGGCGGCATGGGTTAACTAGGGGACATAATCGTGTAGTTGTGTGCTTGCTGCAAATATCATATCGTTGGCTGCAAGAGGTATCACTTCAGCAGCAAATATGACACAGGTTCACATTTCTATTGGCTCCAGTGCAACTAAAGCCCAGTTTTGGGTTAGTAGTGAGGATGGGTATGTGTTGATGGCAGTCATACGTATCATTTGTGTCATCAGAATTTTGCTTTTACCAATTGGTGGTGTGAGGGCACACTTAGGGTTCAATTTTCAAGTAACACGTTCCCTCCTCCTCAGCCGTGCAACTCTATTGTACATCGATGTTGAGTCGAAGCAAAGCCTCGTGATCAACAGCATCATAATGAATCACAACACGCAGAGGCAAGTTGACAGGCTGATTCAATAACTACAAAACAAAAGGGAAATAGCCTGGTTGCGTGACAGGCAGGGCAGAACTGTGCAAATCCCAAGAATCCCATCCAAGTGGCCACTGTCCTCAAAAACCAGTGGTGTGGAATCTCTCGTGATAAAATGATATCCATGAACACGGTCTTGCAGTGGTGAAGGTCTTTGCGACTCCCGCAACATTCATCCCAACCAACATCACCACCTCCATCCCCATCGGCACCACCTTCCCCATCATCACCGTTGCCTTTCCCATTTCCACCCCCAACGCCGTTGCAATCACCGTCCGCATCCCCACCCCTTCGCCATCACCATCCCAACCCACGTGATTTGTTCCTGTCTCAGAATTGTGCTGAGCACACAGCTTTAAACTCCAACTTCCAGGACCTCCATGTTGCAAGACTGTCGCGGATTTAGACTGAGCGCAGGATGAGGTGGTTGTCACGAATTAATCTCGCCATTCCACATGCATGTGGCTCTCCAGCTGCCTTGTTCTGCTGTCCTTGAGGTCTGGGTTGCAAGCAGCCACTATGAAGAAGCCCAGGCACTTATCCTCACTCTCCATGCCCAGGAACTCAGCCATCTTAGTTGAGTCTCGGGCCGCAGAATGCCAGGAGCTCCAGTAGCAGGCAAGGCCAGGAAAGGCTGAGGCTTGAATGTGCATGTTCTGGACCGCGCAGGCAGTCGCGGCCATTTCCTCCCACTCGGGAATTCGAGTGGATCCAGCTTGTCTCAGCATCACAATGGCAATCATGAATGATACCCTGCCCCACCGCCCTGTGATCTCCTCCTCTGTCTGTTGCCGCCATTCATAGTACTGGGATTCAGAGCCGCGCTTGCCGCCAGCCCAGCCCACCTCCTGCCAGTTAGCATCGTAGTAGGCCAGGGTCATTTTCTGCATCTCGACCATTGCAGATTTGCCGAGGACCACAAAGCGCCATGGAGGCCTGGGCCCGTGAAATGGGGCCCACATTGCTGCCTCTAGCATGCTCCGGATGATTTCGGGCTTGACTGCCCGATCCACGTGGGACTTGGGGAAAACGGAGCGTCTCGCACGGATGCAAGACAGCACTTCCATCTGCTTCTGTGGGGAATTCTTGCCTGCGTGCGCGCCAGACGGCAGTTGCATCTGCTTTTCTGCAGAATTCTTGCCTGCCTGCGCCTCAAGGGAGCGACGGAAAGAAGGCACGACGAACCTGAGTATGAGTCCCACGCCCAGAGTCTTGAGCACCAGCCCCCTGTGCTGCTGCACCGCGTCGAGGCACACGGAGCAAATCCGATCGAGGAACATTGGCAGGGGTGGAGCAGCCCGAAAAAAAAATAGATTGTTGGGTGCCATTGTTGTGGTTTGATCCCTCGCTGCAGCACACTCTGTGGGCACAAATGAGGCAACAATGTCACTGGCCCCGAAAAACACTCTGTGTTGGCATGTTTCTCAGTGTCCCCAGGAGATATGCTTCTGGAAAAGGAAAACCCCTTGTAAAGGGGCATTTGCATTGATACCCTACTTTGTGCACAGGCAACTCCCATGTACAAAAACACATTCCTGCAAGAACTGCTGCAACAGCTTCAGAACGCACAAAAGACATAAAGGCATGCACAGACATCCATGCCCCTTTTCATGTCCAATTCCATTCCATGCAGGCCATAGCTTGCTGACGCGGTGCACCAAGAATATATAGCAGCCTCCCATGCAAAGAAATGTATAGCATCCTCCAGTGCATCAAACATATACAGCACCCCCCCCCCGCACAAACAATATATCGCACCCTCCCATGCACAAACATATATAGCAGCCGCCCGTGCACATACAATTTATACCACCCTCCCATGCACAAACCATGCATAGCAGCCTCCTGTGCACAAACAATATATACCCCCCTCCCATGCACAAACAACATATAGCACCCTCCCAGGCACAAACATATGTCGCAGCCTCCCGTGCAAAAACAATATATACCACCCTCCCATGCACAAACAATATATAGCACGCTCCCGGGCACAAACAATATATAGCACCCTCCCGGGCACAAACATTATATAGCAGCCTCCCGTGCACAAACAATATATAGGGGCTTCCCATACGCCAACAATATATAGCACCCTCCTGGGCGCAAACAATGTATAGCAACCTCCCATGCACAAACAATATATAGCACCCTCCCGTGCACAAACATTATATAGCAGCCTCCCGTGCACAAACAATATATAGGGGCTTCCCATACGCCAACAATATATAGGACCCTCCTGGGCGCAAACAATGTATAGCAACCTCCCATGCACAAACAATATATAGCGCCCTCCCGTGCACAAACAATATATAGGACCCTCCCGGGCACAAACAATATATAGCAGCCTTCCGTGCACAAACAATACATAGCACTCTCCTGTGCATACACCATAAATAGCACCCTGCAGTGCATAAACCATAATTTGCACCGTCCCAGGACAACCCAGGCTTCGGACCCGGGGAGGTTGGGGGGGGGGGGGGGAGTGCATGAAGGCTGGGTTAGTATGCCCACCAGGGGCTTGGGTATTTTATCCGCATGGCTGTAGGACACAAACATGTAGGAAACAAGCAATCAGCATGAAAGTGTCTATCTCCAAGGGCTATCTGGTACCACACTGATGTCTGTCTATACCTTTGGTGGAATCCTTGCACTGCGCGCGCACTATGCACTACTTGAAGACAGTCACCCTCCTGAAGAGCCCCAAGATCGACCCCTTCTCAACACCCTCAAAATTAGGTTACCCCCAACTACCCGAGCAGAACCCCTGGAAAAAGGACAAGGGGAATTAAGCAATAGTCACTTGTTACATCTGTGTGTCAATGCAATCTGTACCATACGTCAAGTGACACTTATCACATATGGATAAGCCCAGGTTAGGCTGAGTGCAACAGAGCGCACACACACCCACATCGGCACTCACAACATCCCCATCATCACAGTTGGGGCCCACCTCACAATCCATATAATGCCCCTTGGATCTTTTCGGCCCTTCACGATCCCAAATGAGAACATTAGCCGCGTCCCCGGGGACAAAAGATAAATCCAAACACTGTTGCCGAGACTATCAATTGGAACTGTGATTTTAAAAACACAAATCGAAGATTTCAGATTGAAGAGGACATCATAAAGGGCCATGAGGTTGAGAGGGACATCTTTCGCGGCTTGTCGACGAGCTTTGTCCAATGCATAGGACTGAAACACATATTGGCAGGCCCCTTTGTTGGTAGGGACGATTACAGTGGTGAGCATTGTGGACCGCTCCTTGTCCAACAAGGAATGTGTGAAAAGGGGTGAAGATAGATGAAAATGGGTGAAATTCCAAATATGCCATATCTCCACTGCGGAAGAAGCAACAAAATACCTGCTAAACAGCAATGCTACCACTAGTATCACAAAGAGTAGTACGTCCAAACACCCAAATAATTGCAGTGCGCACACTGCGCTAAGGGCGCCCCCTTTAAGGGCCCCTGCATGACCACATTGATGGTAGTTGGTATACCTTTGAAGAATGTATGCTGTACCACACTGTTGTCTGAGTCCCAGGTCAAGTATATGCCTTACCAATTTGATGTCTTGCATCCATTACTACATTGATGTTTGGATCTTCGCCTTTTGCCTTTGAACAGTGAATGGGGCCCAGCTACTTTTGTACCAATAATCCCGATTGCAGCCCCCGCTTTGAATTACCCGAAAGCAAATAGACCAAAATCAACACCAAATTGCTTAATATTGAGCGGACAATATAACACCAAAGCTGTGAAGTCCACTTCCTCAAGACATGGGTCAACAATACACATAGCATAGCAATCCAGGTGATTTTCATTACCTTCACCACAAAAATGTGGTGGTGTGCTTCTGGCAACACCATGCACAAATGTCAACCTCCTCCACTCTCCATCATCTTGCATGGCGATTGACTTGCTTGCATCAACAATTTTCCAAATTGGAAGGGGAGTGTGTTCCCATGGTCCACAAAGACCAATTGCTTCTCAAGGTCTCCAACATGGAGAGTAATAACATGGGCCAATTCACCTCAGGAGCATTGGAAGGATGAGTAAATGCAATAAGAAAAGACGGCATAACCACCACTAGGCAACAACGGTCTCCAAGAAAAATTTGCTGTGCCGCGGCAAACTTCAAGCTGCGGGTGGGGGGTACCCAAATTTTCGAGAAGCTACAAAAAAAGCAAAACCTAGGACCAAACACAAAGGAATGCATCCGCCGACTCCCTACAAAGCTGAACACAATAGACTCATTTCATGGGTGGACATGTTGACACTCCTCCTCCTCCTCAAATTTTCACTATTTGTCCATTTATTGACGCACGTGATTGCCATGTTGACCTTCGCCCTGGGTGTCTGTACAGCATAGGCACTGCTAGATGCCTTCTCCAATTGTCCACTGCAAACTATCTGCAGTACACCTAGTGGTCTCCTTGTTCCTCTTAGGTTGTGTTGTCCCCTCCTCGTAGGTTCAATAGCAGTAGTAGCAGTAGTAGACATCGGAAGACAAGGTGAAGAAAACAAGAAAATGATGTGCCAAAGCAAATGCCAAAGCACAGCACAGCCAAAAAAGGGAGGACAAAGAGAGGCTCATTTGTTTGCCTCTAGCCCTCCCTGGAGTGCTATAGATTGCCAACCCTAGGTATTGATCCTGAGATCCGTCAATCACAGGTGCACTATTTGACCACTAGAGTAGTGGCCATCGCTGACCCATGATTGCTCACGGAGGCGATTGATATTTTGGTCCAATTGGTCCAAATGGGCGGAAATGCTACGTCGGCCCGCCGTTCTTGAGGGTCCCCATAAGAGGGGAGAAAAATTGGTGGGAACTTTAGCCCTGCCTTTTCGGGGGCCTACAAATGGGCGGAATTGCTATGCCCCCCCTGCGTTCTCGGGGGTCCCCAAACGAGGGGAGGAGAATCAAATATGGCTACATCAACTCTGCCTTTTGGGGGGCCTACAAATGGGCGGAATTGCTACGCCCCCCCTGCGTTCTTGGGGGTCCCCATAAAAGGGGAGAAAAATCAAATATGGCTACATCAACCCTGCCTTTTGGGGAGCCTACAAATGGGCGGAATTGCTGCGCCCTCCCTGCGTTCCCGGGGGTCACCAAATGAGAGGAGAGAAATATAAAATGGCTACATCAACTCTACCTTTTGGGGGACCTACAAATGGGCGGAATTGCTATGCCCCCCCTGCGTTCTCGGGGGTCCCCAGACGAGGGGAGAAAAATCAAAGATGGCAACATCAACTCTGCCTTTTGGGGGGCCTACAAATGGGCGGAATTGCTACGTCCCCCTTGCGTCCCCAAATGAGAGGAGAAAAATCAAACATGCCTACATCAACTCTGCCTTTTCGGGGGCCTACAAATGGGCGGAATTGCTTCGCGGTCCCTGCGTTCCCGGGCGTCCCCAAATGAGGGGAGAAAAATCAAATACGGCTACATCAACCCTGCCTTTTCGGGGGCCTACAAATGGGCGGAATTGCTTCGCGGCCCCTGCGTTCCCGGGGGTCCCCAAATGAGAGGAGAAAAATCAAACATGCCTACATCAACTCTGCCTTTTCGGGGGCCTACAAATGGGCGGAATTGCTTCGCGGTCCCTGCGTTCCCGGGCGTCCCCAAATGAGGGGAGAAAAATCAAATATGGCTACATCAACTCTGCCTTTTCGGGGGCCTACAAATGGGTGGAATTGCTTCGCGGCCCCTGCGTTCCCGGGGATCCCCAAATGAGAGGAGAAAAATCAAATATGGCTACATCAACTCTGCCTTTTCGGAGGCCTACAAATGAGCGGAATTGCTTGGCCGCCCCTGCGTTCTTGGGGGTCCCCATAAAAGGGGAGAAAAATCAAATATGGCTACATCAACCCTGCCTTTTGGGGGGCCTGTAAATGGGCGGAAATGCTATGCCCCCCCTGCGTTCTCGGGGGTCCCCAAATGAGAGGAGAGGAATCAAATATGGCTACAGCAACCGTGCCTTTTCGGGCCTTTACAGCAGGGGGAAAAACCAGAAGTGGCCCACAAGTGGGCAAGGTGGCTACATAACCCCTGCCGCCTAGGGCGTCCCCACCGCTTCAAAGCGGGGGGCAAAACCAGAAGTGGCCCACAAGTGGGCAACGTGGCTACATAACCCCTGCCGCCTAGGGGATCCCCACCGCTTCAGAGCGGGGGGCAAAACCAGAAGTGGCCCACAAGTGGGCAACCTGGTTACATAACCCCTGCCGCCTAGGGCGTCCCCACCGCTTGAGAGCGGGGGGATAAATCAGAAGTGTCCCACAAGTGGGCAAGGTGGCTACATAACCCTTGCCGCCTAGGGCGTCCCCACCGCTTGAGAGCGGGGGGCAAAACCAGAAGTGGCCCACAAGTGGGCAACGTGGCTACATAACCCCTGCCGCCTAGGGCGTCCCCACCGCTTAAAAGCGGGGGGCAAAACCAGAAGTGGCCCACAAGTGGGCAACGTGGCTACATAACCCCTGCCGCCTAGGGGGTCCCCACCGCTTCAGAGCGGGGGGCAAAACCAGAAGTGGCCCACAAGTGGGCAAGGTGGCTACATAACCCCTGCCGCCTAGGGCGTCCCCACCGCTTGAGAGCGGGGGGATAAATCAGAAGTGTCCCACAAGTGGGCAAGGTGGCTACATAACCCCTGCCGCCTAGGGCGTCCCCGGCGCTTCAAAGCGGGGGGCAAAACCAGAAGTGGCCCACAAGTGGGCAACGTGGCTACATAACCCCTGCCGCCTAGGGCGTCCCCACCGCTTCAAAGCGGGGGGCAAAATCAGAAGTGGCCCACAAGTGGGCAACGTGGCTACATAACCCCTACCGCCTAGGGGGTCCCCACCGCTTGAGAGCGGGGGGCAAAACCAGAACTGGCCCACAAGTGGGCAACGTGGCTACATAACCCCTGCCGCCTAGGGGGTCCCCACCGCTTCAGAGCGGGGGGATAAATTAGAAGTCTCCCACAAGTGGGCAACGTGGCTACATAACCCTTGCCGCCTAGGGCGTCCCCGGCGCTTCAGAGCGGGGGGCAAAACCAGAAGTGGCCCACAAGTGGGCAAGGTGGCTACATAACCCCTGCCGCCTAGGGCGTCCCCACCGCTTCAAAGCGGGGGGCAAAATCAGAAGTGGCCCACAAGTGGGCAACGTGGCTACATAACCCCTACCGCCTAGGGGGTCCCCACCGCTTCAGAGCGGGGGGCAAAACCAGAAGTGGCCCACAAGTGGGCAACGTGGCTACATAACCCCTGCCGCCTAGGGCGTCCCCACCGCTTGAGAGCGGGGGGCAAAACCAGAAGTGGCCCACAAGTGGGCAACATGGCTACATAACCCCTGCCGCCTAGGGCGTCCCCACCGCTTGAGAGCGGGGGGATAAATCAGAAGTGTCCCACAAGTGGGCAAGGTGGCTACATAACCCCTGCCGCCTAGGGGGTCCCCGGCGCTTGAGAGCGGGCGGATAAATCAGAAGTGGCCCACAAGTGGGCAATGTGGCTGCATAACCCCTGCCGCCTAGGGGGTCCCCGCCACTTCATAGCGGGGGGACAAAACCAGAAGTGGCCCACAAGTGGGCAACGTGGCTACATAACCCCTGCCGCCTAGGGCGTCCCCACCGCTTCAAAGCGGAGGGATAAATCAGAGGTGGCCCACAAGTGGGCAACGTGGCTACATAACCCCTGCCGCCTAGGGCGTCCCCACCGCTTCAGAGCGGGGGGCAGAACCAGAAGTGGCCCACAAGTGGGCACGGTGGCTACATAACCCCTGCCGCCTAGGGGGTCCCCACCGATTCAGAGCGGGGGGCAGAACCAGAAGTGGCCCACAAGTGGGCAAGGTGGCTACATAACCCCTGCCGCCTAGGGGGTCCCCACCGCTTCAAAGCGGGGAGCAAAATCAGAGGTGGCCCACAAGTGGGCAAGGTGGCTACATAAACCCTTTTTGTGGCGCCAAAAGAGGGCGGAATTGCTGGGTAACCCCTGCTTTCTCGGCGATCCCCAAAAAGGGGGGATGGACATGGCCCACTACATATATGTAGATATGGCTACATTAACCCTGCCTTCTCAGTTGGCCAATAAATGGGCAGAAGTGCTACGTCACCTCTGTGTTCTCGGGGGTCCCCAAAAGAGGAGACAAAATCAAGAGACTACATTACCCCTGCCTTCTCGGGGGCCCATAAGTGGGCAAAAGAGAGGACAAAATGAAAAATGGCTACATCACCCTTGCGTTCTTGGGGGTCCCCAGAAACCATCAACCCTGCCTTCTCGAGGGCCCACAAGGGGGCGGAATTGCTACGTCACCCCTGCGTTCTTGGGGGTCCCAAGAAGAGGGGGCAAAAATCAAAAAAGGCTACGTCACCCCTGCCTTCTCGGGGGTCCCTAGAAGAGGGGAGGAAAATCAAATATGGCTAGATTACCCCTACCTTCTCTAGGGCCCACAAATGGGTGGAATTGCTACATCACCCCTGCGTTCTTGGGGGTCTCCAAAAGAAGGGACAAAAATCAAAAATCGCTACACCAACCCTGCCTCCTCAGGGGCCCGTAAATTGGCGGAATTGCTACGTCACCCCTGCCTTGTTGGGGGTCCTCAGCAGAGGGGAGAGAAATCAAAAATCGCTACATCAGCCCTACTTTTTCGGGGCCCCGCAAATTGGCGGAAGTGCTACGTCACCCTTGCGTTCTGGGGATTCCCCAAAAGAGGGGTGAAAAATCAAAAAAGGCTACATCTCCTCTGCCTCCTGGGGGGGGGGGGTCCCCAGAAGAGGGGACAAAAATCCAAAAAGGCTACATCAACCCTGCCTTCTGTGGGGCCCATAAGCTTGTGGAATGGCTACTTCACCCCTGAGTTCTCGGGGGTTTCCAGAAAAGGGGACAAAATCAGAAATGTCTACATAATCGGTGCCTTCTTGGGGTTTCCAAAATGGAGAGAACGTCATTGGTAATCCTAAATACAAACTCACCATTGTACCAGCAGTGTTTTTGCTGCAACAAAACGGTACATGCGTTTTTACAAGCAATTTTACGATCATTCTTGCGTGCCGTACCAAAATGGTGCATGTGAAATTACGGGCAATTTTACCCGCTGCATGAAAATAATGCATGCGTCTTTACAGGCATTGTGGCGTGCTATACCAGAATGGTGCATGCAATTTTCTAGTCAAACTTGCCCGCAGCACCAAAACGTTGCATGTGTTTTTGTGGGCGTTTTACAGGCATTCTTGCGTGCCGCACCAAGACGGCTCATGCGATTTTACAGGCACGCCAAAGACATAGCGTGCACCATGTAGAAAACGCAAGCGTACTACGTAAGCGCGCCCCCAATCTATGTCATTTGAGGAAATTGCAATAGCTCTTGCGGGCGCCAAAAAATTAGATGCCAGGCCTACGTGACATGTGCATTGATTTCTGTTGCTAGGCCCCTCAGTGCGAATACACGACCACATTAAACTCAGTCTTTATGAGTCTTTATGAGTCTTTATGTGTCTTTCTCTTGCTGTCGCTGTTAGACTCCACATGCCAAACCTTGAGCATGCTTTAGGACGGGTAGGGTGGGGGGGGGGGGTTGTCGTACCAAAAAAAAAATGTGTGCAAGATTCCGCGCCTGGGTCTAGGGTACCTGCTGAACCTTGGCTTCTATCTAGCGTGGGAGCGGACGCAGTCGGTGAATCCCGAAGGGGTGGGGATTTGAGAGAGGGGCAAAACACAAAACACCAGACACAGATTGCGGCTTTCAAATGGGCAGTGGAATTTACAATGAAATTGGATTACATCGCAATCGCATTGGCAATAGGGGCAGGGCGAGCACCCATCCACCTGGTGCCCCGCACACAGAAAGAGCAAGAGGAGGGTCGGGCATGTCAATACAATTGGGGCCTGTTGACATGAAGGGGCACATCTGAACCTCGTGCTTAAACTGTCCGCCAGACAAGACGGGTTGCAGTCCAGCAGTCACTGTATTGGCCCCCACACGTGTCCAGTCCTGAACAGCGTGGTCATCCCTGCTCCCAGGCTCTGTCTGTGTGTAAAATGGTACGAAAAAAAACTGATATGGCGCAATAAAACAAATCCAGTGCCGTTTCCTGCCATAGCACATGTGAATTGTGCTGAGACAATATCACTGGCCCCGGAGAGAGGGTAAGCAGAACAGAAAATCCTGCACTTGACTGACAGAAGGTGCGCGTAGGCACATAGTATCAGAGGGGTCTGTTCGCTGCCTTTTGCAGCAGAGGATGCTTGCAGTTTGCATGCCGTGTAGTGCTAGAGTGGCTTTCCTAGTGTGCAACAGGAAGTCCAGGGGAGGCTGATTGCAAGGGATTTGCTTGAAAGAAAGGGGGGGCGGGGGTCACCCCCCCCCCCCCAGGGCCCACTTCCCCACTCTACCCAAGAGGCAATCCCAAACCCCGATTCCCGGGGTTTGGGATCCAACAATCCCAAACCCCGGGATCCCAACCGCTTTTCCCAGCGCCAGCAACCGCCCCCCCCACAGATTTTTTTATAAAACCCCTACCGCTTTGTAACTGCTCTGGTATTGCCCTCATAACGCTCCTCCCATTCAAGCGAATTCCCGGGGATACATCTCCCCCTCGGAGGTTCAGTCATGGCCTGACCTCCCCATCAAACAAAACACGTTCAATGGGGATCCAAACCCTTAAGTCCCCCAAACACAGGTGCCCCGGTGTTCCTTCCTCCTCTCGGTACTCAGCATGGGCTGCCAGCTGCGTGGCTGGTGAGAGGTGGGTGGTTGGGGAGAGGGGGCGGTGTATCACTCGGCCAAGGCCATGCCCATACGACTGGGGCCTCCTGATATGAAGGGCTCGTCTCAACCTCGTGCTTGGACCACCCGCCGCATAACGGGTCTGGCCCAGCACTCACTGCAGCGGCCCCCACACATGCCCAGTCCTCAATAGCATGGTCATCAGGCAGGTCCATGATCAGGGACTCGCTTGAAGTGGGGGGGACGAAGTACCTGACTCCATGCAAAGGCGCCAATAGTGGCGACCCCCAACCACTTGCGCAACCGCCAGCTGCCTCCAAGTACCAGCGTACTTGCCAGTACGCGGCCCCAACAACCTGTGCATGCACACATGCACACACATGCACACATGCGTAGGTGCAAAAATGGTGAAGACCCATGCAAAATGCGGTTGCATTTGGTCAGATGATGGGCCCACTGCTATACTTCTGGTTCTTTTTGTGGAGTAGAACGTCAAACCCAACGAAACAAATGTTCCCCCTGCAGGCCCACACACAAACCCTTCCTCCCTCTCTCCCTCAGAGCCGACCAGCAACTGACAAGAGGTGCAACCCATCAGCGGCCCTGGCCCTGGGCCTGCGTTTGAGTGCAGTCAGTCTCCTGGGGCCCACAGCCTCTTACTGGGCCCCAGCAGCCACCATATGTGCAGAGTACTTGTCGTCATACTGCTCCGCATGTTCCACAAAGTCCGTCATGACCGACCGCACAAAAGCCTCGTCTAGCAGTCCCCCCGGCGCGTCCAGTCTTTCCTGCAGCCGCCGCAGCATGCGCGCATGCTCCTTCACGTGCGACTTGCTAGCAGAAAATGCCCCATCGCCCCCGAACCCAAACTCCTCGAACATCTGCTCCTCGTGCGCAAAATGGGCTGCCAGGCAGTCCCTCAGCTCCTGCAGAGAGAGAGAGAGAGAGAGAGAGAGAGAGAGAGAGAGATGACCTTTGGAGAGAAATAGTCCGTATGGTTCCGTAACAGTTCTCGGGCCTACGCTAGTTCACCCTCGCCTACCAGGATTAAATATTGGGACGGAGCTGGGTTGAGGACCCTGGGATGCCTGAACCTGCAGCGCCTCCACATTCCGAGTCTGGGCCAGGGCGTTCAGGTGGGCCACGCACTGCTCGTGCTCCGCGTCCATTGACGGCACCTGCACGGACCGCACCCCGGACAGAAGCTGCAGCGGGGCGCCGGCGCTGTCTTCACAGCCGCCCTGGGCGCCAGTGCTGCAGCTGCCGCCGCCGACAGGACCACAGGTCCCTGTACTGCAGGAAGCGGTAGTGTCGGGCGACCCGTCGCCGGCTGCCACCTTGACAGCGTTGGCGTGGCGGACCATCAGCTGCTTGCCACTGCGAAGGGCCACAGCGATGCGGTCCCCGTCGAGGGCAAAGCACAGGCCGACTTGGCCATTGTACTGCGGGGCCTGGGCCAGCCCTGACAGCTGCACGGACTCGCCCGGGCACACCGGGGGAAACGGCTGCCCAGCATCCATGGCAGTCATGAGCGTCTCCACGTGTTTGAAGGCCAGCTGGCGAACCTGGAAAGACAGGACGCAGGTGCCCAGGCAGGGTAGGGCAGGGCGGGACGGGTACTTTTCAGCTTCATGCTTCACATGCATGCAAGCTATAAAACCCAACCCTGAATCGGGCGCGGTGCTTCGCACGCAAACCCTGGTCTCTGTCTGGTTGCCCAGAAAGAAACTCAATCCCGAAGCAGAAAGCGTCGAGCTCAGATCCCACGGTCAGCACCGAGCTTGACCCATGTGTGGCACTATGCCAACGCTGCACCAGGCTGTCTAGTCATGTCTAGTCAGATGTGCTGCCTGCAGAAATTGGGGAGGATCAATCGCCTTCAAAAAGTTCTGGATCTGATCTTTGCTTGAGTTCCATCCACACCTCCAATGCGGTGTCAGAGGGTGCATGGCGCACAGGTGAGAATTGCAATACTTGTACCACCTCCTGCAGCTCATGCAGGGTGGTAAGCTTGCGTTCTTTGCACGGTGGTGTGATGAGCACACTAGTATGATCTTTTGCAGGGTTGATGATAGGGCAGAGAGGGTGAGAGAGTCTTCCCAAATCTGTGAGGCGGTGCGATTGCACTTTCACAACTGTGACACAGCCTTTATGCGGGGGGGGGGGGGGGATAGCAATTGTTAAACGACTTCGAGACTTTTTCTGGCTGGAGGGACTCAGGGGAGCTCAAGTATAGAGCCACCTGCGTCGTGGTCCATCGCATCCAAGCTGCTGCTCCTGGTGGTGATGAGGTGTGTGGTGGAACATTTAGTTGAGCAAACATATCATTGCCAGAGCATGTGATGCTCTTTTGGCAATTCCCCCCGCCCTGTATTTGCTCCCCTTCGGACGCGTTTGGACCCGTTTGGACGACCCATCCACATGGATGCTTTTGAGGTTGCATGGAATTCGATGATCCAGTCTAACGCTGGTGCTGTCCGTGATTTTCTCTCCCCACACTGTTTATCCCCCCCCCCCGCCCCCCGCCAGATGGCCTGCAGACCCCCCTGCAGGGTTTTGTCTCGGGCCTGACTGATTTTATTGCTGCGACACAGGAGGGGGAGTACGGAGTAGCCCTGCTTGACATATACCAACCTCCATCGTTCCTCTGCTGCCGCCGCAATATGCTGGCTTGCGATTTCCACGGCTGATTGTTTTTTTGCCTTCTTTGAAGGCGACTCGTGGCAGTGCACAGTAACTGTTGGATCGGTATCGTGTCCTGTTCCCTGTTCTCCTGGAGCCCTCCATGGGGGGTGCCTCACCAATCTGTGTGTTGATATAGTTTTCATTGCCTAGCTGGGTTGGGGGGGGGGGGTACATATGGTGCCTCGTGCTTGACTATAACCCCTGGAAACTGTTGCCATCGGCCCCATTCGCCCCCCCCCCTTTTTTGTTGGTGCTGCCCCCCACCCCCCCCCTTTTTTTTGGGGGGGGGGTTGCCTTGGGCCCTCACGCTGTTTGTTTCCTCTTGTGCGGCCTGGTGTTGTGCCCCCCGCTGCTTCCCCCCCCCACCCCCCTTCGTCTGTGCTTCGCTGGTGTCGCCGCCCTGCTGCTCTTTTTCCTTCGCTCGCGCTCTCTTTGTTTTCCTTGGGTGCCTGCCGTTGTCACCTGCCATACTAGGGTCGTTGGGTGGGGTCGGGTCGGGTCGGGTGGGGGCATGGGGGCAGGGGGGCAGGGGGGCAGGGGGGTGAAGGATTTGCAAGTTGTCAGGGGGAGATTGGGGGTTACCTGCAAGTAGGCCGACGTGCAGGCATTCACTACCTCCAGGTTGTGGTCCAGCATGATGAAGCCCGAGCATCCAAGCTGCCCGTATGGAGGCATTCCAGACCGTCTGTCCACGAAACCATTCACACAATGCTTCAGCTACACAAGAGGAGGGCAAGACGATGTGAAGCCTGGAGCCTCAGCAACAGGAGCCATACTAATGGATTAGTTGCTGCACATGGAATCTGCCAAACTCACCACAAAAGGCAAGACCAATGGGACCCCCCCCCTCCCCCGTCGACCGGTATTTCCATTTCCCCTCAAATACACCAGGCGCCGTCCGGGGTTGAAGCGCCAGATGTCAGAGAGAGGGTCCCAGGATTGCTGTGGGGGATGGTGCGTTTCCTCCCACCATAGGGGTGCGAGCCACCGTCTCACAGCATCACTCCGGTTTTATTTCCACCTTTGTCCCACACAACTCCCTCCCCCTGTACCCCATGGCCCAGGCCTCCGACGGACCCGAACCTCTCCTAACCTCTACCCTGGCCCTGCACCAGAACATCACCAAAACCTGCACATGACCCGTAACAGGGCAGATGACCCTCCCCACGACCAGCCCACAGCGACAAGGAAGCAATCGGCACACCCACACCCCCAACGACGGCCCCTGGTGCGCAACCACGCACGCACGACAGTGCAAACGAGCAGTTTGGCTATGGAACTGGGGCACATTTGCCCCCCCTACGGGACACAGGGACGGGGAGACAGCACTGCCCTCGCTCTCCCCCCCCCTCCCCCATATGGGCTTACGGGGGTGAAAGCACATGTTCTCACCCACTTATCTACTGCGCCACAGGCTCCTTTCCTTCTGTAGACCTGCACGTTTGGCTGGCCCCGCACGGCAACTAATGCAACACTGGCATGCTGGGGCTTGCCGTGCCTTCCCCCCCCCTCTATGACCGCGCACACTGGGCAGAATACGTGTGCGCGATCGCCCCCTTGAGGAGTGCGTCCCTGATGGGGGCCTTGGACGGCTGGCGGCACACAGAGGAAGACCCCAACGCTGCCGCTGTGCGGCTAAGCACGGTGCAGGCGGCCTCAAACAGGGCCACGCTGCACGCTGCCCTGAACTGGTGATGCCCGCAGGCCAATTCCATCTTCGCACGCAGACCCCGCAACCAGACCGTGAACGATCTCTCCCCCAGTGTGGGGGGAAGGCGGTGTTGGAGCTGGGTCGTGTAGGGTAGGCGAGAGAGCGGCAGAGTGTAGGAGTAAACGGCCGTTACCCAGATTGAGGGCTACAGTGGTGACGTTGAGGCACCATGCGGTTCTTTTAAGAGAGGGAGGGATGGAATGAGGGTCTCCGGCCATGGAGGGCGTTGCTGGGTGCGAGGAGGCAACTGTTGGGAGGTCGGAAGGGGTGGGCCAGGGACTTGCTTGAGCAGGGGGGGGGGGGGGTCCAGGGGAGGGGGGAAGCCCCCCCCCCCTGCCGGAACATACCCAATCCACAGGGAACAGAAAAATTATTGGAGAATGAACAACTCAGCGCATGGAAATGTCATGTTGTCGGCCATAAACAAAGGAAATTCATCATTGAATGTCAATTCAGGATTCCCACATCTCACCAATACACAACGTCTACAACAAAGCGGGACATTCACCATCTCATGCCAAATGACAGTGATCTTTCTTGTCAGTCAGAATTAGACTCGCCTGAACCGGTCGCGTGTGGCCATTTTTTGTGCCACAGCGACAAACTCGCACAGTGTGGCCATTTGTAGGCTTAAAAAAAGTGTGGCACATGCCTCTTGTGCCTCGTTGTAGGCTTTTTGCCTTTTATGACCGGTGATCCTATCTTTAAACCTAAAATAGAGCAGCGCATCAATTACATCTTCACGTTTTGCGCGTAGCAATGGTGGGACCGGGGAGCTGAAATACACTGACAACGAGCGTTGGGGCATGGTAGTCTGGAAAACAAGGTATATGGAGCACACATTAAGCAATATGTACACAGTGTATGGCATGTGCCGAAGGCGCCGAAAATTTTTTCCCATGACTGAAAAATGTTCCCAAAACCCAGGTTTTCGGGTGCACTTGAGCTGAGGCGGGAGGGGGGGAGGGGGTCCAGTGGGGAGGGGTCCCCCCCCATGCCGGAATGAAAACTAAAGCAAGTCCCTGGGGGTGGGCGGTGAGGCGGGCAGGAGTGGATTCCGTATGAACTGGGGGAGGGGCCCGAGCTTGGCGACGAATAAGGGAGGCAGAGCAATCTGCCATGGAGGACTGTCCTGTTGCTGCGCTGCCTTGTGATGTCACGGACTTATGGACAGGCCGCCAACCCCCACCGAGTCGGGGACAACAGCACAGCGCACTGCACACACCACACACCGAATGGCAGGCAGAGATTGTTCAGGACTCACAACATATCTGGCTGACGTGATCAAATGGGCACGATTCAGGACGAATGTGTTCGACCAAAAGGGAGGCAACGGGGCCATCATAGTGCAAAAGTGTACTTTACCACAGTGTCAGGAGACATGAACACCCAACTGAGGTGAATTCCAAATCGATGCAACAGTTCGGAACCCCTGGGGCGGATGACACAACAAAAGCGCTCGTCTGGGAAACCCTCAGTGTCTCTATTCTTTTGTGGCTCATCCCCTGTCTCTCTTTCTCTTTGTTGCTGTTGCTGTTGCTTCTCTTTGCCCCTGTCACGACCTGTTGGCTCGACCCAGTGCAGTCTTTTAGAGGGGGCACGCATACCTTCATTTGTTTGCCCATGTCTTTAGCAAGCCCCAGGGCCTCTCGGGAGCCCAAGACACATATGCACAGAAAGGTCCACCCGCCGTGTTGCCGAGCCCATTGGTCCATTTGCCCTGCACACGGCCAGCACCCACCTCATCCGGTGTACAAGTGGACAACCAATGGCTTGCCCCTGTACGCAGCCAACGAGGTCTGTGCCTGTTGCGGCTCCAGCTTTGGATACGGAGAGAGAAGTGTGAACTGAACATTGAAATCAGCCATGGGTGTCCTGGGTTGGAATGGGAGACAGTGATGGGGTTGGGGTTGAGGTTGAGGTGACCGAGATGCGTGCTAGACTCGGTTTCACAACCCCAGGGATGTGATATGATATCAGAAGAGAGGTGGGGGGGCTCAATGGGCGGGGGGGGGGGATTCCTATGGGTGGATGCTAATTCCTGGATGCTTGCTGTTAATTCCTGGATGCTTGCTGTTAATGTCGGGATGCTTGCAATCAATTCCTGGATGCTTGCAATCCAGTCCTGGATGCTTGCCATTGATTTCTAGATGCTTACGATTCATTCTTGGATGCCTGATTTTGATGAGATCATCAAAACAGTCCATGATGCCTCGGACCAAGCATGTGCGGCCCCTTGGAAAAATTTCTTGTGCTGTGGCATGCTTCCAAACCCCTATGTGCAGCTCCAAAAAAAGGGTGCTGCAGCTGCACATGCTTGCCTCGGACACAAAACAACGGAGTTTGTGGCGGCAGGCACGACAATCCCAGAATTGACGGAAACACCACTGTTGTTCTGCATGAAGCAAAGATGGTCATCACCCTCCAGAATCACTCTGGAAACCCTCACAATGCATTTTAAATGAACACGTCACAGATTGTCAGGCACCGTGAATTATCTCTTGATTTTTCCTATCTGCAGGAAGTGTGAATTCACAATTCACACTTCCTGGAATCGCCCTGACGTGTGTCACTTGCATCTGTGCTAAACCCTGTCCCCCCCCCCCCCCTGTGGGAACCGCATTGAGAAAGTCGTTTGCTTACCATGTCTCAAGATTGTATGCATTCCAGGCTATGGTTTACTGGGCCATAGCACGCTTGTGCTTGGTGTGTGGGTGGCATTTACTACGGGGAATCAGGTACGAAGGGACTCAACGCCTGTACCTGTACCCACAACCTGCAAATCCCACCCCAAACCTCTGACAGCCGCCCTCAAAATCCAACGATATGCGCCTCGTTGGACACCACGCCTGCAACGCAGGCGCTCGGGACACAAGATTTCCCTGTCCTTCCCTGAGTCCCTGAGGCCTTCCTTGTTCTCTCTGAATGGAGTGCAATTGTTCGACAAATCCAACCCCAAGCACCAGAAGAAATGCAACGCCTTTGGTTTTCGCACCAGCAGAATTGTGCATCACGTTGTATCACATTGCACCAGATCACTCTGCATCATGTAACGCCTGCACAAACCCAAACAGATGAGAGTGCATGGGGGAATGTTTGCCCGGAGCGCTACTTTTCTATTAACTATCCCGACTTCAGCCCCAGATTTACCCCTCTCATGGAGAAGCCCCGCAAGTAGACCACGTTGCACTGCACACCTTCCCTACAAAGCACGTTGCATAATAAAGCAATAGCTGTGAATTCAACAACTCCAAATGTCATCTGTATTGCACTTAACAAACAACATTGGTCCCACAAGTGTGCATGTCAATACATTCACTACAATAGTGCTCCTTACACTCATCACAAACTGCGACGGTGGAGCGCTTCTGGCAACACAACACACACACTTCTGCCTCATCCGCTGTCTCATCTTGCCTGCCACAACCAAGCAAACAGCTGCTCAATGCGTGCCCTATGCCACCCGTGCACGTCATCGTAACATTGTTGGCGGGCTGTCAAAGTGCCATTCTGTCTTCCAATGAATGGCACAATGATATGAATCCGGCCTTTATAAGCACCATCATGGCCCCCAACTTCAAAATCAAAGAAATCACCTCGGGTACCAGAAGGTCCATACCCATCCCAAATCAAAACATCTGCTGATGTCGCGGGGGCCAAAGGGCAAATCCATATAATGTTGCCCAACATATCAACAGCAACAGTCCACCAGTGGGGCACGGGTCACAAAAGATGCCCGGCGCGCGCCCAGCGCGCTGACGTTCCCCCATGAAGATGTGCACGTAACAATGAGACCGCCGCCTGTTTGTGCCTCCTCTCCAATGTCCTCCAAACGTCAAACAAGCGAAGACACGATTCTGTGAACATTGCGAATAGAGTAACCAAAGTATAAAATTGTGAGAAACAGCGAAATCTGCACCTGTGGTAATACCAGGATGCCACCACTTGGCAGCGGCAAGCTGAAAAGAATTTTGACAGCATTTGCGCTTCCATTGAAAGGCACGCCATCTGCAATACAAGTATGACAGCAAACTTGGAAGCTCCAAGCTGCAAAGGTGCGCCAGCACCTATACAACTATCTATTTGGCAATCACCGCATCTACAATGCATTGGAATCTGTGTGCACGTGAAAGGCAAATCTGTTCAGTTTCCGTTCCATCGTGGATTCGGCAAATTCTCAAACGACATGTGTGTGCACAACATTTCCGCGCTGCGTTCAAACACACACCATCTCAGTGCAAGCATGACAGCGCAGCTCCAAGATGCAAAGGTGCGCCAGGACTCATACACTTCTCTATTTGGCAAGCACTGCATATAAATGCAGTCAAATACTGCATGCATGTGAAAGGCAGTGTCAGAGATTCAGTGATGGACATGCGACACGTGTCAGCACAGCATTAGCAGCTTACTGATCACCGTTGGTACGGTTTCGCAATCAGCATGTCCTGGTCCGCGCCGTCATGCGAAATGTTTAAAGCAGCAATCGATCCACTGCAGAATCGCAGAACGCTGAAGACTTGAACGCAACGACCGTCTTCTGGACAGGCCGCAACACGGGCCCCGGCCGTGCGTAACGGTTCCAGCCGGCGAATATTTGTTGTCCCAAATGCACTCTTGGGCTGAACTACACGTCTCTGAGGGCGTCTTCCGGCGACCCGACGAAATGGACCGAAACAGAGAGGGGTTTGGGGGTGCGGACTGGGTGGTGGAAGGCTCTATGGTACTGCTGCGCACGACATCTTTGGAGCCGGATAGAGGGCGGGGCTCGGGGATGGGTCAAGCAGGATAACGAGTCCGGCCAACAGCCCAGGAGGGCCAGAACATGCAACGTGAAGCGCTTGGGAAGCTTGCATCGGCATGAGAGAGGGAGTGCACGTCTGGATTCGTGCCATGTTATGGACTGTGCAGAAAGCTGCGAAGCCGCACTGCTAAAAAAGGTAGGAACCTTCGACGATCCACGGTGGATCTGTTTTTTGGGGATGGTAGACCGGTACCACATGCTCGGCGCAACAAACACTGCACGGGTCTCAAACAATCCGGTGTCGTGCCGTGTCGATACAGAACCTGATGCGCCTGGGCAGCATATCGCAAGCACACGAACGAGGCGCCGCAGGGCAGTCCAGAGTGAAAACAAGAGCTGCTGCGCCCTTACATTTGGTGAGGACCGGAACTGCGCGATCCCCAACTCTGTATATGTATAAGCCCAACCCAATCGGGCAGCCGTCAGATGCACCCTAATACTCCCCGAAAATGCAGATGCCCCCCCCGAATGCGCCCCGAATGCCATGCGCCCCACAGGGAAGGCCCGATACACGCACACACTTGGGCAGGAACGGTACAAACGCGGATGCACACTGCGGATATACGTGCAGTACGCGAGCACTGGTCTACCTGTCCCACGCACGCACGCACACACACACACACACACACGCACACAGCCTAAAGACTTGACCCCCGATAGTAATTCTAGGGCTTCCAACAGATATTGAATCCTGAGTGAATTTCCAAGACTTTGTAGTGTGCAGGTGCTGCCGCGACACGCTTGAACTCCCAGCAGCAGTTGACCAATCGTTCCTGGCGGCAACCGGCAACGCCAACGCGCCGGGTGCTTCCTAATGCAAGCGCGAGCTGTTCGATCTCATGTGAGTCCTTAGACCCGATGCACAAAGGTCGCTTGCGCGCAGTCTCAGGAAGAACAACACGGCTGAGCGGCGCGAGCCGCACACCGAGGGAAGCGGGAGCAGGAGTAGGACGAGGAGAGCGCAGGAGGAAACAGGAGGGTGGAGAAATCGGGCGTGGTGCCAGTTATATAACGGCGGCTATCACGCTCCAGGTACCGCCTGAAGGGCTCAGTCATTCCCACAGCAGAGAGACTTGCGCTGTTGCTCCGCGCCCGTGCCAAGAACAGCTGCTGGTACAGCAGAGGCCCACTGGATGCATCGGCTGCGACGGTGCCTGCAAAGACGAAGGGGCAAAGGGACTTGGAACGCCTGTTCGGACTTTCACTGTCCGTTCACTGTCCGGTTCGGACTTCAACGTGGCAATGGTGAATGCATGCGGTTTCGTGGTGACCGAGACCTGCCCTGGCTCTTGCTCTCCATGCCATGCAATGCAATATATGCGAGGCTGGGCAATGCACATTCAACGGAGTGCAGCGCCATACAGTGCCAAGGCGATGCCACATGAGGCAATGCAGTGCCACATAACGCAGTGCCATGTGGAGAGCTACGCACGCCAATGCAGGGTCACACAATGCAACAGAGCTAAGCAGTGCCAACGCAGTGCCATGCTTAGAGCTAAGCATGCTATTGCAGGGGGGCCACACAATGCAATACTGCCGAGCAGTGCCATGCGCAGTGCCACACCCCGGCGTAACAGAGCCAACACCAGGTGCTTGTTAGGGCAATTCTCCGTGGCACTGACCACATCAATGCATCTGCATGGGACAGGATGAATGCTGGTGGACACTCAGCATTGGACTTGCGTCCAAACCATGGGTAGAGAATGGAACCGGCAGAGCTTTCAAGAATCCTCTTAGGGTCTTCCAGAAGCATTGGCAATGAAACGCTGCACGGCACACATACACATACACAAGCACACACACCAAAGTGGCATTTAATCAAGAACAGAACGACAGCCATGTTGGTTGTTAGCTTGCTCGGGAGTAGCGTGCATGGGGGATACAGGTTTCCTCATCGATGTGCAGTGAATTCGGTCTCCTCGGTCACGGTCTGGCGTCATGGCGTGCTTCATTCCCGCAGCGGATAGATTTTCAAGTACGGGGGGCCGCAAACAGACATCCCCCCAGCCAGCTGCCGGAGGCTCTAACCAGGACTGGCGGGCGCCTGCAGCCCCGATACGGCTTCCTGCTGCCGAGTAGCCCGACTGCCATCGGGCTCCGGGTGCGTGAACAGAGATCGCTTGACTTCGCGTGGGGCACTCACCTCCTTCGTCTGTTCGCGATCATCGGTGACCAGCGGACGCAGTCAGGTGGCCGGGAGGGCTCGGAGACGGGTGGCCGGACGCCGACCCACGGGACGCCGAGTACGTGCACGCGGCGGACTCCGCATCGGCAGGCAGCACTCGGAAGGCCACTCCGGCATGCAGGCCACACGCTGGGCGCTGCACAGCTGCAGCGAGGGGACCAACACGTCCCCGTCGGACGTGAGCTGTTTGCTAGCGTAGCTGGGGCTCATTGAGGGCGGCTTGACCGACGGTGAGCGGACCGGCGTGCCGGGTCGAGAGGCTCGAGGTCCAACACGTCAGCACAAGGGGATGGCGCGGCGGTGACATGTTGCGGTGCATGGGGCAGTGGGTATTCTGGAGTGGCAGGCGTTGCAGAGGATGGCTTGGAGTTTTGTACATCCTTGCCTCAACGAGGCATTGCTTCAACATCACTGTGTGTGAGAAGCGGAGCGTCACTTTGGCCCCCACACCAATTTCCCGGTGCAAGAGTGAATTGGAAGGGGACGGGTTGGGGACGGTTATAAAGACGTTGACCTCCCAAAAGGGTTTTTGGAGGGGGGAGGTTCTTCTATGGTTTGGATGATCTTCAAATTCGTTTGTGCAAAAAAATGACAAAAATTCCTTCATCACTTGCCGCATGCCTCTTCCCCTTCCCCAAAATTTACGATGCAAAGGGAGTGTAAGCGTGCGGAAGCCACAGAAAACCTGGGACAATGGTCAACGTCGCTGGAGGAGCTGCGTGCGTTTGGGAAGGCAGCAAGGGGGAAGGGGGGGGGCATGTAATGATCATGCGTGCCATACAACCATGCCTTTGCAAGGGAGTAAGACGTGAGATCCGGTGGGCAAGAATGACCTAAACACTGGAGATCACTATCATGGCGCCATGGGCTATCCATCCGGACGGTGAGTCGGTCGTGCTTCTGATTCGGTCTCGGTTCAGTCCCCTGTTGTACGGGATGCGGGGCACGGTCTAGACTTTCTTCTACTGCGTATCCATTTTCCACAAAACAATTGTTGTGGGATACAAACGAGCCGGAAAGACTGCCACGGTCTCCCTCTCATTCTCTTTTTTTTGTATCCGTTTCCATAGCCCTGGCGAAGTGGTTCCCTTTGCGCTTTTGCATGTCTCATTGTGTGCCATGGGCTTTACCCTGCAAGGCACAGGCTGCAAAGCAACAAGAGTGAGAACAAAAAGCTCTTGAGTGATATTGCAGGCGCCTTTCGCTTCGACAGATGAATAGTGAGGGCAGGAGGGATCGTTCATGGGCCACATTCCCAACCTACAGAATGTTAGACACGACACATAAGCATCCCGTTGACTTCACACCACGGTGACGGCAAAGGCCACGATCAGGCATGCAACATGGAGCCAGAAGCAATTGTGGAAAAATTGCGGATGGGATGGGGGGAGCAAGGGAACCGTCATGGTACTATCCGAGATTGAGGCCGGGATATAGCTTTGGAACGCAACGTTCCCAGGGCCATGCCAGCGTTTGAGGTGGGGTTCTGATCCATTCGCCCTAAACACCATCGAATAGGAAAGAGTGTTTAGATACTTTCGAGGTGGAGATGATGAAGAAAATGATGATGGTGATTGTCGCCAATCATGTGCCCATTGACAAATGAATGCGGCATTTGGAGAGAAAGAGTGATCGCTTTTTGTGTGAGATAGCCAAAATACTCCACCAATCTTCTACTGCCTGCCCTAATAATTAACTATGGAGGGGGGGGGGCAAGTTGGAGGTGGGCACTTTCCAAAAATCATTCCACTGGCTCTAGGGGGGCAAGTAGGTAAACAAGGCGGTAATTAATTATTCCAAGAAGGGGGGGGGCAGGTCCAGGAAAAAGCAGCAAGAATTTTCTTTCGCGCGATAAGAAAAAAGTGGTCCTCCCCAAGATTCTTACCTATTACTACCTACCGAAAAACCGTATTCCCCAATTGCCGTCCCAGGGACATAACAAAAACTATTGAGGTAGGGGAGTAAAGGCAGGCAGGTAAGTTAATGAAAGAATTCATGGACAGGGGGAGTAGGTAATAATTGGGGGCAGGTGATAGAAGATTGGTGGAGTATGTAAAGGGAGGAGCGGGAGCGAGAGCACCAACACCAGCGCACAGGTGAAAGGCGAGGGCAAGATGGTCAAATGGGGGGAGTGAAAGTACAGGGCGTAGGCGGAAAAGTGAGTGGGTGAAAGAGAGGGGGGGCGAGAGCGAGAGCAGCCACGCCAACAGAAAAGTCAAGAGGGAGCGAGAGCGAGAGAGTTCACAAGAGTGATTCAATTGGAGTAGGAGGGAGATAGGGTGAGAGCGAAATTTTTGTGTAAGAAAGATAGAGAGGGTGAAAGGAGCAACAACACCATGTACGAGCGACATATGGAAGCGAGAGGTGTTAAAAGGTGATAGAAGATTGGTGGAGTATGTAAAGGGAGGAGCGGGAGCGAGAGCATCAACACCAGCGCACAGGTGAAAGGCGAGGGCAAGATGGTCAAATGGGGGGAGTGAAAGTACAGGGCGTAGGCGGAAAAGTGAGTGGGTGAAAGAGAGGGGGAGCGAGAGCGAGAGCAGCCACGCCAACAGAAAAGTCAAGAGGGAGCGAGAGCGAGAGAGTTCACAAGAGTGATTCAATTGGAGTAGGAGGGAGATAGGGTGAGAGTGAAATTTTTGTGTAAGAAAGATAGAGAGGGTGAAAGGAGCAACAACACCATGTACGAGCGACATATGGAAGCGAGAGGCGTTAAAAGGAAGAGCAGGCCGGTCCATACTTCCTTTCATTCGATCGAGCTCATCGTGCCATTGTTGAACGTCATCCATTTGCTTCCTTAGTGTGCACCGAGCGTACACATTTGGCTGCGTTCTTGCGTCGGTTTCGTTGTTGTTTGGTGTCGCACTTCTGCGCTCGTGTCGACCGCCAGTACTCCGAGATGATGGTGAACATCACGTGCCTCACCGACCGCTGAATGACTCTCGACCGCGAGTACGAAGTACCGCGAGAGGATGGTGAGGATCACAAGCCTTACCGACGGCTTATTGACTCTCAAATCTTTGCGTGCGCGACTCGCCTTTGCGAAGGCGCTGCCCAACAAAGGTCGACTTACGAAGGTGGTGGTTGCCGCTGAAACTCAAACACGTGTGCCAGCACACTTTCAATCGTTCCGGCTTGATGCTGTCTGTGCAACCAGTCAGTCGGCGATACGCCACGTAGCCGGTTTGAGGTGCGACACAACCTTGTCGAGGCCGTATGCAACAAACATTTTCTTCTGGCTTTCTGCTTCCTAAGGCGCTACAATCTACTGAGGCATCACTTTGTGGCTTTCTTCTGACGGAGGTTGCAGAATAATGTAGAAGATTAGTCTTGGAAAAGAATAAACAAAAGGCTCAAGTCAAAAAGGTTCTATCTTTCAGCGCATGTGCAGAAAACCTTGGCGAATCTTGGTGCCCATGACGACGCAGGCTTGAGGCAAGCGTTATATGGCGTTAAGGTAGGTTGAGAACTGCACGCCGCTTGATAGTGTGCCAAAGTGCCAAATAGAAGACCGGTGACTGATAAGAAACCGACCTGGGTTTTGGAGGCCTTGCACGCGAACTTCATGCTAGCCACAGGGTTCCTGTGAAGAGATTGGGTTGTCCCTAGGCGAGAGGCGAGCAACCAAGCATGCAATGCATGGGCAACAATACAAGAAATGTACCCCGAAGCCATGCATGAAACTACCTCAATGTCGGTCGGTCGCTTGGCAGAGTTCTCATCTTGTTTGTCGTGGAATACAAGCATGTGAGCAATTTCAGACCCTTTTAATTTTTGCCCAACGTCCAAGTAGCATGTTTTTCAACCACGGTTTCAACCTTTGTGGCACCGAGAGCAGTGGTTTTGCCTCGGTAATTTCAAACGGATCCTTCTTGTGGCAGCCTACCCATGGAACCGGCGGTATTTTAAAAACATGCATTTTGTTTCTAAGTTAACTTAAACCTTGCATGTCAAATATTTAGCAAAAATACCGAAATGTTTTTTTTTAAGCGTTGGATTCTATCTTTTTTAAAACTCTACACGAGGTTTTCTTTTGCTCTGCATTTCAAACATATAGCAAAACACCGCATTGTTGTTTTTTTATACTATACTATGCTACTTTTTATACTAAACTTCGCATTGTTTTTAAAAAAAATGCGCTTTTTTCTTTTAACCATGCTCATAAAATATTTTGCAACACTATAGACATGCCACATGCACCAAGAAATCACATTCATGATCCATTATGCTACTGCTGTTGTCTAAACATCGCATCCTCCTCAGCACGGACCCTCCAAGGTCTCACACATGGAAGAGCACGCTGGAAAAGAACACTTTGCGAGCTACGGCCAAACTAAAACAGCCTAACAACAACATTGCACAGTCCAAAATCAACCTTTCACAGCACCAACACAGATCGTAACCAACGGCACCTCTAAGATTACCACAGTAGCTTACAACACCATTGGCAGCGCAGATGGCACGTAGTGTTTCAATGTACTTTGCACTGGCGGTGCGGGGGCTATACATCCTGTAGTGAGAGATATTCCACACAGATGGGCAGTCCTGCAGAGCTGCCGCCCAAAGGAGGAGACATGTGGCCCTACCCAAGGACTCATATGAGGATACCTTCTCGCACGGGACACCCGCTTCCTTCGCAAGCACCTGCAAGGGCGGCTTAAGAGGCACCTAACATAGCGCATTGGAAGGGCTAGGACGTCTCAATGGTAAGACCTTCTTCCTGCACTCCGAGCTCCCAAAGATACCTACTAACCTACTTCTACTTAGAGGTCGTCCATTTGGACATCCAAACGTCCCAATCCACCCAAGAGGATCCCGGGATGCAATTGATAGTTTCCGTGTTTGAACACCGAGTAAGAAAAAGTGTATTTCCCTGCCAAAAGGTTAGCTTTAGTTGTTATAAAGAGGCCTAGAGGCATAACTCATTTTTATCTTAGTATTGGCCTATCCAAAAGGGGTGACAAGACATTTTTACCTATAAAACCAAGCATTGAACTTTGGATGTTGTGTGTACCCCCGACCCCCCAACTGATTGATCTTATACACCATTTCCTGGACTGACTGAGGCGCTGACATTGATCCAGAGCCTATACATTTTTCTATGTTTTCCCATGAATGCTTAGCTATCCTAGTGGTCTGTACCCTAGGGGGCTGTGGCACCTCTTTTTGAGAGGTTCTGGGTTCAATTCCTAGTCAGCCTAGCTAAGTGAGAATATCCCATGTGACATGGCAGTGACCTCAGCCCCACAAGCCATGCCACCTCATCACCTATGGGACCCAAAACAAAGAGTGCACATCTTTAGATGGCACTATAAAAGACAGGATGCCCATGTGGGCAGATTTTCCATGTTTGTAGGATATTTTCTAACTATCTTTTCATAAATCTGTAGTTATTGTGAGTTTCCATTGTTGCTACATTATCTGGTTTGACTGCAGCCCTTCATGTTGTGGATTTGATCCTGTGGTCCTTTGCCTTGCAACTGTTGGTACTTATTTGGGTTGATTTCATCAAAACTTATTTGTTTGGAAAACCTGAACTACTTCAAGCAGCAGCAGGAGCAAGCAAGGGCATCAACAAAACAATATCATCAAAGCAATCAACAGTGAAAGCCTGTTCTAACTTTCTGGTAGCAGAGATTTTCAGTCTTTGCGTATCTGCAACCCCGTGCAGTACAACCAGTACGTCGAGACTGACTCCACTGAAGGGCGAATAAATACAATATGGACACCAAGGACACTGTCGAGACGACCGAGCCCTTAGTGGCACCAGCCAAGCCAGCGCCAGCGCCCAAACCTGCTGGTGAACTTGAACATGAGGACCTTGTACCTTCAGTGCCCTTAAGTGGGCTTGGGAATGATTCTCTGCAGGGCCTGAGAGCGGCCTTCAGTGGTCTAACCATTCGTGGACCTGAAGGCAAAAAGAAGGAGAAGGAGAAGCAAGCAGTGGACATGGGAGCCGAAGAGGTACACCCTGGAGATGGACACGGACCATCCGACGAGGCGCCCTTTGAGGACACACCTGTGGAGAGCGCGCCGAGCGCCTCTGATTTCCCTGCAGTACCCTCTCCAACAACCACCACACTCCCCGCCACACATCCAGCTACATCCTCACCCACAACCACTCCACCTATGACTGAGGGTCTAGGCTTTACTGGGATGTCTTACCCCACCTATGGTGTGACTCCATCCGCGACTGTGCCACCTCCTAGGGATGTCCTAGACCAAGGTCTGAAGGAGTTGGGATACTTCCCAGGAAGACCTGAACGTGGAGCTATTCGCCAGCGACAAGCAACATGTCCTGGACCTCTACTGCACCAAGGGAAAAATTGCTGCTATAAATTTTACTGGCCCTCTTTCGGGATGGCCTACGGGAACCCAGGATTCAGTGAATTGGGGAAGGTCCTGACCAAGGTGCCCCTGGAACATTCCCGTATGGTCCTGTGCTCTCCCGATTGGGGAGCCCATGGGGGAAATGAGTATTGGCGTACTCTATTTGACAAGCTGACGCTCACCTCCAACCAGCTGCCAGATGACGCCATCTACGTGCCTCTGGGCCGCAAGACGCCCATAGGGAAACCTGGATGGGGAAGTATGCTAAGCGTGGTAAACGGGAGTCCAGCCCCACTACCCTGAGAGGATCTGGACACTGCTATGGTCCAGGAAATTCAACGTGAGAGCAGCGGCTTCACCCTGGACGTCCTAAAAAATCAACTACGACCTCGAGACGCCGCGGAGACTACTCCTGGGGGAGAGGAGTACGTCGTGTCCGACACTGTTGCCCCCAACTGCCCCTTCCGTGTATCTAATCCTGATGTAGTCTCAGAGTGTGGGCTATCCGAGCTACCCAGCTCTATACACTTTAACGGCCTGGCCACCCAGAAAGGCGCCGTTCAGTGCGCTCTATACACTCTGATGACGAGACTTAGCATGACGCCTTCTTGGTGCAGACGTGCGTGGAGGAAGTGGAGAATGCCGAGTACGCTGCCCCACTGAAACCCCTACTCTCCATGAGGGGAGAGGAGCCCCTGGACGAGGAGTTGGACCCCCGATCTAGGCTAAGAGAGTACGTGGACTCCAAGAGGAGATTGGTGGCGAAAAAGCTATGCTACGCTAGGCCTACCCGCCGCTCTTGGCCTTTGAAGCAACGGTCTATGGGAGATATCTCCCAACTGAAGGAGGACCTGGAACAGAAGATTACCACCTGGCAACGAGAGGTGGACTTCAAGCTCATGAAGAGCGTCTGGGGTGCCCATGTGAGGACCCCCGAGGAGGACGAACTCTGAGAGGAATGCGTATGCGAACCCCCTCGAGTGTGCCTATGTTGTCACCGACCATCTGAGACTGTGGAACGAGACCTTCTCTACGCCTATCAAGGACTGAAGGATACAACCAAGGACGCTGAGCCCGTTGAGGATCACCTCCCTGCTTCTATACACCAAGGGGCAAGCAATCTACACTCTGACGAGGACATGTGTATAACACTTTTGTTTGTGCTGTACTCGGTCTCTTTCAACTTTTCCAAAACCCACAAAATCCACAAAGCGTCATTTTGCCTAAGGCCTTGGCTTGCCCAAATCTTCAAACTCTTTTACCGCTCCTTGGTTCTGCTTGCTGCGTTGACCCCACTATGATGTCTCCCTCCTTGTTCACCCTTGCACACTTGCACAACGCTGAACACGTACTTGATTATGGGTCCTGTTCACTGCCGGTGCACTGCACGGGCCATCATGTCCTTGACGCTGGGCTCTGCATGCCAGCTGGCGTCGCATGCAGCATTGTACTTCGACGGCAGCCTTGTTATACCCATATTTACATGGAGAGGGGAGCTGGAAACAAACACAACATCGCAAATGATGCACTCAAGAATGGGATATAACCGCAGCAACAATCAAACACTGCAATCTATATTTAATAATAAAAAACCCAACCAGACAATCATCGAAATCCACAGACTCACTACAAATCTCAATCTCTGCCACTCTGGCGTTTACCATGGCGACGCGCCAAAGGCGCAATCGCGCCAGGGCCTGCAGCCCTGTCCTAGTTGCCCAGGCCAGCCTATTACAGTCCCCTCCTAAGACACGACACGGAGCGTGGAGAGTCTGTAAAACAAGTAAAAACTCAATGGTTGGCCTCGGCAACAAAACCTACAAAAGGCATAACTAGGGGCGTGGGGGCGGGCTGTGGCTGCATGCTTGCTTGCAGAGCTGCAGTCTAGATAATGGAGTCTTTGCTGGCCTGGGCACCAAAGGCGTCCGGCTTCTGGGGGATACTTATTGGGGCTGGAAGGGAGCTACTCTTGCTCGACCACGCCCCTTGCATACGTCCTACCTGGACCACTTCCCCCACCACCCCTGTCGTAGAGGCTGACCCTTACGTGTACCCACAACCACACACAGCACCCCACCAGCCATGCACTCGCCCGCCAGTGGGTGGGGCCTCAACTAGGCAATCACACACACACACTGCAGCTTACCACCCGCCCATCTACTTCACACCCAGCCACTGTGAGCACCCTTGCCCTGTTGTGCTGACGCCTGTGGTACTGAACAAAAAAGGCTCCACAGCGACAAACCAGGGCAAAGGTGCATATATATTCCATGCATACATGCCAAACAGCATACTTTCTGGCGCTGTCAGCGCCTCAATTACAAACTCAAAATTTACTTTCCCATCATTCTAAATGGAGCGCCCTCCATTCGCGCTGGCACTGTTCTTGGCGCCCCCTGGTGCAGGCTAGTCTTCAGTGCCCTCAGTGCCACGACTCCATAGCGCGTGCGGGCACAAGTCTTCAGCGCCTTCACTGGCGCATGTACTGCACCCTCACCGGTGCACTCCTTGACGCGTCCACGCTGTCCCAGAGCGCCCTCACTGGCGCACGCTTTCCCCAATGCTCGCTGGCTTCAGTGCCAGCCCCATAGGTCATCCAGACGTTCGCTGGCCTCACCGCCAGCACCATAAGACCTCAGGACGCTCGCTGGCGCCGTTCTTGAACGCCCCCTCTGCAGGCTGGCCTTCAGCGCCCTCTGGCGCGGCGTTATAGCGCCTGCGGGCGCAAGTCTTCAGCGCCGTTGCTGGCGCACTCCTCGCGGCCTTCTTCTTGAGTGAAGATTTTGTATATCACTTTTGTTTGTGCTGTACTCGGTCTCTTTCAACTTTTCCAAAACCCACAAAATCCACAAAGCGTCATTTTGCCTAAGGCCTTGGCTTGCCCAAATCTTCAAACTCTTTTACCGCTCCTTGGTTCTGCTTGCTGCGTTGACCCCACTGTGATGTCTCCCTCCTTGTTCACCCTTGCACACTTGCACAACGCTCAACACGTACTTGATTCTGGGTCCTGTTCACTGCCGGTGCACTGCACGGGCCATCATGTCCTTGACGCTGGGCTCTGCATGCCAGCTGGCGTCGCATGCAGCATTGTACTTCGACGGCAGCCTTGTTATACCCATATTTACATGGAGAGGGGAACTGGAAACAAACACAACATCGCAAATGATGCACTCAAGAATGGGATATAACCGCAGCAACAATCAAACACTGCAATCTATATTTAATAATAAAAAACCCAACCAGACAATCATCGAAATCCACAGACTCACTACAAATCTCGATCTCTGTCACTCTGGCGTTTACCATGGCGACGCGCCAAAGGCGCAATCGCGCCAGGGCCTGCAGCCCTGTCCTAGTTGCCCAGGCCAGCCTATTACAACATGGAGGACAAGATCAAACTTTTGGACCCTAGAGTACAGAAGCTGATCAGGACCTACCTGGGGGTATTCAGAGTGAAGCGGTACCCAGAACCCCATGGCTAGGTTACGGCATACAACCGGTCTCCGGTCCACTAACCCCATGTACGGAAGGGAAGACGCCCGTTGACGCCCGGTGCGAGCCCGGCGGGAGCGTGTTCCGTGCCATAAAGCCCCGCATCGGCAACCGATGCGCCGCCAGCGGAGATTTATATATCAGAATATCAGGAATCAACAGGGTTTTATTTTCATATTGTTTCCGTCAATTTTTACGCTTCCGTTCTGATATTCACTGTTTTGACAGCTGGCGGTTAGTTCGCGACTTTAGCGTAACCGCCAGTTTAACTGTTATATACAGATATTTTAGCGCAAATCGTGACGAAGACTCTAAAGTCTTCAGGAATTGCATTGATGCATCCGCAATTTTCAGATTCTACACTCGCAACCTTAATCCGAATTTTTCAGGATGTCGAAATCGGATTTTCGACTTCGACATCCCCGCACTTGATTTGACCTCTTTCGAGTGGACCTACGTGCTTCCCTATGCACGAATCAACTTTCCTTTTGTCTTGCCCTCCATTTGTCTTAGAGATATGGGCAAAACAAAGTTGATTCGTGAGGCCACTTGTGAGGGTCATATCTCGTGCCGCTTGCGAGGAATGACAATAAGGAAACGTGGGATGTATTCACAATACTCCTGACGTAATTTAGGAAGCTTTATACGCCTTGCGTCTCCACACGTGCGCGCTAGCGTAATGGATCATGGTCAAGAGGGTAGAGTTTGCGTGATAACTCTTTGGCCATGATATTGCGTGCGTTAAGATAACTTTCGAGTGTAGCGCGCGAGTGTTGGTGTTGCATAGGAACTCTCCTTGAGTTCCTATGAGCGATTGACACAAAGTTATGCCCTTGGAGGGGCATGACATATCGTGGGGGGAGCTACCTTTTTGGGCAATATGGAGTATGTGCCTTGTGTTGTGTTGCGTGCCCATTAGGCGGGTCCATCGCTCCAAGCCAAACCCGCCAATGGACCTCATATTGCGCAAGCCCCTTCTCCATACTCCCTACGAGCAATTGCAAGCCTAACCTTCGTGGAGGGAAGCTTGTGTGGCGATCCCAAAGCGATGTGTTGGGAGCAAGGTGTGTGTTTTGCAATTTTCCATATTTTCATGTGCCCACTTGGGAAGTAGCGCTCGTAGCCTTTCAAAGCGCCCCAAGTGGAGCACATATGTGGAATCGAAGGTCATTGGTGTCAAGTCATTGTGTTTAGAAGGATTGGTCGATTACTCAATCCAAGCCGAAGATATTACAATATATTTGTGCGCCTTTCAAGGCACTTTTGGGTGTTTTTTTCGCCAATATTGCTGTTTTTTGCCCGTCATGATGTCAAGTGGCGACCGTGTATCTCAACGTTGCGCTCAATTGACATCATGACCCAAGTATGTTATGAGGGTACATACTTCGGTGCCCAACATATCTTAGACCCGGTGAATAACTCCTCTTGGGCTTGGCATACCGTGGCCGCCATGTTGGCGATTTGGGACTATCCCAAATCATGGGCTCACTTGGCGACCCTGCCATTCCCAAAACCGGAGGAGTTGGGCGACGCCCAAAAGATATGTTGGACGCATATGACTTGATACCAACCCTATGGCACACTCCGGTCCAAGTCGGGCATGTGCCTCATTTGCCCCAACCATGAGTGTGCGCATTTTTGGCCATTTTGAGCAATTTTCCACATTTTCTGCCCGCCGTGCACTATGTTCAGCCCACCCGTGCACGCCGGACGCATGGACCAATGGACCGTATATGACATGGGTGTTATGTATATTGGTCCCCATGACTCGCACACCACGTGGGCGAAGCGGAGCAACCTTCGCTAAGGTGCTAGCCCAAAGTGAGTGTGGACAATTTTGCCATTTTTGCATTTGTGGACCCAATTGGGATTGTCACCACGCCGAGTGGCATGGAGATCTTTGAGAGCCAAGGGCATTGGAGTCTCTGTTGGACTCCTGGTGGATAGCGTATGGAATGGCGGATCCGATCTTCAAGCCGGCGTGGAGATATACTATTGGGAGCACCCCCGAATTTTGGCTCATTTCGAGCAGCCAAAGTGACCCCCTTTTGGGACCCCAATTTCACCTTCTCGTGTGGTCAATTGGCGGCCCCGTGTCTCTATGCCCACAGGGAGCCCGGACCTAATTCCAAGTTGCACACTCAGATATAAGTCCTAGGTCCTGTCTCCTATCCTGTAAACCATTGGCCTTGCCCTGGCCGGGCGAGCCACGCGTGAGAATGATGCCAATTTTGGTGATTTTGGCATCATGACCCCACTTGACGAACCCGTGGTGCCCTGATGCCGGTACCTCAGAGGGAACCAGGTTAAGTGAGGGCTCCAGGGAGCTCGTACTCGAAGGGCATAGGGTCAGTTGCCTCGTCCCTACCTCTGGCGGGTCCGGACGAGGGGTCAATTTCGGAGATTTTTGAGCCAATTTCAGTTTGGGCTGAAACAGCCCATTTTCAGCTACCAACTCCTAGGGGATAACGGCGGGGCCATATCTCTGGCTCAGAGAGGAGTTGGGACCTGCCGTTAAGGGAGCATAGGGAGTCACTGTCGGTTGGCCTTGGAGCCTGTTGGTTCCCAGGAACTCGCCTGTGGCTGGGCGGGACACCCCCCTTATTGGCAGGGTTTCAGGGTCCGGACTGAGCAGGGCATGGGTTGTGTTTGAGCCCCCGCCCCGACCAGCCACTGGGAGGGTTGGACCTGGGATTGGGATACGAGTTGGGACTGAGTGTCTATTGTCCTGTGATGCCCTTACCCCAGTCCAGTCTTAACCCCATGTGTACATATCCTGATGTGTTGCTGTACATACTTTTGTTCCCTTGTTTCAGAGTGGCAAGGATCCTGAAACGCTTTGTCTCATGACACAAGCGCAATGATGCCCCTGTGAGCGCAGTGCTTTGCCTGCCTGCTTGCCTGTGCGTGTCACCGCAGCGTCCCGTGGCCAGGCCCCCCACGGGAACGCGTCAAAAGCGTTTCACCGCCGCGGGGTTACCCCTCCCTCGCGTGCCACTCCGGGCCACCAACCCCGAGCAGCGCGGCGCAGCAGCTCGCAGCTCGCAGCTCGCAGCGCAGCGCAGCGGCTCGCAGCGCCGCCCAGCGACAGCGCCGAGACCGTGAAGGAGGTGGACAGACCAGGACTCCCTCAACAGCGAGTCCCATCGGCCGACCAGCAAGGCCGCACACCCAGTCGCGTCAACCACCTCCACAACCACCGGCCGACCAGCACGGGCCGCACTCCCAGTCCAGTGCTGCATCACCCACCTCAACAACCACCCCAGGACCACTCCATCGAGATCACCGATGGTGAACTGGGACGAGGCGGGCAAGACGTGGCCGCAGCCCCAACCCCATGCGGCGCGCCTACTGCGTGGGTTGCTGTGGGGGCAGCAGTACCGCCACAGCAATCCCCAGTGCGAAGGCGGCATGCCCGGGAGCTTCGAGCTCCGTGAGGACATGGGCGAGGACCGCCTGCGGGCAGTGGAGGAGTGGCTGCGGGCGGAAGGGTATGAGTACCGCTTCCGCCACAAGCGCTGGAGGACCTGGACCCGGCCGGACAGGCCCGGCGAAGGGCTGCGCCCCGACCGGATTAAGGAGGACGAGAAGCCCAACGAGTACCCGTCGGGCGCCTCGATCAACGTCTCCATGTGGGACATGATCGAGAAGAACTTCCCGGAACCGGGGAGCGAGCGCAGGCTGCAGGGCAGCAGCAGCAGCGCGTCTCCGGGGAAGGAGAAGCGGTCCGCCGGGGACAGGAAGCGGGACCGGAAGTGGCGGGAGTACCAGGAATCCCTGGCCGCCGAAGCCGCCCAAGGCGCCACGTGCGGAACCCCAGCCCCCAGCCCCCAACGGGCCAATGGTGGTCACCACCCCGGCCACACCACCCTTGGCGACTTCATCCAAGTTGCCAAGCAGACCAAGGCCAAGCCCCGTCCGCTGCTCCTGAGGAAGTCAGGCCCCAGCAGCGACGTGGAGTCGGCCCACCGCGGGAGGATGCCGGCCGACCAGGCCAGCTCCAGCAGCAGCGTCGCTCCCGACCAAAGGGACGTGGCGCGCGCCTGTGAGCGCGCCTGTGGGGTGCCCTGCAACCTTCGGGTTGCCCGGCAACGGGCCAAGCAGCACAGCGCTGCCATGGAGGGCGCCGTCGGCATCGCCCAGGAGGAGGCTGCGGAGTGGGCGCATGGCATGGCCATCCACGCCTCGACCGTGGCGGCCATTGCGGCCGGACTCACGGCCGTAGCCGCCCATGGGGCAGCGACTGCCCAGGTCAACGGTGAGTTGGCGGCAGCCGACGAGGAAGCCCGCCTGACGCAGGAGGCCATTGCCTGCAAGGAGGCCGAGGTGAAGGCGCTGGAAGAGGCGCTTGCCCAAGAGAGGGCAAAGAAGGAGGCGGAGGAAAGGGCCCATGCCGAAGGGACGGTTAAGGCCCAGGCGAACGCCGCCAAGAAGGACGCCATGGAGGCCGCGCGACGGAAGGTCGCTGAGGAGAGGGCCAAGACGGAGGCGGAGTTGGCAGCGTTGGAGGCGGAGAAGGCTCGGCTGCAGCAGACCCGGGAAGCCGAGGCGGCTCGTGCCCGGGAGGAGGCCGAAAGGCGAGCTGCCGCAGCCACCGCCGCCGCAATGGAGGAGGCAGAGGCCAAACTCCGCCGCGAGACTCCCCCGGGAGGATCACGAGTGGAGACCCTTCGAAAGCTTTTCGAAGTGGACGCCTCCTCCAAGATGACGCTGGACGAGGCCGACACGGGCAGCAGTGGGAGCAGTGGCCCCACTGCCAACCGACGGAGGAAGGGTAAGGGGAAGACCCCCGAGAGGCCACGGAGGCCAGCGGGCGGACACCCCCACGACAGCGCCCCCTTCTTCACCGCCAGCGACGGGGATGAACGAGACCGCCGACATCGCCGAGTGGTGGCTTGGACTGGCGGAGGAGGCGGGGACGTCCCCATGGAGCCGGAAGGTGAGGATGAGGATCCCCCTCCTCCCTACCGGAGCTCGGAGTCTTCCGAGACCGAGACGCCCAGGTGGGGCGACATGGACGAGGATGACGACATGGACTTCAACATCACGAAGAAGCGCCCATCCTCGGACCCACCGAGGCGACCCGGCGGAGACCCACCCGGACCCCCTGGCGGAGGACCATCAGGACCCCCTGGTGGACGCCCACCAAGTGGACCCCCTGGAGGCGGACCACCGGGCGGGGGAGGACCCCCTGGACCGGGCGGACCCGGCGGAGGCCCTCCTGGAGGAGCCCCTGGAGACCCCGACGACCCTCCAGGGAACGGCGACCCGGATACCACCTGGCGGTGGATTGTCTACCTCCGCAGGAGGGTCCAGTTCCTCGAGCGCGAGGTAGACACTGGCAAGGGCGAGATGACTCGCATCGCCAGGGTCTCCTCGTAGCTCATACTGGGGTCCCCGGAGCCCACCCCGTCAGCCGAAGGCTGGACAGCACCCACCATCCTGCTACTAGCACCAAACGGCCACAAACATGTTACCCGCACCGTCCAGCGACACCATGCCCCCTGGTCCATCCCCAAACACAATGCACCGGAGACCGATGTACCACCAGTCAGACACAGTGACCAGGGCATACCACGCACGTGCTGGCACTGCGGCCCGGCAGCCCTCGACACTCCGTGGCCCCTGCTGCACCTCATCTCCACCCACTACCACACCCCCACCGCCGCCGCCACCGCCGACCAGCAGGCATGGCTCTCCCCCTGGTTTCACACAGTACCCCCAGACCACCCGGCGCACGTAGCCTGGACCCGAACACCCACGGCGACATGGACGTTCACCAACGAGCGGGCAGACCCGGACAGCGTAGCCATGGAGTACGACCGCTGCGACCCACACCGCGCAGGACCTTAGGAGGCACCCATGCGCCCCCTACAGCACAAATGCCCCACCCTCCGCGGCGACAAAGACGACATGGAGCGGCGACAGACCATCACGTGCCAGAAGTTCCACCCCAATACGGGATACCTCTTCCACCTGATGTACGCGTATATCACCCAGGGACGCCCAGACAGGGGCCTCCTCCGCCTCACCCCACGAGCCCAGGCCATCATCACCCAGGGAATAGGCATCTATGCAGCGCCACTACTGCAACCCACGCAAATCACCGCCAGAACCACCCAGGGGAACCCCATCTACGTCTATCACCCCACAGCAATCGCCCGCCTACCCATACCCAGCGACACCGACATCATCTACTTCACTGACGCATCCGGCACCCAGCAACGCACCCCCACGGTCGGTTGCGCCTCCGTGCGCATCACCCGGCACGCGGACGGCCTCCACGTGGAACACCACACCGGGACCACCATCTTTGGGGCGTCCTCCCACGGCGAACTGCGCACCATGGCAGACGCCGTCACCGCCACCCCGCCACCCACGACGGTCTGGCCCCGCAACATCTGGGTAGTCGTGGACGCCACGGTCGACATCCACCTCACCAGGCGCCTTGCGGACCTGCCCCTCCACAAAGCACTCGATTCCGGCCTCACCACACAAGCGTTGGGACTATGGATGGCCTTCAAGGGCATGCACCCCCAGGACGCCCTACACATCGTCAAGCAGGAGTCGCACCGCTACGCATACGGCAATGGACGCGCAGACACGCAGGCCAAACACCAGAACACCAACCACACCCCAGGGCTCGAACGCGTGCGACTGGACACCCCACACCACAGCCACCTGCAGCACCTGCCCCCCATACCCCTGGCCGCACAGCCCCCCCAATGGATGCCCGAGGACACGCCGTACACGGATCGAGACAAGCAGTACCACTACCCCACACCCATCCAGCAACTCGCCGCCACACTGGGCCACCCAGCAAACACCGAACTCCTCCGACGCCTCGAAGACTCCGTCCACACCCCCCTCTACTACTCCGCCCTGCGCCCGGATAGCCTCCCAGCACACCTACAAAAGCCCCGACATCGAAACCAAGAGGCACACCGCTGGCGCGCCCGCTCCCCGTCGCCCCCACGGGGACAGGGGGGTTCACCCGCCCCCGACACCCACCAGGCCAAGAAGACCAAGGGGCACCGGCACCAGGGGGCCCGCCAACGCGCCCGCCAGCAGGGCGCGACGCCCCGACCAAGGCCCGGGTCCAGCCACACCGCACCGCCCCACGCCCAGACCCCCGGGGCACACCAACAACACCACCACCACCAACGCCCACCACCACCACCGTACCGCAGCACCCAAACCCTGCAGCCCAGTCAGCCACCACCGCCCACACACATCCACACCATGCCAGGACCACCGTACGCGCAGAGCCAGGGGACATGGCACCACCAACACCACCACCGCGCCCCCGTCCCTCCCAACCCCTACCCCCTAATGCCCCCAAGCTACAGCGGCCCCCACCAGCTACATCCCCACCACGCCCCAGCACAACCAGGCCCCGCGAACCACCCACCCCACATAGCGCACATCACCGCACCACACCATCACGTGTACCACCACCACCAGCCCCTGCCACCACACCCGCCAACGCCGGGGTACCACACACAACCGACACACCCTCCACACCACCACCACGCGGTCCAGCACCACCCGCCGCCCCCGCTACACGGGCCCACGACATACGAGCCACGGTACACCCCCATGGACCCGCGAGGAGCCGCGCACGCACACCGGCAACACCAGGACCGAGTAGGGGCGCCCCACCACCACCAACAGCCCCCCCACCCACACCCCATACCAGCGAGCACCATCCACCAGCAGCCACCCATCACATACGGACCACAGCCCCACCCGGGGGCTCATGCGGTCGCCTCCCACCCGCACCCCGGCACCGCGACCAGTCAAGAACCGCAAGGGCCACACGGCGCACACACGCAACACCCACACGACCCACAGGGACGCCCGGACCCCCAGCCGGCACAACACCCACCCCCGCCCCCCCCACCCCACCACCACCAGCAGCCCCCCCACCCACACCCCATACCAGCGAGCACCATCCACCGGCAGCCACCCATTACATACGGACCACAGCCCCGCCCGGACGCTCATGCGGCCGCCTCCCACCCACACCCCGGCACCACAACCAGTCAGGAACCGCAAGGGCCACACGGCGCACACACGCAACACCCACACGACCCACAGGGACGCCCAGACCCCCAGCCAGCACAACACCCACCCCCGCCCCCCCCACCACCAACAGCGCCACCCCCACACAACCCCCCCCTGCCCCCCCCCCGAGACCAGGCCACGGACACAACACGCGGCAGCCAGCACCAGCCAATCGATGTCGATGCCCCCGCCGACACATGCCACCGCGAATCCCCCCTCCCGCGACCGCCACAAGAGACCCCATCACCGGACCCCACACGCGACAACGATGACCACCCACCCCAACCCACACCACCCCCCCCATCACACCCCGCACCACCAGTCGCCGCACCGACCGAACCCTACGCCCTGCACAACCCCGCAGCGGTACGGCAGCACCTCCGGGGGGTCGGGGAACAGGACGTCGTGCTGTACCTCCGCACCTCCGGCACCAGCACCCCCATCCGGGCGGCCACCCTGGTCCAGGCGGCCACCCTGGGGGAAGGCGTCAGAGACTTCCTCTTCGACGCCTTCCTCCACGTCGCCCGACACGAGCGCCCCCCACGCGCCACCCCAGACGGCGAGAGCCCGCCCCCCACGGGGAGCCGGATCTGGGTACCCCCCATCGACTGGGGGCGACACCTGGTCGGACACCCCGTGCCAGAGCGGGACAGCACCCAGGGCCGCACCCGCTACCGCGAGCCCAACATGGCCCACCCCCCACCCGACGCCACCCCCAACAGCACCAAAGAGTGGGAGCGGGAAACATGGGTGGCCCGGATGGCCTCCCTAAGCAACTTCCGGCACCACGTCCCGGGGGACATCCCCACCCCCGACGAGCAGCAGCCAGCCCCCTCCACGTACATGACCCTCATGTACAATCTGCACTACACCCTCTCCACCACCACCTACCACGCACCCACTGACCACTGGGTGGTACACGGCACCGACTCCCTCCTCCCCGCCGACTACACCCCCCCCACACACAACCCAGGCCCCGACACGTACGCCAGGGGGGAAGACCCGGACGACCCCCACATCTGGGGCACGTGGGAACCCGAATCCCTGGACGCGCTGCTCTCCATCCGCAGCGGCTACCAGGGCCTTGGTAGGGCGATGTATTGCCTCGCCAAGTGGACCCAACGGACCTGGGGGATCCCCACGGACCGATGGGTGTGGGTGGTCACGCTGCGCCCCCAGCAGATGGAAGCCCCCCCAAACCGTGGGGGACCCACCCCCCCACGCCCCACCACCCCACAACTATGCCCGTACATGGTGGCAGCCCGCCTCATGGCGCTGCTATGGCCGGGCCCCCACACCCCCACCCAAAACTACCCCCACCTCACAGATGAGGACATGCCCGGCATCCAGCGATGCTTCTTCGAGACCCTCGACTACCTCCAGCAGACACACCCCCGCGTCCTGGAGCAGATATGGCCACCCCCCGGGTAACCCACGTGCCCGCACAGCCGAGACAACACCGCCACGCCAGCACCAGCACGCACGGATCACCAGGGAAAACGCGCGCACACGCCCGATGCCCGAACCTGCACCCGCGTTCTCGCTACTTACAGGACCCAGCATCATACGCCCGCCCCCGAGGCCCGGGACCCTCCGCCGTCTCCCGCGGCCCTCTCCTCCGCCTCCGACTCCACAACCTCCACCACCACGACCACCTCATCCACCACCACCACCACCACGTCCTCATCCAGCACTCCACCCCCCAGGCCGCGGGGGACACCTCCCAAACGGGCCTCCAAACCCGCCCCCACCGCGAGCAGCCCCACCGCCGCCAAAGCCCACGCCCCGGCGAAGCCCATGCCCACGACCCAGCCGAAGCCCAAGGCCGCCGCCAAAGGGCGGCCCGCAGCCAAGCCCAAGCCCAGGCCCAAACCCGGCGCCACGACGGCAGCTCGGGCACGGCCCCCCCAGGATGTCCTCTACGACATCCGGCCCCAGCCGTCCCAGGCCCGAAGGCAGCAGCGCCCAGCGCGGGGCCCCCCCACCGTCACCGACGCCACCGCCACCACCTTCATGGCGGAGCGCGCCGCGGCCGAAGCGCGACGCGCCTCGTCCCACCACCTCCCAAAGCCCGCACCCCAGGCCCATGGACCGCTCCAGGGTCCACCAGCAGCGCCCCCGCCCCCCTACCGGCCCCCGATGACAGCCCACATGCAGCGCATGCCCCACTACCGCCGCCGCCGGGAATCCCCGCCCAACCCCGAGGCGGAGACCGTACGCGCACACCCGCGGGTCCACATCCGCGTGCACCCCCACTCCCCACGCACCCCCACGGAACAGGACTACGAGGAATCCCCCAGGCCCGCCACCGCCGCCGGCCCCCACGACCCCATCACACCCACCCACGCCCACTCCTCCGCCCAAGACCGCAGGCCCGCCCAGGAACAGTGGTGGCAGCGCTGGACCCACACGCAGCTCTGGGAGCTGCGGAAGTGGGCCCGGGGAGAGCCCTCCCTCGAGGGCCTGGTCCATCGGCCCCGCAAGGGGTCGGTGGAGAACTGCCGCCTCCGGCCGGCGGGGGGGTGGATGCCGCAGGCCGCATGGGAAGCCATGCTGGCCGATGCGCTCCACCCCCTGGGAGTCCACCCCCTCAACCTCCCCGCGCCCCAGGACCACCCGTACGTCCTCAGGCGCCTGCGGGAGACCCTCCAGGAAGCGCGGCGAGACGGCATCCGCCTGTGGGACATCACCCAAAGCCCAGCCCCGCACGCACACACCCCCTCACCACCCCACAAGCGTCGGCGCACCGACACCGGCGACACCCACAACACCCCAGGAGCCCTGCGCGCCACACAACACGACGCGCCTGACCCCCCGGCCAGCGGCGCCGCCATCTAACCCCGTTATCCAGCACAGCACCACCACGGGGCGCCACGCCAGGCCCCGCCCAGAAGTCACCAAACAAACCGGACGCCGAAGGAAGCCAACGCACACGACAACGAGCACCACTACGCCCAAAGGCGCCGAACCCGGGCCCGATACCGTGGGCTCCTCTCCACCCTCAGCACGACACACACGTCACTGACGTCACTCCTCCGCCGTGCCCCCTCCCACGCCACCGCCCCGCCCCCCCCCCCTCCCGCCGCACGTCCCCACGCCGCCCAGCACCCAGCCCCACACACTGCGCCACAGCATCGCCCTAGTCCGGCTCCTCCACCATCGCGGCACTTGGCACCTCACAGTAGACCGCCGTCCTGTGGTCCCGCTCCCCCCAGCACCACTCCCGGGGCCGCACCCGACCCACGCCGTGTTCGCCCCCACGTCGCGGGCCGCGGACATCCTCCCGCTCCCCGCCACCACCCCTCCCGGGCATCGCATACTACTTACCGCCAACCCCTCGGTCCTCAGTGAGGTCCCCATCGGGCACGCCGACGCCCTGCACGTGCGCCCGCTGCTGCCCAACCTGCACGCTGCGTACGCCCCCGGCACGCCCGTCGACCCCTCCGTGTGGGACTCCCAGTGAGGCCACCGGCCAACGGCCGGCCCGCACGCACCACCCCGCACCCGCCTCGGGCGCACGACTCCGTGGACGCCGCTACCCACACGCCCGGCCCCGCGCAACCGCCTAACCGAGCCAGAACACAAGCACAAATCAAACCCGAGCCACACCCCGAAACCGCTAACCCTTGACTCCTAACCAAACCCGCCGAGGGAACAACGCAACCACAGCCCACACCCACAGCCCACACAGCCGCCTAACCAGCCAGCACCAGAAGCAAAGAAAGACCTCACCAGACCCACCCTGACCCAAGCCTAACCGGGCCGAAGCCCCAACACAAATCAAACCCGAGCCACATCCCGAAACCGTCAACCCTTGACTCCAAACCAGGCCCGCTGAGGGAAATGCGTAGACACAGCCCACAGCCACAGCCCACACAGCCGCCTAACCAGCCAACACCAGAAGCAAAGAGACACCTAACCAAACCCACCCTGACCCATACCCATGTACATCAGGACACGCGAGCCGCACCCCTGGGGCGCGACCGCCGCCACAGCACCGGCGACACACGCCAGAGGACACAACGCTATAGCACCGCCGCACCAGCTGCCCATGCCTGTGCCTGCAGTGTACGCGCGCCTCTGTTTTCCTCTTTTTTGTTTTTTCTTTTTCTTTTTTCAAAAAAAAAAAAAAACAGAAAAAAAAAAACGAACATTAGGGGGGGAGGAAGAGGGACACATCCACCCATGGCACACGCGCACCGCACACAGCACGCACACCGGTGAACAGGAGCCCAGTGGCCCAGGACACCGCACATGCAACACAACACACCGAGCGAGCACACCAGTGAACAGGAGCCAGCTGGCCCAGGACACCGCAGACGCACCACAGCAAACCGCGCGGGCACACCGGTGAACAGGAGCCCAGCGGCCCAGGACACTGCACACACGTAGGGCGGCCGAGGGACAGGAAAGAACCAATACTCCATGGGTCGGACGCACTGGGGCGACCCAGCCGACCCACCGGGCCAGTGGCTGGAGCGGTACTCCAAGGCCACTGGTCCGAGCCCGGCCAGGCTGCATCGGGGACCATGGCAAACGTCACCCGGAGCCATGGAAGCAACCGGTGACAGGCGAGCCGGTACACAGTCCAGGAGGGGGTCACCTGCCAAGCAGAGTGGCCCCGCAACTCAAGCCACAAGGGTGAGGCGGTCGTACCGTAGACAAGCGGGAGCAATACCCCTCGTGGTGAGAGATACTCCACACGGCTGGGCAGCCCCCCAGAGCTGCCGCCCAAAGGAGGGGGCATGTGGCCCTACCCATGGACACATGTGGGGACACCCTCCCACCTGGGACACATGGACCGGGTGGCCGCGACAATGCCTTCCCAAGCACATGCGGGAGCGGCTCAAGAGGCACCTGACATAGGGCAGTGGGAGGGACAGGACGTCCCCTTGGTAAGACCTTCTTCCTGCAATGTCAAAGGAGGCATCCCGAGCTCCCGAAGATACCTACCTACCTACCTCCCCATGGAGCCGGAAGGTGAGGATGAGGATCCCCCTCCTCCCTACCGGAGCTCGGAGTCTTCCGAGACCGAGACGCCCAGGTGGGGCGACATGGACGAGGATGACGACATGGACTTCGACATCACGAAGAAGCGCCCATCCTCGGACCCACCGAGGCGACCCGGCGGAGACCCACCCGGACCCCCTGGCGGAGGACCATCAGGACCCCCTGGTGGACGCCCACCAAGTGGACCCCCTGGAGGCGGACCACCGGGCGGGGGAGGACCCCCTGGACCGGGCGGACCTGGCGGAGGCCCTCCTGGAGGAGCCCCTGGAGACCCCGACGACCCTCCAGGGAACGGCGACCCGGATACCACCTGGCGGTGGATTGTCTACCTCCGCAGGAGGGTCCAGTTCCTCGAGCGCGAGGTAGACACTGGCAAGGGCGAGATGACGCGCATCGCCAGGGTCGCCGCGCGCGCGCAGAGAGAGCTGGACATCGCCAAGATCGAAATGGTCAAGAGCGCTGGGGTCGCCACCGCCACCCAGAAGCTGCTGGACATCGCCAGGGGCGAGACCAGGTCGCTGAACAAGGTCATCAGCGGCCTGCAGCAGAGGCTGGACGCGCTGGAAGCCCGTGGGAGCGTCGGCAGCGACCACCGACCCCTGGAGTCTGGCTCGTCGGACGACGGCTGGGGACCCGGACCAGGTCCAGGCAGACCCCACGCCCCCGGCGGAGCCCCCAGGAGTCGCCCCAGCGCCAGTGCCCCCTCTCTCACCGCCCCCTCTCACCACAGCGCGGGCCGCCGCAACGAGCGCGCGCCGCCCGGCAGTGGCAGTGAGGACTGGCGTGATGAGTGGCTCAGGGCGGACTACCACACCCGCCGTGCTCCACCGCGGACACCGGTACGCCCCCGACGCCCCGCACCAGACCCGGAGCCAATCCCCATGGTTGGCGGACGTTATGGTGGACTCAGGGATGAGGTCCCCGGAGGAGACGTGGAATGGGACGTCGGTGAAGGTGAGGACCCCGACCTGGACCTGGAGGAGTTCGACATTAGCCTGCCGCGTGGTGTACGACGGGAGGCCGCTGAACGCAGCCGCCGGCGCCGTGATGAGGAGGCGTACATGGAAGGAGTACGGCGTGAACATCTGGGTTCAGCGTACATGGAGGAACCGCGGCATAGCCACAGGGATTCCATGGAGGAGATGGACGTGGCGGCCATGGGAGTCCGTGGGCAAGGCCGATGGGAACCTCGGTCGACCTCGCGGCCGGCGTTCATGGTCTCTAAGGCCGCGGATGCCGCCGTGTGGGAAGACTCGAAGGACATCAAGCCCCCCATGTACGATGGCAACCCCCTCAACCTCGACCGCTTCTTGGAGAAGCTGGACGATTGGGGGGTGACCGTCACTGAAGACATGCCTCCCGCAGATGCAGAGAAATATGTCTTCAGACGGTTCAGGTACCGCCTGCCGGAAGTGCTCCAAGAGCTATACTTCGTGGCGACCAAGGAGGGGAAAATCAAGACCCTCAAGGAAGCCAAGAAGTGGCTCAACGAGCAGGAGCGGGTGGACGCTCCGCAGGTGGCTGCCAAGCGGTGGAAGTCCATCAAGCTTCAGCATGATGGACGGGAGATCCGCCTACGGGATTGGCGGGACTTCCGAGGGCAATACACCCTCTTCCGCCGCAACGTGGGGGATTGGAATGAGGGTGACGAGCAGGCTCGCCTGCTCTCCATGCTGCCGGAAGCATGGATCAAGAGGGTCACCAAGGAGGAAGCCAAGAGGGCCAAGTCCAACCACACGGTCAAGATGATGCTCCTCAAAGAGTATCATACGAACGTGGTGGCTTGGACGCTCTCCTCATCACCGTCTCGGGCGATCGCGAGAAGACCGCGATGTGGCGCCTTGACGAGTGTGACGTGAGCGGCCAGACCATCCGTCTGCAGCCTATCCCGGCGCGGATGAGCTGCGACGAGATCCTGGAGTGGGTTGGAGAGGAGGTGCTCAAAGAGTACCGGAACCTCCACCACACCCGCGGGTTGAGGCCCGGCGACCGCGACGTCAACTACGTTGGCGAGGGACCTGGCGGGGAAGCTGCCATGGACCCAGCGGGAGCCGGCGGCGATGAGACTCTTGTCGACGATGACGACGACGATGAGCCCGCCGAAGTGGCCGTTTGTGCCTTCGTGGCCAACAACCTGAGCGCGGGGAGCAAACAGGGAAGCTGGAAGCCCCTGCAGCCGGGTTGGAAGAAGAAGGAGAAGAGGGACCCTCGCCGCATTGGCGACCCTCCGCTGTCCTTTGGGGAGTTCCTACGAGCTCACCCTCAGGGCTGTTTCGTGTGTTATGGGAGGAAGAAAGGCTTCAACCATGGCCACCGAACATGCCCCATCCACCAGGCTGACACGGAGGCCTACAAGAAGGCGCACGGGTCGAAGAAGCGTGCACCCGCGGGTATCCGGGAAGCCAAGGTGGAGGTGGACAAGGACGAGCTCTCCAAGCTGATGTCGCAGGGGACCGAGTTGGCAAAGGAGATCCAGGAGATCAAGAGGAACTGGGTCCCCAGGTCGGACAACAAGAACAAGGAGAACAACCAGAATGACCAGAACAAGGACAAGGACAAGAAGACTAGAAGGGGAAGGAAGAAGGGCGTCAACGAGGTTGATGCGGAGGAGAACACCCCTACATCCATAACCGACGCCCCCTAGCGGAGCCCCTGCAGCCAAGGGCCCCAGCTAGGGCGGTCGCAGGATGGTGACGTGGGAAGCGCCGAACCATCCCAGTCGGGAGTCGATAAGCACAAAGGGACTGCCGCGGGCGGAAGGCCCGGTCCGGCACCCAGTCGCGGAGGCGGGGTGAGGGCAAGTGAAGGCACGAACCCTTGCACCCGTCCGTCCTTCGCAACCAAGAATGTGTTTGATGTACTTCAAGATCTATCCGAGAGTATCGGATGATCACCCGGACCGCAGCTGGACGCTGCAGATGGGCAGCCTGAGCCCATTGTCCACAACCTGCACCAGTCGCTTGTTGAGCTTCTGGAACGGCCGGAGATCCTGAGCTTGCACGCCGTCCGCCGAGTGGGGTGCGAGCGGCAGTTGCACCTTAAGGTCCGTGCCTTATGCGGGGAAGTGGAAAAGGTCTTCGACGTGTTGGTCGACACGGGAGCACAGGTCAGCTTGGTCAAGGCTGGCCTACTTCCACCAGAGTGTCTGACCGACAGTCGGAAACCTGTCAGGCTGAAGGTGGCGAACAGCCAGTACATGGTGGGAGGCACGAAGGAAGCGGCCATTGGGCTGCGGTTCGTGAACCATCGTGAGCTGAGCCGCCCAGACCTCGGCAAGGAAATCCTCCTGCACGGTCGCTTCTACGAGGCCGAGATGGACTGGGACATGATCGTTGGGTACGACTTCATGATGGAGACGGACTCCGGCGTCCTCCCGGCCCAGGCCTCCATGACCCTGTACCAGGACGACCAGCTCTCGTGGCTTTCGTCACCTGAGCACCATGTGGAATGCCAATGGATCCACCCCGAACGCAATCAGCTCGAAGTGGCCGCGCTGGACACTGAGCCAACTGGTCCTGCAAACCAGGAGTACGGCGTAATGCCGGAGGTGGCGAGCCGAGTTGTCGCGGACTTGGGAGCTTCGGATCTGGCCCTGGATGCGTTCTCTTCAGGAACCTCCGCCCATCTGCGGGTTTGTGAGAAGTACTGGAGCGCACAGGACTCCGCGTGGAAGAAGCACTGGGGTCCGCATCAGGGATTGATGTGGATCCATTGCCCCCGTTGGGACATTCCAAGAGCGATAGCGAAGATTCGCAAGGACCGCTCCAAGGCAGTGCTGGTTGTTCCTATGGGATGCACCGAGGAGGAAAGTACCCGACATTGGGTAGCCTCACTGACCAACATGACCTTAAACAAGGTCGTCCTACCGGCTGGAGAGAGTGTCTATCAGGACGCTAAGGGACAGCCCATGCCACCCCAGAGATGGCCGACACCACGGACTTCGTCTGTGTCAACCGCATCATAGCAGAGCCATGGCGACAATGCTTTGCGGTTCCCCCTGTTGACATCGGAGAATCAGAAGACCCCCTCACTGAAGAGGAGTTGGATCTGGTTCAGGGGTATATGGATCAGCCCTTTCACGACTGGGGAAACTAGCGTGAGGGCAAAGGCCAGGACAAAGCCTGGTGGGAAGTGGACTCAATCGTCTCCGGTTCCTATGATGGGAATACCTTCGTACAGAGGGTGCTGGATCACATGTCCAGCCAGGACGAGCCGCCTGGCGGCAACCCACCCACCTACGGCGATCTATTCTGAGGCAAGACCAGAGATGGCCCTTTGGGCCACCTGGGGAGACCGCCTGAGCCGAAACCGAGCGGGGTCGCTACCCCTCAAGTAAGCTCAGTGGTCCAGGTGCACGGAAAAGCCAAGGCGGAGTCCGATGATTGCCCCAAGATCCAGGCATCGAGGGCCAGGCTAAAGCAGAAGTATGGGGAAACCTTCTTCAGCGGAAAGCCTGTGTTTCCCCCAGCGGTGCGTGGACCGTATGGCGAGGCCAAGATACGCCTGAAGCAGGACCCCCGTGTGTACCGACACCGGGAGTTTGCCCTGAGGGCCGAGAGGAAGGAGGCCATGGAGAAGATCCTCCGTGACTTCATCCAGAGGGGTTGAGGTGCAGCAGGGGCCACGGAGTGTCGAGGGCTGCCGGGCCGCAGTGCCAGCACGTGCGTGGTATGCCCTGGTCACTGTGTCTGACTGGTGGTACATCGGTCTCCGGTGCATTGTGTTTGGGGATGGACCAGGGGGCATGGTGTCGCTGGACAGTGCGGGTAGCATGTTTGTGGCCGTTTGGTGCTAGTAGCAGGATGGTGGGTGCTGTCCAGCCTTCGGCTGACGGGGTGGGCTCCGGGGACCCCAGTATGAGCTACGAGGAGCTCCTGGAGGCACATGAAAGGGACGTTACTCGGGTGCTGGACCTTCTGGTTCGGCACAAACTCACGGGCAGCAGTGACAAGGCCACCATTGCGGTAAGCGAGGTGGTCTTCGCTGGCCATGTAGTCGGGAACGGGCAGCGAAAGCCCATACCTGGCAAGGTGGCCGCGATCGAGCACTGGGAAAAGCCCAAAACGGTTTCTGAGCTACGGGCGTATCTGGGGTTCTGCAACTACTACTCGGGGTATATCAAAATGTATGCCGAGTATGCAGCCCCCATGACGACCATGCTCAAGGGCAACCGAGAGGAGACCAAAAAGGGGTCCAAGAAGGCTCTGGTCAGGGATGCTGATTCCGACCGTGCCTTTGAGGGGATGAAGCAGGCGCTGCTATCCGCAGTGGGTCTGCACCTCGTGGATCCCGACCGAGGGTTCGTCCTGCGCACCGACGCTTCCGACTACGCCGTCGGCGCTGTGTTGGAACAAGTGCTTGACGATGGGAGGCACGTGCCCGTGGCCTTCTGGAGCCGAGTCCTGGCGGAAGGCCAGAGAGGGACGTGGACGCCCCGAGAAAAGGAGGTGTATGCCATCGTCATGGCTCTCAGGAAATGGGCTGGGTACATAGCCCTCCATCCTGTCACCGTCTGCACCGACCATCAGAGTCTGCAGTCGTGGCACAAGGAGCACGTGGACACCCCCTCAGGTCCCGCCTCCCGACGGGCAAGATGGCATGAGACCTTGGCCAAGTTCGACCTTACGGTTGTTTATATTCCTGGAAAGGACAACACCGTGGCGGACTGTCTCAGCAGGTGGGCCTATCCCGCCAGCAAGGGCATGACGGACATCTCTGCCCATGGCGACGAGGCTGAGACCGCTGAAGCCAAGAGGATCATTGAAATGGAGCGCCTGATGGAGGAGGAGGGTGTGAAATGCTTCGTCGTCATGGCTGCGGATGCCCCCCTCGGAATGAGGATGGGCAGAGCGGTCAGAGTACTCGCCCCTGAGGGAGCTGAGTCCGACAAGCACCTCTTCCCGGAGTCTTGCCTCCAGGATGACTGGACCGACGATTACGCCAACTCTGAGGCCTTTGCGGCCGAGTATAGGGCTGTGACCGACCCTGACGACGGGCAGAAGTGCCCAAAGGGGCTGACCGAGGAAGATGGCAAGCTCTAGGTAGGTAGGTAGGTATCTTCGGGAGCTCGGGATGCCTCCTTTGACATTGCAGGGAGAAGGTCTTACCAAGGGGACGTCCTGTCCCTCCCACTGCCCTATGTCAGGTGCCTCTTGGGCCGCTCCCGCGTATGCTTGGGAAGGCATTGTCGCGGCCACCCGGTCCATGTGTCCCAGGTGGGAGGGTGTCCCCACATGTGTCCATGGGTAGGGCCACATGCCCCCTCCTTTGGGCGGCAGCTCTGGGGGGCTGCCCAGCCGTGTGGAGTATCTCTCACCACAAGGGGTATTGCTCCCGCTTGTCTACGGTACGACCGCCTCACCCTTGTGGCTTGAGTTGCGGGGCCACTCTGCTTGGCAGGTGACCCCCTCCTGGACTGTGTACCGGCTCGCCTGTCACCGGTTGCTTCCATGGCTCCGGGTGACGTTTGCCATGGTCCCCGATGCAGCCTGGCCGGGCTCGGACCAGTGGCCTTGGAGTACCGCTCCAGCCACTGGCCCGGTGGGTCGGCTGGGTCGCCCCAGTGCGTCCGACCCATGGAGTATTGGTTCTTTCCTGTCCCTCGGCCGCCCTACGTGTGTGCAGTGTCCTGGGCCGCTGGGCTCCTGTTCACCGGTGTGCCCGCGCGGTTTGCTGTGGTGCGTCTGCGGTGTCCTGGGCCAGCTGGCTCCTGTTCACCGGTGTGCTCGCTCGGTGTGTTGTGTTGCATGTGCGGTGTCCTGGGCCACTGGGCTCCTGTTCACCGGTGTGCGTGCTGTGTGCGGTGCGCGTGTGCCATGGGTGGTTGTGTCCCTCTTCCTCCCCCCCTAATTTTCGTTTTTTTTTTTTACTTGTTTTTTTTTTTTTTTTTTTTGGGAAAAAAAAAGAAAAAACAAAAAAGAGAAAAACAGGGGCGCGCGTACACTGCAGGCACAGGCACGGGCAGCTGGTGCGGCGGTGCAATAGCGTTGTGTCCTCTGGCGTGTGTCGTCGGTGCTGTGGCGGCGGTCGCGCCCCAGGGGTGCGGCTCGCGCGTCCTGATGTACACGGGCCTGGGTCAGGGTGGGTTTGGTGAGGTGTCTCTTTGCTTCTGGAGCTGGCTGGTTAGGCGGCTGTGTGGGCTGTGGGTATGGGCTGTGGTTACGTTGTTCCCTCGGCGGGCTTGGTTAGGAGTCAAGGGTTAGCGGTTTCGGGGTGTGGCTCGGGTTTGATTTGTGCTTGGGTTCTGGCTCGGTTAGGCGGTTGCGCGGGGCCGGGCGTGTGGGTAGCGGCGTCCACGGGGTCGTGCGCCCGAGGCGGGTGCGGGGTGGTGCGTGCGGGCCGGCCGTTGGCTGGTGGCCTCACTGGGAGTCCCACACGGAGGGGTCGACGGGCGTGCCGGGGGCGTACGCAGCGTGCAGGTTGGGCAGCAGCGGGCGCACGTGCAGGGCGTCGGCGTGCCCGATGAGGACCTCACTGAGGAGCGAGGGGTTGGCGGCAAGCAGTATGCGATGCCCGGGAGGGGTGGCGGCGAGGAGCGGGAGGATGTCCGCGGCCCGCGACGTGGGGGCGAACACGACGTGGGCGGGGTGCGGCCCCGGGAGCGGTGCTGGGGGGAGCGGGACCACAGGACGGCGGTCTACTGTGAGGTGCCAAGTGGCGCGATGGTGGAGGAGCCGGACTAGGGCGATGCTGTGGCGCAGTGTGTGGGGCTGGGTGCTGGGCGGCGTGGGGACGTGCGGCGGGAGGGGGGGGGGCGGGGCGGTGGCGTGGGAGGGGGCACGGCGGAGGAGTGACGCCAGCGACGTGTGTGTCGTGCTGAGGGTGGAGAGGAGCCCACGGTAGCGGGCCTGGGTTCGGCGCCTTTGGGCGTAGTGGTGCTCGTTGTCGTGTGCGTTGGCTTCCTTCGGCGTCCGGTTCGTTTGGTGACTTCTGGGCGGGGCCTGGCGTGGCGCCCCGTGGTGGTGGTTTGCTGGGTAACGGGGTTAGATGGCGGCGCCGCTGGCCGGGGGGTCAGGCGCGTCCTGTTGTGTGGCGCGCAGGGCTCCTGGGGTGCTGTGGGTGTCGCCGGTGTCGGTGCGCCGAGGCTTGTGGGGTGGTGAGGGGGTGTGTGCGTGCGGGGCTGGGCTTTGGGTGATGTCCCACAGGCGGATGCCGTCCCGCTGCGTTTCCTGGAGGGTCTCCCGCAGGCGCCTGAGGACATACGGGTGGTCCTGGGGCGCGGGGAGGTTGCGGGGGTGGACTCCCAGGGGGTGGAGCGCATCGGCCAGCATGGCTTCCCATGCGGCCTGCGGCATCCACCCCCCCGCCGGCCGGAGGCGGCAGTTCTCCACCGACCCCTTGCGGGGCCGATGGACCAGGCCCTCGAGGGAGGGCTCTCCCCGGGCCCACTTCCGCAGCTCCCAGAGCTGCGTGTGGGTCCAGCGCTGCCACCACTGTTCCTGGGCGGGCCTGCGGTCTTGGGCGGAGGAGTGGGCGTGGGTGGGTGTGATGGGGTCGTGGGGACCGGCGGCGGTGGCGGGCCTGGGGGATTCCTCGTAGTCCTGTTCCGTGGGGGTGCGTGGGGAGTGGGGGTGCACGCGGATGTGGACCCGCGGGTGTGCGCGTACGGTCTCCGCCTCGGGGTCCGGCGGGGATTCCCGGCGGCGGCGGTATTGGGGCATGCGTTGCATGTGGGCTGTCATAGAGGGCCGGTAGGGGGGCGGGGACGCTGCTTGTGGACCCTGGCGTCGTTCTGGCTTGGTCGGGAGTGGTCCGTGGGCCTGGGGTGCGGGCTTTGAGAGGTGGCGGGACGAGGTGCGTCGCGCTTCGGCCGCGGCGCGCTCCGCCATGAAGGTGGTGGCGGTGGCGTCGGTGACGGGGGGGGGGGGCGCCGCGCTGGGCGCTGCTGCCTTCGGGCCTGGGACGGCTGGGGCCGGATGTCGTAGAGGACGTCCTCGGGGGGCCGGGCTCGCGCTGCCGTCGTGGCGCCGGGTTTGGGCTTGGGTTTGGGCTTGGCTGCGGGTTGCGGTCGTGGCGTGCTGACGGGTTTGGGTGGCCGTTTGGCGGCGGTCTTGGGCTTCGGCTGGGTCGTGGGTGTGGGCTTCGTCGGGGCGTGGGCCTTGGCGGCGGCGGGGCTGCTCGCGTTGGGGGCGGGTTTGGAGGCCCGTTTGGGAGGTGTCCCCCGCGGCCTGGGGGGTGGAGTGCTGGATGAGGACGTGGTGGTGGTGGTGGATGAGGTGGTCGTGGTGGTGGAGGTTGTGGAGTCGGAGGCGGAGGAGAGGGCTGTGGGAGACGGCGGAGGGTCCTGGGCCTCGGGGGCGGGCGTATGATGCTGGGTCCTGTAAGTAGCGAGAACGAGGGTGCAGGTTCGGGCACCGGGCGTGTGCGCGCGTTTTCCCTGGTGATCCGTGCGTGCTGGTGCTGGCGTGGCGGCGTTGTCTCGGCTGCGCGGGCACGTGGGTTACCCGGGGGGTGGCCATATCTGCTCCAGGACGTGCGGGTGTGTTTGCTGGAGGTAGTTGAGGGTCTGGAAGAAGCATCGCTGGATGCCGGGCATGTCCTCCTCTGTGAGGTGGGGGTAGTTTTGGGTGGGGGTGTCTGGGCCCGGCCACAGCAGCGTCATGAGGCGGGCTGCCACCATGTACGGGCATAGTTGTAGGGTGGTGGGGCGTGGGGGGGTGGGTCCCCTGCGGTTTGGGGGGGCTTCCCTCTGCTGGGGGAGCAGCGTGACCACCCACACCCATCGGTCCGTGGGGATCCCCGAGGTCCGTTGGGTCCACTTGGCGAGGCAATACATCGCCCTACCAAGGCCCTGGTAGCCGCTGCGGATGGAGAGCAGCGTGTCCAGGGATTTGGGTTCCCACGTGCCCCAGATGTGGGGGTCGTCCGGGTCGTCCCCCCTGGCGTACGTGTCGGGGCCTGGGTTGTGTGGGGGTGGGGTGTAGTCGGCGGGGAGGAGGGAGTCGGTGCCGTGTACCACCCAGTGGTCTGTGGGTGCGTTGTAGGTGGTGGTGGAGAGGGTGTAGTGCAGATTGTACATGAGGGTCATGTACGTGGAGGGGGCTGGCTGCTGCTCGTCGGGGGTGGGGATGTCCCCCGGGACGTGGTGCCGGAAGTTGCTCAGGGAGGCCATCCGGGCTACCCATGTTTTCCGCTCCCACTCTTTGGTGCTGTCGGGGGTGGCGTTGGGTGGGGGGTGGGCCATGTCGGGCTCGTGGTAGCGGGTGTGGCCCTTGGTGTCCACCCGCCCCGGCACGGGGTGTCCGACCAGGTGTCGCCCCCAGTCGATGGGGGGCACCCAGATCTGGCTCCCCGTGGGGGGCGGGCTCTCGCCGTCTGGGGTGGCGCGTGGGGGGCGCTCGTGTCGGGCGACGTGGAGGAAGGCGTCGAAGAGGAAGTCTCTGATGCCTTCCCCCAGGGTGGCCGCCTGGACCAGGGTGGCCGCCCGGATGGGGGTGCTGGTGCCGGAGGTGCGGAGGTACAGCACGACGTCCTGTTCCCCGAGTCCCCGGAGGTGCTGCCGTACCGCTGCGGGGTTGTGTAGGGCGTAGGGTTCGGCCGGTGCGGCGACTGGTGGTGCGGGGTGTGATGGGGGGGGTGGTGTGGGTTGGGGGGGGTGGTCGTCGTTGTCGCGCGTGGGGTCCGGTGATGGGGTCTCTTGTGGCGGTCGCGGGAGGGGGGATTCGCGGTGGCGTGTGTCGGCGGGGGTATCGACGTCAATTGGCTGGTGCTGGCTGCCGCGTGTTGTGTCCGTGGCCTGGTCTCGGGGGGGGGGGCGGGGGGGGGTGGTGTGGGGGTGGCGCTGTTGGTGGTGGGGGGGGCGGAGGTGGGTGTTGTGCTGGCTGGGGGTCTGGGCGTCCCTGTGGGTCGTGTGGGTGTTGCGTGTGTGCGCCGTGCGGCCCTTGCGGTTCTTGACTGGTTGTGGTGCCGGGGTGTGGGTGGGAGGCGGCCGCATGAGCGTCCGGGTGGGGCTGTGGTCCGTATGTAATGGGTGGCTGCTGGTGGATGGTGCTCGCTGGTATGGGGTGTGGGTGGGGGGGCTGCTGGTGGTGGTGGGGTGGGGGGGGCGGGGGTGGGTGTTGTGCTAGCTGGGGGTCCAGGCGTCCCTGTGGGTTGTGTGGGTGTTGCGTGTGTGCGCCGTGTGGCCCTTGCGGTTCTTGACTGGCTGTGGTGCCGGGGTGCGGGTGGGAGGCGGCCGCATGAGCCCCCGGGTGGGGCTGTGGTCCGTATGTGATGGGTGGCTGCTGGTGGATGGTGCTCGCTGGTATGGGGTGTGGGTGGAGGGGCTGTTGGTGGTGGTGGGGCGCTCCTACTAGGCCCTGGTGTTGCTGGTGTGCGTGCGCGGCTCCTCGCGGGTCCATGGGGGTGTACCGTGGCCCGTATGTCGTGGGCCCGTGTAGCGGGGGCGGCGGGTGGTGCTGGACCGCGTGGTGGTGGTGTGGAGGGTGTTTCGGTTGTGTGTGGTACCCCGGCGTTGGTGGGTGTGGTGGCAGGGGCTGGTGGTGGTGGAATACGTGATGGTGTGGTGCGGTGATGTGCGCTATGTGGGGTGGGTGGTTCGCGGGGCCTGGTTGTGCCAGGGCGTGGTGGGGATGTAGCTGGTGGGGGTTGCTGTAGCTTTGGGGCATTAGGGGGTAGGGGTTGGGAGGGACGGGGGCGTGGTGGTGGTGTTGGTGGTGCCATGTCCCCTGGCTCTGCGCGTATGGTGGTCCTGGCATGGTGTGGACGTGTGTGGGCGGTGGTGGCTGACTGGGCTGCAGGGTTTGGGTGCTGCGGTACGGTGGTGGTGGCGGGCGCTGGCGGTGGCAGTGTTGTTGGTGTGCCCCGGGGGTCTGGGCGTGGGTTGGTGCCGTGTGGCTGGACCCGGGCCTTGGTCGGGGCGTCGCGCCCTGCTGGTGGGCGCGTTGGCGGGCCCCCTGACCTGTCTTGGTCTTCTTGGCCTGGTGGGTGTCGGGGGAGGCTGAACCCCCCTGTCCCTGTGGGGGCGACGGGGAGCGGGCGTGCCAGCGGTGTGCCTCTTGGAGGCTCGTCTTGAGGCCTCTGACGTAGGTTTCCTGGTCCGTGAGGCCCATCCGCGTGGCGGTGGCCTCGTCGGGGGCGGCCAGGTGGGCGTCCCGAAAAGACGCCCAGCCCTCGGCGGGCTTCTATTGTGCGGGGTGGGGGTGGTGTGCTGGTCAGAGGAGTGCGCTGAGTGGGTAAGGTGTTCCCTTCCGTCGGCCGAGGGCGTTTTTGAACCGGCGGCAAGTGATTCGGAGGTAGGCTGCTATCTCCTCTGGTGCCGTGTCGGCCCACGCTTCCGGCGTCAGGGCTGCTGCTTGGGGGGCCGGGAGTTGTGGGTCTGGGAGGTGTAGGTCTCGGTGGTGGAGGTATAGGGCGAGGAGGATGTGGCGGGCCGCCACGTTCAAGCCGCCTCCGCTGTGGCGTAGGGGTGGGCTGTGGGGGGGCAGGGGTGTGCTGCCCGTGGCCACGGCTATGGTCCATGCGTGGTTCGCCGCGTCCGCCACGTAGTACCCTCCCAGGTGGTCCCGGAGGGTGTCGGTGAGGAACCCGAAGAAGCTGGGGTGGCTGGCGGGGGGGGGTGCGGCTGGGGCCGCGGGCCGCTCGCGGTGGCGGGGGTTGAGGTCCCCGCAGTGGGGGCAGCGGGTGAGGCGGTGTGCGGCTCCCAGGCAGACCCAGTGGTCTGCGTTGCAGGGCAGGGCTGTCTGTGGTAGCCGCCGGCGAACGCAGAGGGGACATGCGGTGGCTGGTGGTTGGTGGTACCTGTGGACGGACGGCGGCGTGGGGGGATGGGGGCTGGTGGCGCGCGCATGCTGGTGGGAGTGTGTGCGGTGCCTGTGGTGTCCGTGTGTGCTGTGCCAGTGCTGTGCTCGGTGGATGGTGTGTAGACGTGGTGGGGGTTCCGTGTTGGTATGTCACGAGGTAGGTTCTCATGGTTGGTAGAACAGGAGTTTGAGGAGGTTGGCTTGGTCTGTTGGGGGCAGGGTTGCCGTATGCTGCAGGTATTTGTGGGTGCGGTATGTGAGCTGCTCCGCCGTCTTGGCAACGGCCGTCCGCTGCATGTGCGCCGCCGTGGCCTGGCGGTCCTCCGCATGGGTGCGTAGCAAGGTGTAGACGGCAGTGGGGACGAGGCCCCTGCGGACTGCCTCGAGCACCTCTGTCTGCTTGAGGACGGTGGTGAGTTGTTGGGTCGCCGGGGACTGCGTCAGCCATCCGGCGTGCTGTGCGATGGTGTGGGTTGGGTTCCAGTCTGTGAGGGTGTCCAGTCCTCTGTACAGGGGGCACGCCTTGAAGTGGTCCCATGTTTCTTCTTCCGCGTGGCTGCAGATGCATTTGGTGTGTCCTGCGGGGACGTGGATCGAGCGGCGCGTATACCATCGGTGGTATCGGGTGAGGAGGGGAAGTTGTTCGATGGCGAGTTGGAGTCGGGGCTTTTGTAGGTGTGCTGGGAGGCTATCCGGGCGCAGGGCGGAGTAGTAGAGGGGGGTGTGGACGGAGTCTTCGAGGCGTCGGAGGAGTTCGGTGTTCGCTGGGTGGCCCAGTGTGGTGGCCAGTTGCTGGATGGGTGTGGGGTAGTGGTACTGCTTGTCTCGATCCGTGTACGGCGTGTCCTCGGGCATCCATTGGGGGGGCTGTGTGGCCGGGGGTATCGGGGGCAGGTGCTGCAGGTGGCTGTGGTGTGGGGTGTCCAGTCGCACGCGTTCGAGCCCTGGGGTGTGGTTGGTGTTCTGGTGTTTGGCCTGCGTGTCTGCGCGTCCATTGCCGTATGCGTAGCGGTGTGACTCCTGCTTGACGATGTGTAGGGCGTCCTGGGGGTGCATGCCCTTGAAGGCCATCCATAGTCCCAACGCTTCTGTGGTGAGGCCGGATTCGAGTGCTTTGTGGAGGGGCAGGTCCGCAAGGCGCCTGGTGAGGTGGATGTCGACCGTGGCGTCCACGACTACCGTGATGTTGCGGGGCCGGATCGTCGTGGGTGGCGGGGTGGCGGTGACGGCGTCTGCCATGGTGCGCAGTTCGCTGTGGGAGGACGCCCCAAAGATGGTGGCCCCGGTGTGGTGTTCCACGTGGAGGCCGTCCGCGTGCCGGGTGATGCGCACGGAGGCGCAACCGACCGTGGGGGTGCGTTGCTGGGTGCCGGATGCGTCAGTGAAGTAGATGATGTCGGTGTCGCTGGGAATGGGTAGGCGGGCGATTGCTGTGGGGTGATAGACGTAGATGGGGTTCCCCTGGGCGGTTCTGGCGGTGATTTGCGTGGGTTGCAGTAGTGGCGCTGCATAGACACCTATCCCCTGGGTGATGATGGCCTGGGCTCGTGGGGTGAGGCGGAGGAGGCCCCTGTCTGGGCGTCCCTGGGTGATATACGCGTACATCAGGTGGAAGAGGTATCCCGTGTTGGGGTGGAACTTCTGGCACGTGATGGTCTGTCGCCGCTCCTTGTCGTCTT